>JAFEMH010001059.1:0-507500 GCA_022495995.1 Adenophora triphylla var. japonica
ATACATCCCAAAATGGCAAGTTATATTATTTTTATATTTCATAGTATTCACTTGTTATAATCAGAACAACAATCTCTTTACTATTACTATCACCCATTATATCTTTTATTTTACATTTTATACTCACAATATCTCTTTCACTCATTCTCTCTTCACTTATTATATTAATATTTCTTAATTTTTGTGCCGATAAAGAAAAGTATAAGTCTGATGGTATGGTAGAGAGAGAGAGAGGGAGTACAACTTAACAGAAATAATAAATGCATACTTAGAAGAGGGATGATATAATGACATAAAATTAGTATAAATTGTAGAAATATGGTTATAAGTAGTTATAGAAGTATGATAAAAGACATTAAAATTGTTTGTATAGAATGTAAAAGTAACGCTCATAAAAATTACAAAAATCATTTTATCATTAACTCTATTATTTGAATTAAAAAAAAAGTTATCCCTTTCCCTGTTCAATAATCCCAAATGCATAAGACATGCAAACCAAAAATCCCATCTTTTCATGCTTGTATCCACTTTCGTACTAGTGAAACTCTGATGGATCTTACTCCCTCCTTCCTCTCGGAATCGAAAGAGCACAAATTTTCTTTTTGGGCATCTCATTTGAAGGGGTACAATTCAAAAATGAAAAGTTTTTTATTACTTTTTTATTTGTGGGACCCACTTGTCATACTCATAATAAATATCTACTAATTATTCTCTACCCCACTTTTTCTTTCATACATCACTTTTCATACTCACAACATTTATTAAACTATACTCCCTCCGTCCCGATCGACTTAAAATTTTTTGAAATGACACGGGAATTAAGGAAAAGGTAAATATTGTGAGTGTAATTTAAAAATAGGAGAGAGAATGAGTGGAGGGAATAGTAAATTATAATGGTGTTGTGAGTATTAAAATAATGTAGGAGAGAGAATGAGTAGAGAGAATAGTGATTTAAGGTTTTAATTTCACGCGTCTAAGTCGGGTGGGACGCCCAAAATGGCAAAAACTAAGTCGAGGACGGACGAGAAAATACGTTTTTTTCTTCTACAATCATTTTTTTTTAATTTCCGTGCAAGTCAAAATTTTTGTCACTTCAAGCATGATGGAGGGAGTACATACTATGCTAGTCAATGTCACCCGTTTTTCTTTTGACTCAATATTTCGTGATCATAAAACTTTATTATACACTTCTTGTACGCTTATTTCCTTTTTTATCTTAATCGCTTAAAAATTATTCAAAATGACAATTTTTATTAATTTATATTCAATGAAACTCAGTTAGCATGTGCAAGAGAGGATCTTTTACATAGGGCCCAATTTTTCCGAAGGGCCTCAAATTTTACATTTTTATTTTTTAGTCCTGATAAATTGTAATATTATTTCTAATATCTTAAATTTCTAAAACCTTAAATGCATCATTTTGTAATTTAATTGCTATTATATATTATCCGCTGTATAATTTACTTCTTTTTTTTTTTTTACATCCCATAACAAATGATATTGTTTCAAATGTGAGTGATACACACATGTAACACTCGCAACGAAAATCTTACTAACTACTTTCTCTATACTACTTTATTTTCATACTCTCAGAACCTTACATTTTCTTTAATCCTCGTACATTCAATTTAAATAACAATTATATGGACAGAGGAGGGAGAATAGATTTTGTGTATATTTTTTAAATATTGCGGGTCCAATATTCAAATTTAGCACATGGCCCAATAATTATTGAGACGAATTCTCACTCATTTTTTTCTCCTATTTTCATTTTATTCTCACATTACCTTATTGACTCATTATCTCTTTTCTTATTATACTATTAATTTTTAATTATTATTTAAAAATATAATACACATTCACATGGTCCGAAGGAAGTACACAGAAAAGCTAGTCAAACATCCAAAAACATCAATACCTCTTTTTCTGTCAAAATTGTTACTCCATTTTCGCTAAAGTAATAAAAATTTGATAGGGGCAAACATGCGGATTATGGGTCACCTCATAAAACAAATCTTACTTTTGAGGATCCACCCTCCTCCAACAACAAGAACCGACACCGACACCGCCACCACCACCTCCACCTAAACCCCTTTGTACCAGGAAATTATTCCTTTACATAATCACACTAGTAAAAGTCCGTGTCTGAGGACACATTTTTTTTTTTAATCGTTTTTTTTCTAATTTAAAAAAAAAATTTAGGACAAAATGGAAAATTTGTCACTTGATACTGTTCAAAGAACTGTAGCAATTCAAAGAACTGTAGCAAGGACATCCCTCATTTATACTATAGATTGTAATTAACTATTCGTCTTCTAAATTAAATGAATATTCACTTTAAAAAAACAAACTTTTTTTGTAAAATAAATATTCAAAGATATTTATTTACCAAAAACTAAATGTTTAGAAAGTAATACATTTTGTCATTTAATAATGTCAAAAATATATCTTCTCATAATACCCCCTAAATGAATTTTTACACGTCCACTTAGGGCCGAATGGAGTATCATTTTTATTTTTAGTTTCACATGCTTAAATATGATATCACAAATACAATAGAGTTATTTCTCTTCAAGTTTTTTTAGGTAGCTTTCACTTTTTTTTTTCTTTTCAAATCACATTTTTACGTTTATACTCTTTTAATTAATCAATACAATACTCCCTCCGTCCCGTCCGAAACTTCACCTTTTATCCA
The DNA here is from genome assembly GCA_022495995.1 of Adenophora triphylla var. japonica. Lineage (NCBI taxonomy): Eukaryota > Viridiplantae > Streptophyta > Magnoliopsida > Asterales > Campanulaceae > Adenophora > Adenophora triphylla. The sequence continues at coordinate 2,696 of JAFEMH010001059.1, forward strand.
AATGAATGTCCCGATAGAAGCTTCACATTTCCTAAAATAGTAATAAATGTGGGCCCCATTTGTCAACCACACCCACTTTTTCCTCTCACATACTTAAATTGTGGAGCTCACTTGTCATATTCACTAACTTTTCTCCCTCATATATTTAAATTGTGGGTCTCACTTGTCATATTTATGCACTTCTTTCCTCTCACAACCCTTCTCCCACTCATCACTTTTTTTAGTTTACGTAATTCACCATCGTGTGGAATGGAAAGAGTATATTTGAAGAAAACAAATACAGAAAAATTCACTGATGTATTTTTCTGATGTGTGATAATGTTGGTACATTAGTAACAAAATGGTTGATGAGGGAGAATAAAGCAGGTTTTATGTCCCTAAAGTTGATGGTTGGTTTGAGAGAGGGTAAATAATTTGGTTGGTGGACAAAAAAGCAGCATAGCCGCCTGAATTCATTACCCTCCCTCCGTCATACAGACAAAATTTACATAGCCGTCTGCGGTGTTGTCAACTTACTCCATTTTTTCATCCTTTTCAAGCGAAATTTACGTACTCTCCTCTAGCACGCTTACCCGACAACTACAGACAAAATCTCTCCCAATCTCTCCCATCTCTCTACAAGTTTAAAAAGTTACTCCTCTTATAACCAGTTAGATTTTGAGACAAAATTTCATACTTTATATGGTATTAAAGCTGATTTTTTATACGTGCGAGCCCAAAAAAAGCTCACAATGTTCTAGTCCACGCCATCCAATTATATGTACTCCCTCCGTCCCACTTCACTTGACACTAATTTCTATTTTGGGTCGTCCCACTTCACTTGACACTGCCCAAAATGGAAAAGAATATTCACTATTCCCTCCACTCATTCTCTCTCCTACTTCACTTTTACACTCACAACATTCTCTCTCCTAACTATTCCTCCCACTCATTCTCTCTCCTATTTAATTCTTCATACTCACAACATTTAACTTTTTCTCTTTCTTACATCACTTTTCCTTAATTCCTACACCCAAAAAGTTGGTGCCAAGTGAACCGGGACGGAGGGAGTATAGCGTAAGCTCAAATATTCGACTAAGCGTAAGGGGCGTGTTGAAGCAATAATAAACATCAAGAATTTAACTAGCCTGGCATTAACAATCATGAGTCACTTTTCTAATAATCAATTGATTTTGAAATGAAATATCTGAATTTATCAATCTCTCTCGAGACTCTCTCTCCATGTATCCCTAGATTACACAAATAGTCGAATTGTTCCAACAATTCAGATCGAATTTTTAATATATAATAAATACATGGCCCTATTTGATAGAAAATCAGCATTATAAAAGACAATTATATCATTGACGAGACAGAGATATTTTAAGAACTAAACAGTTATTTCTTTAAAAAAAAATGAAAAGAAAAAAGAACAGCTAATTTTTTTTTTAAAAGTTTAACTATGTTTCTCTCTATCTCCTTTAGTCCCCCCCCCCTCTCTCCCCTTTAGTCAATCACTATAAAAGCCCAAGTGACCCTCCCATCATTATACACTCAAACCACTTTGAAATCCTCGGAAACTCTTCAGTCTTTTTCCTCTCAACTCTCCCTTTCCTTAATCATTTACATCTCCCTTCTCTAATCCCCTTCAATCCATTTGCATATAGTTTCAATACAAAACCAGAAAATGCAATATCAAGAATTAGCCACAATCGACGTTGAGTACCCATCATGGGGAGGAGGGCGAATGTACTACGTTCCAATGCACAACATGGTAATAGACCCATTAGAGCGGGTTGCCCGACTGGCCTCCGAGAACGCAGTGGTCATATTCAGCTTGAGCACGTGCTGCATGTGCCATGCCGTGAAGAGGCTCTTTTGTGGCATGGGGGTCCACCCAACAGTCCACGAGCTCGATCAGGACCCTAGGGGGAAAGAGATTGAGAAGGCTTTAATAAGGCTGCTTGGGAACTCTTCGGCTGTGCCGGTGGTTTTCATTGGTGGGAAGCTTGTTGGAGCCATGGATAGAGTCATGGCCTCTCATATTAATGGATCTTTGGTTCCGTTACTTAAGGAAGCAGGTGCTCTTTGGCTCTGATAGTTGTAACTCAATTATGTAGCTCCTTCATTTTAGTTTGGAGATAAAGGCAGGTGGGAAATTGTTTCTAGTTCTAGCTAACAAGATGGGTGTTGTTTAAATTTTAGCACTAATTCAATTAGCTAATGTTTCCGACCATAGTTTAACGTAGATAAAGTATCCTCAACTTCATTTCTTAAGTAATTTCCGTTGGGATTTTGGCTCAAATTCTAATTCTAAATTGTCTTTATTTTTGTAATTTATTCTCATTTAATTCACTTCTTCGTGCGAATTTTGCATTGCCTTCCTATTAGCCAAACGGCGAGGTTGGCACAATGGTTGGAGTTCTTGTTATGTGACTTGGGAGTTAAAGATTTGAGCCCCGGAAACATCCTCTTACATTTAATTAAGAAAAGGTTGTTTATATTAAAAAATACTCATGTGTCTGACTTAGTAGATGGCATTCTAGAGTTAAAATTGTAAATGGAGTAATTACTTAAGTTTTAGTATTCTGACACGGCCAAGATCCACTACTGTTATATGCTAGTGTTAATGATAAATCCCAACTTCTCCCTAAAAAAAAAAAAAAAAAAAAAACCTCCCTATAATTGGTATAGCCCAACTTCATTGGAGGCTTTAGTCCCTGGCTAAATCTTTGTTCTAAAGGGGCCTAAGCCCATTTGAAAGTCCAAAAGAGAGTATCTACTATGTGAGCAGGCCTTAGTATATTTCCGACTAGTAACTCTAACAAACCTTTCCATGGTTCGCTACGGTGCAATTTATCTCGAGAATTTGATCAGAAAGTTCATTTTTTTGGACAAATCACTTTTTTCAAGTTTATCGTTAAATCAAAATGATTCGAAAATTCTTAGCAATATATATATTGGATGCAGTATTATTATTTTTTTTCTTATGCAGGAATATAATATTCTAATGTATTTAGAATAGGTAACTCAAGTATGGTATTAAAGCATTAAGATCCATAATAGAATTTCTCCGTCAAATCCTAGCGTCAAAACCCTAAAGCCGCCACACCCTTGCTTCCGCTACCCACCATCAAAACCCAACCCTTCTCCTTCAAACACCCTCGGCTTAAACCCTATTAGCCGAAACCCTAGTCTTGTTTTTTCTCTCCAACGGAACCTCCTCCACCCATACACCACCGCCCCACCCAAACATCACCCTCAAATAAACCTCCGCCTCCAAGAAACCAAGAATACTCAATTCCTCTCCTTCTCACAATCAAACCATCAACAAAACCATAAGCCCATCTTCCATCTACACCCTCCATATATCAACAAAGCAACCCCACGGCCAAACACCCCCCCCCCCTTCAATCCCCTTAGCTCAAACACCCTATTAGGTCGAAACCCTAATTTTTTTCCTTTTCTCTACCCCTCGGCTCAAAATTTCCTAAGGCCGAAACCCTAAAAAAAAATCTTCTTTTCTCTATTTTCAAACCCCTCGGCTAAACCCCCTTAGGTCAAAACCCTAATTTTTTTTCATTTTCTCTATTTTCAAACCCATCGGCTAAACCAACCCCCCCCCCTCCTTAGGTCGAAACCCTAAAAAAAAATTATCTATTTTCAAACCCCTCGGCTAAACCCCCTTAGGCCGAAATTCTAAATTTTTTTTTTCCTTTTCTCTATTTTCAAACCCCTCGGTTAAAACCCCCCTTAGACCGAAACCCTAATTTTTTTTCTTTTTCTCTATTTTCAAACCCCTCGGCTAAAAACCCCCTTAGGCGGAAACCCTAAATTTTTTTCTCTATTTTCAAACCCCTCGGCTCAAACCCCCCTTAGACCGAAACCCTAATTTCCTTTCTTTATTTTTCTTCTCCAAACTTCACCCACCTCGAAAAACCCTACATCCACACCACCAAAACCCTCCAAACACCCTCGGCAAGCTTATTGTCGAAACCCTTTCACCTCCTTCAAAGTCCCTTTGGCAAAACTCATAGCCAAAACCCTATCCTTCATAACTACCACCTCACTGCCGCCCTACCCTCAAATGACACTTTACTTACGGCACAACCCTACAACCGCCCCACCACCCTCAAATGCACGCCACACCGACAAATAACCACAATGGCAACGAGCAACCACATCAGACAATGTACATGTCCGGAACCACATCCGTCTCCACCCGCTACATCAAACCCGGTTCATCTCATCCTTCTTCAAGATTGGACTTATCCAAAAATCGTCCATCTTGCGGGGACATATCAGGAATATAATATTAGAATTTTATATTCTATATTATATATTGTTATATATTTTATATAGTTTAGAAAACTCAATCTTTGTATTAGATTAGGAAAGAAAATATTTGTATAGATCTAGAAACTTTTTAGGAGATTACCTCCACTCATTGCAAACCATATACCTCTGACAACATAATCAATTGAGTCTTTCATACCAATTCTTTTCTTTCTTGTATGATTGGCTTCGGCTCTCTCTCTCTCTCCCTAAAATCTTATACTATTGTCCATAATCGACTAGTGATGAAAAATAAATAAATGACAGATTACAAAATGCCATGCGTCTATCCCAACTAACCCAAAAATTCATAAATACATCCAATCCAAAGTAAGAATATCACTAGATTCACTCGGACATATTATTCTTATTTGGTGGGAAGTAATGCAACTAACTTTCTAATTAATGTGCTCGCTTTCTCCCTCTAGAAAAATCTCATAACCTTGCAATTTAATTCAGTCCCCACTCCCCAACCTATCAATGGAATTAAATAGGAATTTAAAAATAATAATAATAACAATCTGCCAAAGAAACTCTTCACATGTTATTTGTTTGTTTATATTGATAATAAACCAAAAAGTCATATTCAAAAACACTCTCTATTACAGTTGGTCCTAACACCAAACTCTTCACGGGCTCAATAATACTACAGAGCCCACCCAATTGTAATGCTTTTTTAATCATAAATTCTATCAGATGTTCTTTCAGAGAATTAAAGGGAATAAATATTCTTCTTCTAGTATATTAGAATAGAAACTTCTGTACCACATACTTGCTCCTCTGTTTTCTATGGATCCAAACTGGTTTTTTAATTTCATTATCCTCATACTAGCTTCTTCTTTGTTTTCTCATGCTCAGCCTAATCTAGCGGCCGAGGTTGCCGTGGCTCGGCCCTTGACTCAACCCATCTCCTCCAGCGTCAGGGTCATTGGCGCCGTATACTGTGATGTTTGCCATAACAACTCTTTCACAAGATACAGCTACTTCTTACCAGGTGAGTCCTTTATATATTCCTACAACCTTGCTTTCATTATCTTTTTTTTTTTTTAAATGGGTTTTTTTTATTAGTAAATGTTTTAAGCTATTATAAGAGTGACACTTCAAGTGTCTATGGTGGGGATTGGACCCGTGACCTTTCATATAGAAAGGGATATTGGATGCTGCTTGAGCCAAAGCTCTTTGGCAACCTTACTCTCATTAGAAGTTTAGAAAGAAAAAAATTGTTTCATTTCTCTCAAATAGACCCTACGTTTTGGTGATATTCTTTTTTTTTTAATTGGGTTTTTCTTAGTTGCCGACTTAATCCAGGAGCAGATCAATGCCTATGTATATGGTGCAAGTGCACCCATTGATTAAAATAATTTGCCTAGTACAGTAGAAAAGTGTTAAGCTTTTCACCCTAATGTTGTGGGTTCAAGTCTCATAACAAGCATTTTTTCGTCGTAATTTACATTTTAAAGCTTTATAGTGCACCCACTTTAAAAAAGGTTTGGTTCCGCTTAATCTATTACACTAGTGACACTTGGAGAGTGAAATCTACCATTGGTGGGAATTAAACTCTTGACCTTCTATATAGAAAGGTACACCTGATACCACTGAGCCACAGCTATTTGGCTTTGGCGATGTTTTGGTGATATTCACTATCGTTACTGAAGTGGGCCAATGATTGGGATTAAACCGTGTCAGAATGTAGTTCTGACAGGGTTCCGAAGTTAGGAGACTCTAAGGTTAGAGGTTCCAGATCTGTACATTTACTAGAAAACCCCCAAAATGTGTCTTATTACTGCTTCTTTGTTATCCTATATTATTTCTAAAAAATACTAACTTTAGCTTAATTTAGGTGTGGATGTTCATATACAATGCAAATTCAATGCAAATTCACCCAACACAACAGAAAAGATAGCTTTTTCTGTAAACAGAACAACAGACAGAAATGGAGTATACAAGTTGGACATACCTTCCATGGACGGGGTTGATTGTGTAGACGGCCCCACATTCCAGTCGCTCTGCCAAGCAACTGTGATACGAAGCTCTTCTTCATCTTGCAATTTTCCTGGTTTAGCATCAACAACAACTGAAATTACAGTAAAAGTGAAACAGAATAATCTCTGTATTTACTCTGTAAGCGCTCTAAATTATAGACCGCCGGAAAGAAATCGTACCCTTTGTGGTAATCTTGGAGATCAGCAGCAGCTATCAGCTGATTCCTTCAACGCCTCGAAAACTTTTTTCCCATTTTTCCCGCCATATTTTTACCCTTGGCCTCAATTGCCGCCTTTACCTCAACTGCCGCCTCTACCTCAGCTACCGCCATGGCCTCAACTACCGCCTTGGCCTTCACTTCCTCCACTGCCGCCTTTACCTCAGCTGCCATTTTTTCCACCATTTTCTTCGTTTCCATTTCCGCCGCTACCATCTTTACCGCCACTGCCACAACTCCCGCCTCTGCCGTCGTATCCGCCATCAATTCCAATTCCACAACCACCATCTTTACCTTTTCCATTTCCACCTCTCCCTCCTTTTACTCCAACTCCTCCAAACCCCGTATTACCATATTACCCTTTCTTTGCTCCACCACCTCCTCAAGCCCCTACATTACCATATTACCCGTTCTTTGCTCCACCACCTCAAGCATTTAATCCAGCCGACCCAAGGACCTGGATACCTTACTTTCCTCCATCTCCTCCTCACAACCTTGACAACGAGCATCCGTGATACCATTTATTTTTTATTTTTCTTCTTTATCGAAATTTATATTTCAGTTTCCTCAATATGTCCAGAAATCAACCTGTTTCATATAAATGTATATCATGTAAAACGACTTATAATGTTAGCAATAAAAACTAAATATCATCAAATTTTGGATTCCTTCCAGTTGACTGCTGCACTTAAATCAGATTGACTGATGCATTATTGTATGAATGAATAACAAACAACAAGTTCTCTCTTCACCAGGGGAAAAAAGAGAAATAATCATGAGAAATAAGATACTTAAACTACTTTACGTTGGCCAGAAATAACAAAGTTAAAAATTGAAAGATAACAAACAATTTATCCAACAACCTCAGTATTCTTCTAATACACGAGCATCTCGAGAGAGAGAATTAAAACTTCTATTGTTATATGCACTTCCTTTATGATGGGGTTGCATTCAGCTTATCATATACCCTTTTTAACAGTCTATATTTGTTGTTTTTGATATGGAAAATGTAACACATGGGATAAGTTTCTAAAACTTGAGTCGTTGTTTTCCCTTCAACGTTCACTTTTGCAGCTAATTACCTGCTCGCGCTAGCAATTTTAGCCTCCTATAGATTAAATTGACAAAGTACTAAAACCACAAAGAGAGTCTACTCTACTCATGGTTGAATCAGAATATAGATAAAGCATGAACATATAACCCTTGGATATCAATGTGGCTTCTCGTATCTTTGACAAAACAAAGAGTCACAGTGATAGACGCCTGATGCAATTGAAGGCAAAATAAGGTGATTATAGTTTTTATACTCCTTCCGTCCCATAAAAATGTTCCTATTTGACTATTTTAACATTTTAGTGGCATATTTTCCTTTCCATCATATTATCTATAATGAAAAGTACGAATAACCTTTATGAAAGTAGGAATTATGCATGTAGCAAATGACTATTAAAACATTTTAGCAGTATAGTTTATGAGATCACTTATTTTAACCACTCAAATTCGGAAATGAGACTTTCTTTTTCTGACAAACAAAAGTAGAAATTGGGAACCTCTTTATGGGACGGAAGGAGTATGAGGAAGTCTGATAAGATAAATGAAAGCTAAAATTCCGTACATTTTGAGGAAAGGTAGGCCTTTATTTATAATCCTCAGTTTTCATCACATCATCAACTATATTGTGGTGCTTAACATCTTTCCCACGTAAAATAATTTTGAAGCCTATTGGAAGTCTCAGATACAAAATTGCTCATAACTCTGATATACAGAAGACGAGCGAGTATAACTAACTCTGAAATCATCAGAAAAGTTAAAGTTCTATGTAGCATGGTAAAAGAAAAAATTAAATCAGAAGACTTTAAACAAAAGAAAAGCCTGATAGAAATCCTAAAAGAGTATACTATTAGGAGCGAAATCGAATTAATGAAAAAGTGGTGAAACCTTCAGACATTAACAAAAAAAGAAAAGGATCAAAGGCAGAAGCAATTACCTTAGTGAATGGCGGTAAGTTAGAAAGTGGCTAGAGTTGGGATACACTCTAGCCATCTCTATTTTCTTCTCATCTCGACTGACACCCCTCATCTAAATGTCCTGTTAATTCAAAAAGTTTTGTGAGGACAGAGTAGTTGAGAGAGAGAGAGAGAGAGAGAGAGAGAGAGAGAGAGAGAGAGAGAGAGAGAGAAGTTTATGGCAATAGATACATACATGAGGATCAGAGTCAAAATCAAGCTCAAGCAGTCCTTCATCATCCTCCCAAAGATATATTTGTAAGTAAAAGCTGAAGCGCATAGAGCACTTTCCCGCCCAAATCCTTCCTGGCCAGAATAGTGACCAAATAAAATTTCCTCAAGCTTTCAGTCCCAATGTAATAAATGCAGAAATTATGTAACTATGTAATTCCCACATTACCCTTTTCTTAACTAACTCTTAAATGTCATTGGAACATTCACTCCCACTCAATTTTTCATCATTTTTCTCTCTTACCCTCTACCCCATCCACGACTTCTCTATCTCCATTAAGGCTGCTCCTCTTCTACCCCTACTAACGCCACATGCAAATCTTTTTCCCTTCTAGATCAAGAGTAACACTCACTTCACAAAAGACTCTCATCAATTCACGACTTACTCCCAAGAACCCATTTATATGTATTTGTTTCCAACACAAAAATTAGAGTCAATCATTTTTGTAGATTTCATTTGTGGTACGTGAATTTACAAAGTATATTGCGGCTCCCTAATTAGATTCTTAACAGAGGGTCAAACCATTTTAAAAAGAAAATACATTTATTTTTTTTGGACATTCACATTTATAATGGGTCAAACAATTTTTTTTAAACACTCGTAATTTATATTTTTCATAGTAAATCAAATACATAATAAACCCTTCGGACATTCACATTATTTTTTATTTTTATAAAAAAACATCATTTTTAGGTGATTTATCCAGTTATTCGTTCGTGCGTTTAACGCACGGGTATTAAGACTAGTTGTATATATAACGATACGTGTACTGTGATCTTTTATAAACAAACTACAAATAGAACAAGATCTAAGTTTTCTTTTTATCAATATACATATATTAAACATCCAGCACTGTAGATCCTGTTGTGCTCAAAAGAATAAGAATAATCCGGAAGAATTAAAAATTACCTGATGTAGAAGATCATCTTCACTTGGGTACAGTGACCACTGCATGATAATCTCTAAGTTTCTTTCCCAGTTAACAGGCGAAGATCGTTCCATCATTCTCCTATCTTCTTTTCTTTTCGTGTAGTCAATCTAATATTTCAAAAATAAAAATACTTGCAATAAGCATATAGTACTATAATTACTTGGAGATCTTTCTTTTCATCTAAAATAAGCTCAAACACAATCATGTTTGGTATAATTCATACAAGTATTTTTTTTATCAGTTGCACGTGGCGTGAAAACACATGTTGAAAAATACGTTGGCTCATACCATGGGATCCACAATATCTTTCCTTTCCAGTTCTCCATAGAAATGTGTAAGATAGCATCCCGATATGTAGTGCGTGATTAATGAAAGTATTCTAGCAAGAAAAATATAAGAACAAACAACCAGATCACAAACAATTAGGTATTCTTTGTGAAAACATAGTCATAAACACAGATGTGTGAGAATGTCAGCAGTAATGACAACTCAATGGAATGGCATGAAATGAAGAGCAAGTACTTACCTTTTACCATCTTTCCCAAGGCTACAGGAGAATACAATTACATCTGCCCCAATCCACAGGGTACTGGTTTTAAAACCATTTCCATCTAGACGAAGAAAAAATGAAATCAAATTGATCAGAAAATTCTATTACAGCACTGGTCATCTAATATAGCGACATTTTCCTGTCAATGGAGAAGCTCACATTGACCAATAGTATTTGCTAATTTGCTCAGACTAACCGAGAGACATGCATTGGTGCATTTTATCCGGAGTCATTCCACCACAATTATCTGCATCAGAAATTCAAGGAAATCTGGGGTTTAAACAAAAAAGGTGAAATAATTGTAGTGTTACTAGCTATTTATCAATTATTCAATTAGGCAATATTATGAAGTATAAGTTTCACGCCTCAAGGAAAGACACATAACTGGGAACCTGAGAAGCCACAGATTAGAGCTGAGACTTACGTAAACGTAAAGGAAGATAAAATCTTCCAAGTATAAAAGCATTGGCAGATCTTAACAACTTAGATAAAAGATTCCCATAAATCATAGACAGTTTAATGGTCTATTACTAATAAGACGAGGTAAGAAACAAGAAGTGGTCGTGCCGGAGTGGTTATCGGGCATGACTAGAAATCATGTGGGCTTTGCCCGCGCAGGTTCGAATCCTGCCGACCACGTACCCTTTTTTTTCATTTTGTGTGGCTTGTGTGATACTTTGCATTTGATCAATAATTTCATTTTGTGTGGCTTGTTTGATGACTTGGCATTTGACAAAAAACAAATGGCGAAAAAGGAGTTATCATGTAACTAGTTGAGCTTGAGGTGAGAAGCTACCACATAATATACTCGTGAAGACTTTTCATTCTAACAACAATTGGCTAAAGAATTCATGTTAGTAAGAAGCATATATATGCTGCTTATTTGCTTAAAAGAGAAGAAAAGTGAGCCGGCTATTACCTTGAAATAGCAACATTTTACTACTAGCATCTTTTCCATTATCCAGTCGTCACTTGGACATAAGTAGCTCCATTGCACACTTTAACAAAGAAAAAATCTCAAGATGTCAAGAATACAGAAAAACAAACACAGTTACACTAAATACATGCTTGATTAAGGGGTTTATATTAGAATAAAGGAGAAAGAGACGAAGTCAATCATACAAGGTAAGAGGAATAATATGAAAGACTCAATTTTATTATGATACTAGAGGTACATATTTATAGGGTTTACAAAGAGAGTTTAGAATCCTATTCTAATACAAATATTAACTTTCCTAATCTATATAAAGATTGAGTTTCCTAAATTATATAATATATAACAATATATAGTATAGTGTATAATATTCTAATATTATATTCCTAATAGTTTATACGGCAGATACCTCATCTAAAGCACTGTCTAGAGGCTCCGCAAAAGCTAAAAGGGAAAGGAAACAACGACAACAACAACAAAAAAAAAAAAAACATAAACAAGGAAGTAAAAAAAATATAAGGAGCGAAAACTGATTTCTATTTATAATAAAATGTAAACACCTCCCAAATACCATTTATGGTTGGTAGCATTCGAGTGCAAGAACCTCGGATGAACCCTGACATGATCCATGGCAGCTGCAGGTGCAAAATTTAAGAAACTGGGTATTAACCAGGCTGCTGATTTAACAGTGGCAACAAAAAAAATCCTCTAAAGAGAATATTACACTGCCTGTAACAGAACCTTATGCTATATGATTGACAATAGTATTGGATGATATTTAGATGCAAAAATCAAAGGATCTTGAGTAAGCCCATCCCCCGACAGTACCACAAGGATTAGAATTTTTAGCATAGCGCTAATGAAGATGTTTGATCAAAGTTTGTTCTGCTAACAAGCAGTACTTGTTCTGCTAACAAGCTGATCTAATTAGTCTAAAACACATACAAGTATTAAATTTCATGCACAAATACTTAACTCATTTTATGGATTCATATTGGCTCCATAATACTATACATGCTCCACTGTCTAATGTGCATTCCGTTATATATAGCATCCACATTTTAAAAGACCGAGAGTAAAAAAAAATCACAAAAAATAAATAAATCAAAGATACAGTAATTTCTTCTTCTAGGTGCCAAGAAAATCATTCTCTATTCCTTGTCTACAATTATCAAGGATTAAGGTTCAACGTTCCTTCGAACAATAACTAGTTTATCTCTTCATAATCTTACTAATTACTTTCCGTGCAAACTAATAACAAAACCGAAACACCTCATTGAAAATAAACTTGGACGCCAACTCATAACTAGTTCTATATTAGGTATTAACTGCAGTCACAACAAAGTTGCCTTTGTTCCTCAATGGCTTAATTGAACTTCATAGCTCAACTAAGTGGAATTAGTGGACTGAGGTGAATATATATGGGCATTAGTTGTAAATATTTAGTATATACAGTTAATTTGTTAGTAGCTTTCTAATAGTCAGTTAGCGCAGTTATCTTTTATGTAAAGTTGTTTATGCAAGTTGTACAAGCAGGATGGTTAGAGGTCCTCAACAATAAATAGACAATTAGGGCTATAAATTCGATCATTTATTCTTGCTCTGTAAATCATTAAATAATATTTCAATGGAAGATTTCGAGTTTCTCTACAATAGGTATAAAATCAATAAGGTTAATTCTCTAAGAGCACGTCAACATCATAGAGCAACTATAGACAATAGTCAGAACTGGTGTAATCAAAACTGCAAAAATATCTGTAAGAGTATATGAATAAATTGAAATTGTAGCATAAACAACGCAGCTATAATATACAACAATGTACTTACCCTAATTGATGATTATAATCAATTAAAATTATCATGATGTGGAGTAGAATCAACGACTCTGCTAGATTCCTCATCAAAGCAATTCGCTGCTTTCCAAAATTGCCTAAAGTTCTGAAGCCCTAAACCGGACCTAGTCTCATTATCACAAATCGCGAGAGTGGTAAAATTATTATTATGACCACTACTAGCTTGAACGGTCGATTTCAGCGCACAATCGTTCTTCCGGCGTGTGGTAAACGAGGAATCCAACCGGAAGTACAACTTGGAGTTTCAGCATTTTAGAAGAGCCGAAATTGTCCGAATCATCGGAGTCGGAACGGTTCCCTGAATCGAGGTACGTGACAGTCGGAATAATTTGATACTCGTGCGGGAACTCGACAGGTTCGGTCGGTTCGGAGACTAAGGCGGAAAGGGAGAAGGAGTTGGGTTTGGCGGTAGAGAAGAGAGAGAGAAAGGGTTGGGTTCGAATTGGGAGTTGAGGGAGCGGGAAAAAAGAGCGGGTGTGGGTGTGGTAGTACACTGTGTGCAAAACTGCAAATCCTTTAACTAGAACAGTATTTTGGTACAAATGGAATAGCTAGGGCTCGTTTGGTAGGTCGGTAGGATTAGCCTGTATTAATAGTGAGGAAATTATAATTAGGGGATTAATAATACCATCCTTTTTTTTTAATTAATAAGAAGGAGATAAGAGGGGATAAGAGGTTACTATCCAAGTTGTTAGAAATAATACAGTGGTTGCATTTAATGTACCAAACACCAAACATATTGAATTAATAATTCTATCCAGCCTAAGAAGGACTACCAAACGGCCCCTTAATGTATTAACACCGTAGGCTTTTTTTTTTTAGTATTAATTATTTATTTAGTAATAATACCTTTTTTTTAGCAAAGTAATCATTTTTTTAGTTAATAACGTTTTTATCTTATCGATAAAGTAAAAAAATATAAAAAATTATCAATTTATCTCAAATATCAGTAATAATGTGTACTCCCTCCGTCCCGCTAATATTAGCACACTTTCCTTTTTGGGCGTCCCGCTAATATCCGCACACTCCCAAAAAGGAAACTTTATATTAATAAAATATTCACCCAACCCCACTCATTCTCTCTCCTACATTATTTTAATACTCACAACACCATTATAATTTATTACACCCTCCACTCATTCTCTCTCCACTCATTCTTTTACACTCACAACATTTTATTAAAATATCATATTCCTTAATTCCCGCGCAAACAGTGTTTGTGCTAATATTAGCGGGACGGAGGGAGTATGTTTTTAGGCTGATGGAAGGTCTCTATATATAGGAAACAAATAGGCACTTCGTTTAGGGTATTGTTTCCTATATATAGAGGTCTTCTATCAGCCTAAAAACATACACATTATTATTTATACTATCTTCATAAATCTATGTGATAAGAAGGCATTCATCATTTAAAAAAACTACATCTCCCTCCTTTATTTCTTCTTCTTCCTTTCAATATCAAGACAAATGGATTCAACAGGTATGTTACGCTTCCGCCTCCATTTTATTTTCTCATACTTCTTCAAGAAATTAGTACGCCTTGGATTTAACGGAATAGAAATGTTCCAACATAAACATCCGCCGTTACTAATCACTAATCTAGGTAGCTACTTATCAAGAACATCTCTATCCAAACTATTAACAACAAAGGATGGTGGAATAACAAAAAAAAGATGTTCATTGTGTCATGAAAAACAGCTACTTTAGCCAATGTATCTCCTACCATGTTAGCCTCTCAATAAGCAAAAGATAACCAAAGACGTTGAAAATAAGTAAAAAGATGTTTGCGGTCAGTGAGAAACGTTTCAAACTGATAACGGCCGGATTGTCCTGCATAATAGTTGAAAAGTTATTTGAGAATCAATTTCAACATGATAAATGTTTTTACATTTTTAGCTAAATTTTATTTTAACTAATGTGTTATTTTGATTATTATGTCATGTAAAACGTTACCCTCCTCACTTTAAATTATGTTTTTTTTTTTTTTTAGTTGGATTCTTTTGTTAATTTAGAAGATCACAGCTGATAGAACTGATTATTTCTGTATAATTAAAAGCAAGAGACGCTAAGCAAGAAAGTGGTCGTGCCGGAGTGGTTATCGGGCATGACTAGAAATCATGTGGGCTTTGCCCGCGCAGGTTCGAATCCTGCCGACCACGTTATTTAATTTTTTTTTGTTGTGGCTTGTGTGTTGACTTTTCATTTGACCAAAACAAATGGCTAATTTGGAATTCAGTATTAAAGACCATTTTTTTTTAAGTTATAAAAGTCCACTTTTCATCCTTAAAAATATCGAGTTTAGATCTTAAAACATTGAGTTTAGGCCTTAAAATATCTAGAAAATAAAATAGTGAGTTTAGGTGTTAAAACAATGAGTTTAAGCTAGAAAATAAAATAGCGAGTTTAGGCCTTAAAACAGTGAGTTTAGACTTTAAAACACCAAGTCGATATATTTAAAAACAGACTTTTTATAATTTATGAAGAAACAGATTTTTCCAAAATTTTCTGATAATATTTATAGAGTATTGATCAATCTATATTGCAATATTGAAAAATATCTTTTCAAATTTGTTGATATTATAGTCTCTTCTCTTTTCTGAAATTGCAAGAATATCAATGAAATTATGCAGGAATATATAAGTACAGGGTTGGAAGAAAAAAATAATGTTCCCTCTGTCCCCTGAATGAATTTCCAAATTAAAGAAAATTTTGTCCCTTTTTTTTGTAAATAACCTTGTTCCTAAACATTTTTTGTCAAATATTTTGGCTAAAAATTTTACTATCGTAAAATTAAAGGTAAGAAAATGCCTTGGCCTGCGATTTGTATTAGGAAACGTACAACACGAAGAGCTGCATCCATATGACTACGACGAGGGGCTGAGAGAAATTGACTTAATAAATTAACCGAAAATTGAATATCCGGACTTGTCACTGTTAAATATAGCAGTCGTCAAATGAGTCTCCTGAAACATGCAACATCAACGAGTGGGGTGTCATCCTTGGTAGTGAGACGTAGATTTTGTTCCATTGGGAAGTGACTTGGCCACCTTTCTTGCACGCCGATTTCCTCTAAGATGTCTAAAGTGTACTTCCGTTGGCTAAGAACAATACCTTCTGCTGATCTTTCAACCTCTGTCCCCAAAAAGTATTTTAATGGTCCAAGATCCTTGATGCTGATTTTTTTATCCAAGTGAGACTTGACGTTATCAATTTTGGTGTTATCATTCCCCACCAATAAAACATCATCCACATAGATTAGAGCAGCAACATAGCAGTCCTCACGCTTGTAAATGAATAGGAAGTGATCAGCCCGAGATTGACGAAAACCGACTTCAAGAAGTGCACTGGTGAATTTGTGGTACCAATTTCGAGATGCTTGACGGAGTCCATAAAGCGATTTATGGAGCTTCCACACTCGTTGATCACCATCTTTAGCAAACCCTTGAGGTACTTTCATGTATACATCTTCGTGCAAATCACCATGTATGAAGACGTTGTTAACATCAAGTTGGTGAATGATCCACCCTTTCTTGACTGTCACGACCAACAAACTTCGCATGGTCACCAACTTGGCCACGGGGGCAAAAGTCTTGTGGTAGTCCATTCCCTCTACTTGAGTGAAACCCTTTGCAACTAGCCGGGCCTTATATCGCTCCACACTTCCATCTGGATTGTACTTTATTTTGTAGACCCACTTAGAGTCTATGGCTTTCTTCCCTGGTGACAAAGTTTCAAGTGTCCACGTCCCATTTTGTTCAAGGACAAGGATCTTTTTTTTCATTGCTTCCCTCAATTCAACATCTTTAACTTCCTGATAATAATACTTAGGCTCATCACACGAAGTGATGGCCGCTAAAAAGGCTTTATGATTAGGGGAAAAACGATCATAATTAACAAAGTGTGCTAAGGGATATACCTTTGAAGATAATTGAATTGGAGGCAGGTGACGAATGGTTTATGGAGTCAGGCAACTTCACGACATAATCTTCAAGGTGTTTCGGCTGCTTCTTGGCATGATCACTGCGGCGTGGAGCCTGACTGTGGTCACTTGTCTGTCTAGATGACCGATCAACTGACTGCTCATTATGCTGATCAATTGACTGAACATCACTGGAGCAGTTTTGCTGAGGTTAGACAATAGATTCTGCCAGAATAGTAAGTGACATATCACCTGTATTTTGCTCTTCTGGACCAGGATACAGTGTGTCAATTTCCTCCTCCCAATCAAAGCCTCGTTGGTCGACCACTTCTTTCACACTCACATTGGGTTTTGATAGAATATTTTTGAATGAGAAAACATTTTCAACAAATTTTACATCACGAGAGGTATAAATATGTTTAGTTTCAAGATCAAACATCCTATAACCCTTTTGTGAATGTGGATACCCCACAAAAATGCATGGTTGTCCCCTAACATCAAAATTATCTCCCCCTCTCCTATTATCCTTGGCATAAGCAAGACAACCAAAAGTACGAAAGATATCATAATTAGGTTGTTTATCAAATATGACTTCGAATGGGGTTTTGTTTTTTAAAAGTTTTGTGGGTAACCTATTTATAATGTAGGTCGCTATCAAAACACATTACCCCCAAAATTGCTTTGGTAAACCCGCTTCAAAACGCAAAGCTCTAACAACCTCCAATATATGCCTATGTTTTCGCTCTACCACCCCATTTTGTTGAGGTGTATCCGTACAAGAAGTCTCAAGCAACATGCCATGTGCAATATAATAATCCAGCATGTTTTGTTATTGAAATTCAAGGCCATTATCACTACGGACTTTCTTAATTTGTTTCCCAAACTGAGTGTGAATTATATTGCAAAACATAGTGAAGTATTTATGCTCATCAGACTTGTATCTCATAAGAAAAACCCAAACACCACGATTAAAATCATCGACAATAGACAAGAAATATCGTGCTCCATAAAAAGAAGGTGTTTTATGTTGGGTTTCGAGGGTCCATGCGCAGCGGAATAATGCAAAATTAACTCGAAAACCCGGATCCCTAGGATCCGTTCTAGATGATTAATTAAGAAGTATGAAATAGAATTACCAACCTTGTGTGCTTTTGTCGTTGATAAACGCGTTCCAACTCCAGATTGAAGAACTAGCGAATCTTCGATGAACGATTCTTGAATCACGAACGTTAGATCTTGATTAGCGAAGATCCTCTATGTGTATCCACGCGTTGAACGAACCCTAGAACAATTCTAGGTGGATTGCTAGATCCTTTGATTGAAACTCTTTTCAATCGATGAAGAATAATGGAATTGAATGGTGTTTCGATTCTCAATTCACAATTGGAATCGGTCTCTTTTGTGTTTCTCTAAACCCAAAACGTGAGTATGACTGCTAGGGCAACCAGGGGTTTGTATTTATACGTTATAAAAATTTTCCCCTCGCGAAAACCCTAATTTTAAGTCAATTACGTATCAGTCCAGCGTCGACGGGAGGACTCGTCCCCCAGGGCACGAGTCGTCCCCTCATCACAATGTTCTGATACAGGCGTCCCCCTTAAGGGGAATAGTTGGTTCTGGCTCAGGGCACGAGTCGTCCCCATGGGCACGACTCGTCCCCATGGGCACGACTCGTCCCCAAGGACACTCCCTCTAAATCTCTCATCCCAGGCCAAGGGAATAGTTAGTTCAGGCCTGGGGACGAGTCGTCCCCTGAGTGCAGAAATCCCATATTCTTCATTTTTGACAATTCGTTTGATGCGTGTGACCCCATAGGACTATATTATGTTGGCAATGAGTTCGATCACATCGATCCTCATAAGACATGAGCGGACTCTAGCAAGCCATCATGCCTACCCAAATAATATAATATCAAGTTCGATTTCCTATATAGAACATATCACAATCCCTTTGTCACACGATGTTATATTGAACATGAGTCATGGTCTACGTCAACTCATATTGTTCAATGCTTTCTCGTTACTAAGTAAATTGATTAATCGAATGATATTAATCACATTAATTCATTCGGGAATGGCCATGCACTACATCAATCTTACTTACGAGTGGCCTAGCAATCATCTCTCTTTACGAGGGACAAATTTCCATCTTGACTTATCATTCTTCCCAACAAGAATCATATCATGCCAATAATAGCCCTTATTGTTATCCGGTTAAAGACAACGTTAAACTATATCAAACATAACATTCATCGAGTGGAAGACGATGATAATCTCAGGTTAAAGGATATCAATGATATAACTATATGAGATTTAATTATGACATACGACCATGACATAAATCTCATAATGGGTCAAGTCCAGTACCTTGTTCTCTAACAAGTATCCATGAATCTAATGTGCATCTCCATGCATATAATCATCATATGATTATCCATTAGACTTCATACTAGTGCTTCATAAGTACTAGGGACATGATTATTAAAGTAAACATGCAAACACATATAATAATCAAAGAAACAATCTCTTATATAAATGAATAATGACATTACATATAAGTCTATCTCTATAGGCCTAGGGCACTAACACCTACAGTCTCCCACTTGCACTAGGCCCAATCATTCATGTATCTTATACCCATGGACCTAACATGACCATCATGTTTAGCTTGTGGCAAAGGCTTGGTGAGAGAGTCTGAAATGTTGTCATCCGTTGGTACCTTGCATATCTTGACGTCCTCCCTTTCACAGATTTCTCGAATGAGGTGGAAACGTCTCAAAATGTGTTTGGATCGTTGATGTGACCTTGGTTCTTTTGCTTGGGCAATAGCACCATTATTGTCACAATAAAGCTCTATCGGGTTAGTGATACTTGGAACGACTTCTAAGTCACTAACGAACTTCTTGATTCAAACCGCCTCCTTAGCCGCATCCGATGCTGCTATGTATTCGGCTTCGGTTGTAGAATCAGCAACAGTGCTTTGCTTGGAACTCTTCCAACAAACAGCACCTCCATTTAGCATAAACACAAACCTGCATCGCGATCTAAAGTCATCTTTGTCGGTCTGGAAGCTTGCATCTGTGTAACCCTTTACAACCAGATCATCTTTCATTCCTCCAAATACCAAGAATACATCCTTAGTTCTTCTCAAGTACTTCAGGATATTATTGACTGCTATCCAATGGTTCTCACCAGGATCAGACTGGTATCTACTCGTTGTGCTTAGAGCATACGAGACATCGGGTCTAGTACATAACATGGCATACATGATAGACCCAATAGCCGAAGCATATGGTATATCACTCATCCTCTTTTGCTCATCATTTATCTTAGGACAATGAGTCTTGCTAAGAGTAATGCCATGTCCCATTGGCAAGTTCCCTCTCTTAGAATTTTCCATGCGGAATCTTCTAAGGACCTTGTCAATATATGTACTCTGACTCAAACCAATCATCCTTCTTGATCTATCTCTATAGATCTTGATACCAAGGATATAAGCCGCTTCACCCATATCTTTCATTGAGAAACATTTTCCTAACCAGGACTTGACAGTCTCAAATGCAGGAACATTGTTTCCAATGAGCAAGATGTCATCGACATATAACACCAGAAATAGAACTATGCTCCCACTTATTTTCTTGTATACACAAGGCTCATCTTCGTTCTTGATGAACCAAACTCTTTGACTGATTCATCAAAACGTAGATTCCAACTCCTCGAAGCTTGCTTCAATCCATAAATAGATCTCTGCAACTTACATACTTTATTAGAATTCTTTGGATCGACAAACCCTTCAGGCTGTATCATGTATACATCCTCAAGTAGGTTTCCGTTAAGAAACGCTGTTTTGACGTCCATTTGCCATATCTCATAGTCGTAATATGCGGCTATGGCAATTAAGATTCTAATAGACTTAAGCATTGCTACGGGCGAAAAGGTTTCATCATATTCAACGCCATGAGTATGCCTATACCCCTTAGCAACAAGCCTAGCCTTAAAAGTATGTACCTTCCCATCCATGTCAGTTTTCTTTTTGAAAACCCACTTGCACCCTATGGTTTTTACACCTTCAGGTGGATCAATCAAGTTCCAAACTTGATTATCGTACATGGATTTGATCTCGGATTCCATGGTTCCTAGCCACTTGTCCGAATCAGGAGTGGACATCGCCTCTTGATAGAAAGTAGGTTCATCATTCTCAATGATTTCTACTTCGTTACTTTCCGTCATGAGAAATCCATATCTCTCAGGTTCGGATCGTATCCTATCCGATCTGCGAAGAACTTGTGTATCTTGAACCGGTTCCACAACAGCTTGTGAATTTGGTTCCGTCTCTACTATTGGTTCCTTGTCATTTTCGGGTTCTTGAATTTCTTCAAGATCAATTTTACTCCCACTAGTTTCTTTAGAGAGAAACTCTTTCTCTAGAAAGACACCATGTCGAGCAACAAACACTTTGTTCTCGGATCGGTTGTAAAATTGATATCCTTTCGTTTCCTTAGGATAACCAACGAAAATACATTTATCGGATCAGGGTGCAAGCTTATTTTCAGAAACCAATTTCTTTACATAAGCTTCACATCCCCAAATCTTCATGAAAGATAAACTAGGTTTTCTTCCATGTCACATCTCATGTGGGGTTTTAGGAGCCGATTTAGTAGGGACCTTGTTAAGTGTTAAAGCAGTTGTTTCCAGTGCATGTCCCCAAAAAGAAATAGGAAGGTTAACTTGACTCATCATCGATCGAACCATATCTAATAGAGTTCAATTTCTCCTCTCGGACACACCATTCCATTGTGGTGTTCCGGGTGGAGTAAGTTCTGAAACAATTCCACAACTTTTAAGATGATCGTCAAATTCTTGGCTTAAATATTCACCACCTCGATCGGATCGAAGTGTTTTAATAGTTTTGCCAAGTTGATTTTGTACTTCATTTTGAAATATTCTAAATATCTCAAATGTTTCACTTTTGTACTTCATCAGATAAACATAGCCATATCTTGATAAGTCATCAGTGAACGTTATGAAGTATCGAAATTCTCCCCTAGCAATGCTATTAATTGGTCCACATACATCAGTATGTATGAGAGCCAATAAATCACTAGCCCTTTCACTACTCTTAGTAAAAGGTGCTTTAGTCATCTTGCCCAATAAACAAGATTCGCAAACATCATATGATTCATAATCATATGAGTCTAAATATCCATCTTTATGGAGTTTAGAGACGCGTTTCTCATTTATGTGACCAAGACGGCAATGCCATTTAAATGTGTTGTTCACATTGTTTGGTTTAGATTTCTTATTTACATGATAGACATTCTCAACATTATTTTCAACATCCAAGACATAAAGGCCATTAAAAGAATGAGCAATACAGTAAAGCATATCATTCAAATAAATGGAAAATTTCTTATTCGCAATAAGAAAACTGTAACCCTCATTGTCTAAACAAGAAATTGAAATAATGTTTCTGCTCAAATCCGGCACATCCTAGCAGTTATTCAAAACTAATATTAATTCGCTAGGTAAAGTGACTTCGTAAGTCCCTACGGCCAACGCAAAGCAACTCTTGCTCCATTTCCAACCCGCAGTCTACTTCACCCTCTTGAGCGACCTTCTATTCTTTAGTCCCTGCACATTTAGGCAAATGTGAGATCCACATCCGGTATCTAATACCCAAGAACTAGAAGTAGAAAGTAGAATATCTATCACATAGATACCTGAAGTCATGGCAATCTCATTGCCCTTCTTCTTCAGTCCTTCCTGATAAGCTTTGCAGTTACGCCTCCAATGCCCAGTTTCCTTGCAATGGTAGCACACCGCATCCTTTTGGGATTTGGGTTGAGGCTTCTCAACAACGGCAACCTTTGCCTCCGGTTTAGCAACTCTTGCTTTAACCTTGGGTTTCTTGAACCCCTTTCCTTTATTCACCATCAACACTTAATTGGTTTTCTTTGCGATATTGTTCTCTGCATTCTTAAGCATCCCATGCAGTTCAGACAGAGATTTATTCATCCCATTCATGTTATAATTCATAACAAACTGATTATAACTTTCAGGGAGTGGATGCAATATCATATCCGTAGCCAGCTCCAACTAGATAGGATATCCAAGCCTCTTAAGGTGTTCGAGGTGACCCTTAATTTTCAACACATGAGGCCCAACAGGTTGTCCTTCAATCATCTTGCATGAATGAAGAGCCTTCATAGTGTCAAACCTTTCATGACGTGCTTGCAACTGGAACATTTCCTTCAAATGATTTCCCAAATCATAAGCTTCCATGTGTACAAGGTCCTTCTGAAGGGCCTTACACATGGTAGCAAGCATCAAGCAACCAACATCAATAGAGTCATCCACATGTTTCTTATGTTGATCCTTTTCAGCTTTAGTTGCATTAGCAGCAGACTCGGGTGGAACGGGTCCATCGAGAATGTACAACTTCCTTTCCTGTTTGAGAACAATTCTCAAACTGCGGATCCAATCCACATAGTTGTTGCCATTCTCTTCTAACTTGTCCTTCTCAAGGACTGATCGCAGTGACAGATTTTGATTAGTGTTTACAGCCATTGATCTACAAAGATATGCAACAAATATGAACACATATAAGTACCTAATTCATTTAAGAGATTTAAATAACGTATTTCATAAATACTCCCACTAAATTATATAACCTTTTTATACAATCATGCATAATATAATTTAATAGGCTAAGACCCAACTTTAATTTAATTTCAAGTCGGCTATGGCACGACTGCTCAAAATTAAACTAAAAAGGTAGATAACATTTATCAATCATATCAACATATGACTCTTAGATCCTTTATGAGATTATAGACATCATATGTCACATGTTTCAATCCCATCTTATGCCTTAGGCCCAAAACTGTTTTGATAGCCTAATTGAGTTCAACCATTTTAAACGTATAGCAATCACCGTTTGCTCATCTTGATCATACAAAGATAGAATTAATGTACCTCGCTATGGCGTAGCCTACATAAAACATTCCGTGTACTCACAAGTGTTTAAACATGGGTGGCATAAACAAACTCAAATTTCAATGAAGGTTCAATTTTCATGTTTATCAATTAACATGGCAAGGTTGATTCATGAAAATTATATGAGCATAATTATGAACATGGGATGATGCATCACAAATCACATTTGATGTTAACATCATAATTTCTAATCAATTAGGGTTTAATGACTCATGTAAAATCTCATTTAATATGAACATAATCCCTATAACAAACACTTTGTTCAAGATCTAGAAATTCATCAATTACTAGTACGTGGCATTGTAATCCAAGATTATCCCACACTTTCATCGAAGTGCCTGTGGGGAAGTTTTTGGTGTCCAGCCCATATACTAAGTAATATTTCAAGACCCATATTCTAGATTAATCACATTAATCAAATAATTCAATTCACAATCATGGTATATCAAAATATACAATTACTTTCATAAGCAATTCTCATATAAAATCATGTTCTAAATCATATTCATCATGAAAATTAACATAATCACATTATATAATTATCATGATTATCTAATATAAACATCATGAACGGGGCTCTGATACCACTGTTGGGTTTCGAGGGTCCATGCGCAGCGGAATAATGCAAAATTAACTCAAAAACTCGTAGCCCTAGGATCCGTTCTAGATGATTAATTAAGAAGTATGAAATAGAATTACCAACCTTGTGTGCTTTTGTCGTTGATAAACGCGTTCCAACTCCAGATTGAAGAACTAGCGAATCTTCGATGAACGATTCTTGAATCACGAACGTTAGATCTTGATTAGCGAAGATCCTCTATGTGTATCCACGCGTTGAACGAACCCTAGAACAATTCTAGGTGGATTGCTAGATCCTTTGATTGAAACTCTTTTCAATCGATGAAGAATAATGGAATTGAATGGTGTTTCGATTCTCAATTCACAATTGGAATCGGTCTCTTTTTTGTTTCTCTAAACCCAAAACGTGAGTATGACTGCTAGGGCAACCAGGGGTTTGTATTTATACGTTATAAAAATTTTCCCCTCGCGAAAACCCTAATTTTAAGTCAATTACGTATCAGTCCAGCGCCGACGGGAGGACTCGTCCCCCAGGGCACGAGTCGTCCCCTCATCACAATGTTCTGATACAGGCGTCCCCCTTAAGGGGAATAGTTGGTTCTGGCTCAGGGCACGAGTCGTCCCTATGGGCACGACTCGTCCCCATGGGCACGAGTCGTACCCAAGGACACTCCCTGAGAATCTCTCGTCCCAGGCCAAGGGAATAGTTGGTTCAGGCCTGGGGACGAGTCGTCCCCCGAGTGCAGAAATTCCATATTCTTCATTTTTGACAATTCGTTCGATGCGTGTGACCCCATAGGACTATATTATGTTGGCAATGAGTTCGATCACATCGATCCTCATAAGACATGAGCGGACTCTAGCAAGCCATCATGCCTACCCAAATAATACAATATCAAGTTCGATTTCCTATATAGAACATATCACAATCCCTTTGTCACACGATGTTATATTGAACATGAGTCATGGTCTACGTCAACTCATATTGTTCAATGCTTTCTCGTTACTAAGTAAATTGATTAATCGAATGATATTAATCACATTAATTCATTCGAGAATGGCCATGCACTACATCAATCTTACTTACGAGTGGCCTAGCAAACATCTCTCTTTACGAGGGACAAATTTCCATCTTGACTTATCATTCTTCCCAACAAGAATCATATCATGCCAATAATAGCCCTTATTGTTATCCGGTTAAAGACAACGTTAAACTATATCAAACATAACAGTCATCGAGTGAAAGACGATGATAATCTCAGGTCAAAGGATATCAATGATATAACTATATGAGATTTAATTATGACATACAACCATGACATAAATCTCATAATGGGTCAAGTCCAATACCTTGTTCTCTAACAAGTACCCATGAATCTAATGTGCATCTCCATGCATATAATCATCATATGATTATCCATTAGACTTCATACTAGTGCTTCATAAGTACTAGGGACACGATTATTAAAGTAAACATGCAAACACATATAATAATTAAAGAAACAATCTCTTATATAAATGAATAATGACATTACATATAAGTCTATCTCTATAGGCCTAGGGCACTAACACCTACAGTATACGCACCCCAAATATCACAATGAATAAGGTCAAAACAAGCAATAGGTTGAATAGTATTTAATGGAAAATGGAGTCTTATTCACTTAGCTTTAAAACAAGAATCACAATGCTTGTCCTCCTTTATTTCATTACCATAAATGTCACTAAAATAATCAGATTTTGAAGAAGTTGCATGACCTAGTCTTCGGTGCCAAGTATCTGAATCAACAACTGTTGTTAATGCCACACTTTCAATTCTGACTTGCTACATATAGTATAGACCATTACGCCGCCTACCCATTCCAATCAGAGTCTTCGAAGCTGAGTCCTACATTGTACAAAAATCCGGGAAAAATATTAGTGCACAATTTAGATCCTTAGTTAGTTTACTAACAGAAATTAAATTGCACATAAAAATCCAGTATTCAAAACATGATCAAATTTTCAACCCATTTGGCAGATTTGTACTTCCCATGCCCTTAACGGGTATGGTATCTCCGTTGGGTATTTTGACGGGCATTGAGTCCTAGGGATTCTGTCGGTTGTGCAAACAAGTGGCATCACAAGTTATGTGCTCACTAGCACCCGAATCAATAATCCAGGACATAGTGTTTTCGATCTTACCCGCCATATTTGCATTCACATGGTTGACAACCTGCTCACTGTTGGTCTGGTTATTGAAATATTGGATCAGCTTTGCATAATTGGCTGTAGATAAACCTGGAATGGGGCTGTCATCACCGGCTGCTAGGTGGGCAGACTTGTTCAACCATTTGTCTTTGTTGCTGCTTCCTCCTTTCTTCTTCCCGGCTGGATACCCAACGAGTTCATAACAATTCTCAATCGTGTGGTAGTACTTTCCACAATGAGTACACTTTAGTTTGTCTTGCAACCCATCTCTCTTTTCTTCCTTGATTGACTTTTGCAATGCATGCGTCTGAAAAATTGTGGCTTCTATAATAGCTTTTCCCGTTGTTGTAATATGCCTCTGCCTTTCATCTTCGGACACAAGATGGTATGCAACACCTAGAGACACAATCGACTGCGTTTCAAGAATCTGCGACTTAATCGTGCCAAAGCTCTCATCAAACCCCATAAAAAACTCATACAATTTTTCTTTCTCCTTCATCTCTGCCAATTGCTTAGGTACATTACGCGTGCAACCACTGCATTTGCATATTGGGATAGGAGATATCGAATTGATCTCGTCCCAAAGACCCTTCAACTTAGTGTAATAGGATGGCACAGAGAGTTTTTCTTGCCGGGTGAGAGTTAGTTCTCTCTTCAACTCGTATGCTCTGGGTGCGTTTCCAACCCAAAGCGCTCGCTTAGATCTTGCCAGACTGCTTGTGCGGTTTCAGCATGTTTCACCCTACTACGAATATCCTTTTCCATAGAGGGTTGCAACCAACCCTTTACCATGGCGTTGCATCTTCTCTATAACCCTAGTTCGGCTGAACCTTCTTGTGGGCATGTGATCGTTCCGTCTACGAACCCAAACTTGTTCTTTGCGAAGAGGGCATTGCTTATTTCATCAACCCAATACGCATAGTTCCCATCACGTAGGAGGTCGCTCACAAACACAGTGTTAGGACTATCTGAGGCAGAGATGTAATATGGCGACATCACATCCACCTTGACTCCCCCTGCGCGCTGTCTTCAGCCTTTTTGCCATCTTTGTTAGTCATGGTGTGTTGATGTCGAGTGTAATGAAAAGAAAAAAGGAAAATAACAGAAAAAAATGTGTGCGAAAGCGTTTATCACATGACCAACTCTGACACCATGAAGAAAACGAAAGAAGGGTAATGGAATAATGAAGCTTTCATTAATCTTTGTATGTTTTACAATGAAGGAGGACTCTCCCTTTTATAAACCGGCTACAATATTTACGGACTAATATTAGGGTTTCCTAACTATAGATCATAAATAAAAGGAAAAGAGATAAATACAAAATGTTATGTAGATATGTACGCTCAATCAATCACGTAATCATATACTCCCTCCGTCCCAATAGTAGCTGCCCAAAATTTGAGTTGCACGCAAATTAATAAAATGAGGGGGAAGTAAAAATGTTGTGAGTGTAATTTGAAAATAGGAGAGAGAATGAGTGGAGGGAATAGTAAATTATAATGGTGTTGTGAGTATTAAAATAATGTAGGAGAGAAAATGAGTGGAGGGAATAGTAAAGATTCCTTTGCCAAAAAAGAAAAGTGAAAGCTATTAACGGGACATCCAAAATGGCAAAATGGGAAGCTATTATTGGGACGGAGGGAGTATTTGATATCCTACACTCAGAGATTTGTAAGGGGTCAAAATTGTTTGGAGAAAATAATTTTACTTATAATACAAAAAATTGGAATAAAGGGGGTCAAATTTTATCAAAATGAAAGTGGGTTTGATAGAGGAAAATAATTTTTTTTTTTGTGTATTTTAAAAAAATTTAGATGTACTGAATGACATTTTTCAAAAGCTAAGGAAGTAGAGTGGGCTCCATCTCATATGTGTGTGGCTTCGCCACCGCAACTAGGAGCGTAAATGGTTCAGTTTGGGTCAATTTACGGATCGAATCACTAGTTATCGGTTAAAAAAAATCTCAAATCGAATTGAACTATGAAAAAAATTCAAACCGAACTGCGGTTTGATTTTACGGTTCGAACCGCGGTTTACACAGTTCAAACCATGAAATAGAACATTGCTTAAATCATTAATTAGAACATGGTTTCAAACTACACAATTCATCGTCATGTTTGTTTGAATTTTCCAAACATAACATACATAAGAGATTCGGTATTTAAACACAACTTGAAATTGTGCTTCAATGTTTATGATAACAACATGCCATTTGAGTACTTGTAATGATATGTGCTAAAGAGTGAATTAACATTATTACAAGAAGATAAACCAAAAGAAAAAAGAGTTATGGACTAAAACCCATGAATATAATTAGGGGTTTTCAAATCTAAATGTAATGTGAAAATGAAAGATATACATATCTACGGTTAATTAATATTGAACGGTTTATTGGTTAGGTTTGGTGGTTCGGTCTCACGGTCTCGAACCGTAGTTTGGGGGTCCAAACCGCAGATCAAATCGAATCACACCGTATGACAATTTTTGAAACCGAATCAAACCAAAATTACTTGAAAACGAACTAAACAACCTGATTTAGTTTGGTTCGATTTTGAACCAAGGTTTGAACCAAACCACTTATACCCCTAACTGCAACTACTATTTTTAACTTACAAACTTAAAACATTATAAGTAGTAATCTGGAATTTTAGTTTATAAACAACATTTTAAAGCTCTAAAAATTACTGTAGTTTTTATCTATTGTGTTTTAAAAACTCATTTAAAAAATAAAAAAATAAAGATTAAGAATTAAAAAGAATAAAATCCGGAAGATGCCATTTGAAACAAGATACTATACCAGTGAAGGATTCTTTGCAGGTTAGATTGGTCCAAATTTGGGAGCAAATTTCAAATGTTCCATTGTCATTATTATGAAACTTGCCTTTTGGGCTCCTGCCTATCCTAGGCGCAGGCTGCTTTAGTTTTCAAGTTGAGTTGTAGATAATCAGCATTTCTATTTTGGCTGGCTGGCTGGCTGCTGAACCTAAGGATGGGTTCATTTCAAAAAAAAAAAAAAGTTTTATTACAAAAAACTTATTAAAAAAAGATGGCATTTACAAAAAAAATAAAAATATGTAAGATGAAAAATTACAAAAAACTACAATTTTTTTCTTTTTTTACAAAAAACTTTTTTTTTTTTTGGTTTTTTTTATCAGTTTTGGTCAAACAACTGATAATTTCGATTATCAGTTGTTCAAGCAAGTGATAATTTCAGTTATCAGTTGTTTGAAGAGTAATTTGTGCTTCAAACAATTGATAATTTCAGTTATCAGTTGTAAACAAATGATAACTGAAATTATCAGTTGTTTGACCAAAACTGATAAAAAAAAAAACCAAAAAAAAAATAATTTTTTTTTGTAATTTTGAATTCATGTGTTTTTTTTTCTTTTTGTAATTTTCATCTTTCTAAAGTAGTTTTTTTTAAATGTCTCAAAAAAAAATGTTGTCGACTCTAACGGATCGGAGATATTAGTCATGCTTGCATACATTGTTAGGCCCTACACTTTCAGTCAACTTGTTTTCAACTTGCACATAACATCTTGATACTAACAACTTGAGTTCTCCTACTACATCTTGATCATCTTGCATGTTGAATTATTGTTACATTAAACCCCACTTTTCAGGAAACGTGCCAATGAATTAGGAGACTGATTCAACGTCGTTTCTTCATCAAAAATATCCAGCAACGGACCACTCTCTCCTCCATCAACAATGTGGCGAGAATATCTCAACAAGCTCAACTTATTTCCGAGATTATAGGCCTGTTATTATCTTTGTATTTTAGCCGTTATTAGAGGTATAAAAGGGGGATAACACCTGTATTTTACACACACGATCTCACTAGCATAAGCTCCCTTACATACGCTCTTAGTTTTGTACTCAAACGCCATCATTAATATTATACCTTTTGGTCAAGGCAGGTTCCTAAACCTCCCGGGGTTTTGTGCCGGCGAACAAGTTGTTCAAGGGCTTTCCCTAGTCAACAAATTCCTTGTGTTCATTTCTATTTTATCCAATAATCATTGTACCCTGATTTTTATCTCTTTTGTCATTTTTCTTGTCATTGGTTGTACTTGTTAAAATTTGACCAAAACAATTTGGCGCCGTCTGTGGAATACTTTGATTATTTGCGTAGAAATGGCCAATCCGTCGTCTGGCAGTCAAGGTGAGAGGAGTCAGCCGCTTCCTAGTTTCGGCGCCCGAGGCAATCCATCTTCGAATTTGGAAGCTATCAATTTGGAACTAATGTCCAACATGGTCAATATGTTGAAGAAAGTGAATGACCGGTTGGATGCTCAGAAGCATACGAACACCATGATATTCAATGCCATTGATACCATGCGTAAAGGGAAGCAAACTGAAACTCAAATATCTACTCCATTTTCACCTTTGCATCCTAGATCCTTGTTTGATGCAGGTACAAGACCAAGCCATTTTGGAGATATCCCTATGTCCAGTACCTTGCCAGCAGAAAACACAATCATGACGTCCATTCCAATCACGCAACCAGGATTCAGCCTTACAGCTAGCCAACCTGTGTTGTCATCTTGCTATACCTATGCCACACCTTCGATGGGGCAAACAACGAGTTTCTTTAATGCTTTTGATACTTCTGCATCTCAATTTAATAATAATCCTCTTTTCGCAGAGAATCAACTTGTTAAGGAAATGCAGACTATAAAAGATTTGCTTCGAAGCGCACTGAGTCAACTTGCCTTATCACCAAGTTTCTCCAACTTGCTATAACGAATCTCGTTTTGTTCCAGCAATAGCTAATGTAGAGATCCCAAAGAAGTTTTCAGTCCCTCATATGAAGAAGTATGACGGGAGCACCGATCCAGCAGAGCATGTGTTACTGCATCAGGAATCGATGGATATTATAAGTATCCCCCCTATTTTTAAAGAAGCATGTTTTTGCAGGGGTTTTGGCTCAACTTTGTCAGGACCAGCCTTAAAATGGCTAACAGGGCTTCCTCTAAACTCTATTTATTCTTATGCTCAACTTGTCAACATGTTTACCAATCAATTTTCGTGCAACAGGGCATTTGACAAGTTGACTAGTGACCTTTACAGAATTAATATTTGCACAGGTTTAACAAGGAGGCAGTGACCATACCCACCTTGGATATGTCCACAGCTACGGAAGCATTCCGTATAGGCTTGAGGAAGAGCTCTCCATTTTATAATGAGTTGGTGATGACTCCTGCGAAACAACTTGAAGAAATCAGAACCAGAGCCTTGCGTTTCATCAGATTGGAGGATGACAGCCTGGCAATGGAGAAGTCAACTAGGAGGACCCCTACTCCTCTGTTTGAGCCCTCAGACAGAAAATCAGATTCCCATCACTATAAGTCTAACAGGGGCAAACCCCCTGTTAAATCTGAATCTTCTAAAGTTCATTTTGTAGATGATGATCAAGATGGGGATGATAATGACTATCCTAAAATTTACGATTCTTTGGCTTTTACAGTGGACATTGCAGGAGTCCTTTGCGCCATAGAAGATCTTGGAGACAAAGCAAGATGGCCTAAGAAGAGTGACAAGACCTCAACTTGGAAAGATAAGTCCAAGTGGTGCGCGTTTTATGAGGATTTCGGGCATACCACTGAGAATTGTTTTGCCTTGAGGAAGGAGATTGCTCATCTATTGTCAAAAGGTCTTCTTAAGGATTTGTTGGGTAAGCAAAGGGTCAGAAATGAGTCCAAAGAGCCTGATTCTGGGGAGCAGTCCAGACCCGAGAAAGTTGCACCTCCTCCAGCCACCAAGGTAGTAAATGTTATTTCAGGTGGATCCCATTTCTGCAGCCAAGCGTCATGCCAAGAGTTCTAAGGAGGATCAGTCAGAACTGCCCTCAAGGTGTCGCGACTTCACAGAGGGACAAGTTATCTCCTTCGAAGATGAGGATAGGGATAACACGTTGGTCCCACATCATGATGGTCTAGTTGTCCAGGTGCAGATTGCTAATTTTGTGGTTAAGAGGATTCTGATTGATGGCGGCAGCTCAGTTAATATAATCTTCACTCATGATCTGGAAGAGATGGGCATTCCTTTGTCCGAAGTTGTGAAGAATTCGTCTGTACTGGTAGGGTTCAGTGGTGAAATAAAGCAAACAGTCGGAGAAACCAAGTTGCCTATATATTTGGAGGGTATGAATTCTATGGAAAGGTTCTGTGTGATTGAATGCTCATCCTCGTACAATGTCATTTTGGGAAGACCTTGGATCCACAACATGAAGGTCGTGCCGTCAACCTATCACCAGTGCGTCAAATTTCCAACACCTTGGGGTGTGGCCAAGTTGAAGGGAAATCAGCAGGTTTCTAAAGAGTGCTACAAGGTTAATATGAAAGCAAGTTCAGTCCCTCGTCAAGCATAGCAATTAAAGAAAAAGGCCCAGGATGTTCTTGAAACAGTGGAGCATGAGACGAAAAGTATTTCTGTTGATGAGTCAAACCCTGAGGCCCGAGTGCAAGTTGGTACAGATCTTCCATCCGAAATTGAGGAGGAGCTGATTGAGTTCTTGAAGAGTCAGAAATGTTGTTTTGCGTGGAGGCATGAGGATATGACAGGAATAAGCAAGGACATCATTACTCACAAGTTGAACATTGATCCAACCATCCGTCCTGTCCGCCAGAAAAGAAGAAAGTTTGCCCATGAGCGGAACCAGATTATAACGGATGAAGTTGAGAGGCTTTTGAAGTCCAAGATGATCAGGGAAGTTCAATATCCAAGGTGGTTAGCTAATGTTGTGGTGGTAGAGAAAAGGAACGGCAAGTGGCGAGTATGCGTGGACTTCACAGACTTGAACAAGGCCTGCCCGAAAGATCCATTCCCTCTTCCTCATATTGATTCTCTAGTTGATGAGACAGCTGGCCACGATATCTTGACATTCATGGATGCATCCTCAGGTTTTCAGCAAATTCAAATGGAGCCCTCAGATCAAGAGGATACGGCATTCATGACTCCGGAAGGTATATATTGTTATATTGCTATGCCATTTGGTCTTAAAAATGCAGGGGCAACTTATCGTAGGCCGTGAACAAGATGTTCAAAGATCAACTTGGCAAGACAATGGAAGTCTACATAGATGATATGGTAGTGAAATCCAAGCATATTGAAGATCACGTGGAGCATCTTGCTGAGGCGTTCAACATCTTGAAAGCTTTCAACATGAAACTTAATCCAACAAAGTGCAATTTTGGTGTTAAAGCAGAAAAGTTATTGGGCTATATGGTGACTAAGAGAGGAATTGAAGCCAGTCCCGAACAGATCAAAGCTATTCTCAACTTGGAATCTCCCAAGAATATTAAAGACGTCCAAAGGTTAACAGGTAGAGTAGCTGCCCTAAATATATTTATATCTAAATCATCTGATAAGTGCAGGTTATTCTACGAAGTGTTAAGAAAGAATAAACTCTTCCAATGGACTGACCAACATGAGGCAGCTTTCAAACAACTTAAAGAATACTTGATGATGTCACCCCTACTTGCTAAACCAGAACGTGGTGAACACCTTTATTTATATTTAGCTGTATCTGAGAATGCAGTTAGTGCAGTGTTGGTAAAGGAAATCCAAGGTGAGCAGCATCCTGTTTATTATATAAGTAAGTCTTTACTAGATGCTGAAACGAGGTACTCTCATCTTGAAAAGTTAATTTTAGCCTTAACTACTGCTGCTACAAAACTGCGTCATTATTTTGAAACACATTCTATAACTGTTAGAACTAACTATCCTGTGAGAAATGTGTTGAGAACTCCAGAGATGTCAGGCAGATTGGCCAAGTGGTCGGTCAAGTTGAGCACGTATGACATTTCATATGAGCCAAGAACAGCTATCAAATCTCAGGCTCTAGCCGATTTTGTAGCAGACTTTAGTCCAAGTTTGCAGCCCGAGGTGGAACTGGAAGTACAACAGCTTGAAGGTAAAACAATTCCTAGATTTTGGACACTGTATACAGATGGAGCTTCAAATTCCAAAGGAATTGGCTTGGGAATAGTTCTGAAATCCCCTCAAGGTGATATCATACCTCAAGCTGTATCTTGTGAATTCAATGCGACGAATAATGAAGCTGAGTATGAGGCTTTAATCATGGGTTTAACTACAGCTTTAAGTTTAAATATTACTCATATAAATGTATATGTTGATTCTCAATTGCTCGCTAACCATTTCAATGGCAGTTATATGGCGAAGCATTCCAAGATGACTCTGTATCTCCAACATGTTAAAGCTTTGGCTTCAAAATTCCTGTCATTCTCTTTGGAACAGGTCCCTAGAGAAGAGAATACAGAAGCGGACGCATTGGCCAACTTGGGTTCAACTTGCAAGTCTATGTTGCATACTAATATTCCCATTATTTATGTTAAGTACCCGGCAATAGACCAAGTGGAGGAAACTCAAGAAGTTACTCAATCTAATGGGGCACAAGATACAAGTTCATCTTGGACCCAACCTATAATTGAGTTCCTTCTACTTGGAACTATTCCACCTGATATTAAGAATGCTAGATCTTTTAAAATGCGTACTTCAACTTTTGTTTTAATAAATAATGTGTTGTTTAAGAAATCTTTTGCAGGACACTATTTGAGATGTATTGACAATAAGCAAGTTGAGCTCGTGCTAAGTGAAATCCATGAAGGAACATGTGGAAATCATTCTGGTGGGAAAGCATTGGCATCGAAGGCCCTCAAGACTGGTTATTACTGGCCAACCATGCGTCAAGATGCCATGAGCTATGTGCAGAAATGTGATGCCTGCCAGAGACACAGTAACATCTTGCATCAACCTGCTGAACCTCTACACTCTATCGTCTCATCTTGGCCTTTCATGCAATGGGGCATGGATATTGTGGGCAAGTTGCCTAAAGCCCCTGGAGGCAAAGTGTTCATGCTGGCAATGACTGATTATTTCTCAAAGTGGATTGAGGCAGAGGCCTATGTGCAAGTAAGAGACAAGGAGGTAGTTTCATTTTTAAAGAAAAATATTATTAGCAGGTTTGGCGTACCATCAGAGATCATATGTGATAATGGATCCCAATTCATAAGTAAGAAGACTAGAGATTTTTGTGCTCATTGGGGCATCAAGCTGATCATGTCTACGCCTGTCCACCCTAAAGCCAATGGTCAAGCTGAATCAAGCAACAAGTTGATTGTCAACAACTTGAAGAAACGCCTAGACCAAAAGAAAGGAAAATGGGCTGAAGAATTACCACTTGTACTTTGGGCAGATAGGACCACTACAAAAGGGGCCACAGGTAGAACTCCATATTCCTTGGTATTTGGAGCAGAAGCTGTAATTCCAGTCGAGGTGACAATCCCAACAGCAAGGTATGGTTTATTAACTCAAGATGAAAATAATCTCTTGCTAACCCAAGATCTAGATACAATTGATGAGATCAGGGATTTAGCCAAGATAAGGATGGCAGCCTATCAACAACGGATTGCTAGATCTTACAACAAGAATGTCAGAATAAGAAGATTCCAAGTTGGTGATTTATTTTTGAGAAAAGTATTTCAAAATACAAGAGAACTGAATGCAGGTAAATTAGCTCCCAAGTGGGAGGGACCATATCTTATTGATGCTGAAGCTGACAAAGGGGCATATTGGTTGTCAACCCCAAGTGGAGATAAGGTCCCTAGGAGTTGGAATGCCATTCATTTAAAGCTCTATTTTATGTAAGTCAAGTTGTTAACAACTGGACTTCTCAAGTATGATTTAATTTATGTCAAGTTCATTCGGGTGTTTCAATTCTCAATTTTATTGGAAATCCTTACTAACTTAACTATCGGAGGGGTGTTAGCTACGCTAACACCCAATCCTAACATGAATTTGTTTTGCAAGG
This sequence comes from Adenophora triphylla var. japonica, assembly GCA_022495995.1. NCBI lineage: Eukaryota > Viridiplantae > Streptophyta > Magnoliopsida > Asterales > Campanulaceae > Adenophora > Adenophora triphylla. The sequence goes on from JAFEMH010001059.1 coordinate 39,234, forward strand.
TATACGACTTGAACAAGCGGAGTAGGCTCAACATGTTAACACGCCAGTACGGCTCCGACATGTTGAGACCTAAGATGGAGCAGGTTGAACATGTTAACACGCCAGTACGGCTCCGACATGTTTGGACCTGAGATAAAGAAGTTCAACATGTCAACACGCCAGTACGGCTCCAACATGTTGAAACTTTAGCTGGAGAGGAATGGAACATGTTGACACGCCAGGACGGCTTAGACTTGTTCTATTTCTTCAAACGACTTACCCTTGATCAAAGGTACATTTTACTTATGGTTAAAAGATTTACATCTTTTCTAAGGAATTAAGGTTATGACACCTTCGCCGTGCGCACGATTTCACACTTATTCAAGTTGTGACTTGTTGTGGGCATTTTTCAACATGGCGACATCTTCAATTGATCCTGCATATCGAGATGTCATTACACTGTAAGTATTGTTTTAATATTTACTTATTCAATATTTCCTAATATTCTTATTCTTATTTTTCAGTAATTAAGAGAGGAATGCGGAACAATCTCCAAGCACGTTCAACAGACCTTCAAACGGCTAGGGCGACTTGGTCTCACGGAAGTTGAAGTGATAAACCAAAATGCCGAGATTATAGGAACCATATTGACTCTTTCATATCTACTTGTATTTAAGGGGAAATGGAGACGGAAAAACACATTCATGCTCATACGCACACACTCTACACAAAAAGCTCTTGTAATCCTCTCCATTATCTTCCAAAGTTGTATTTGTGATCATTATAGTGAAACCTTTAAGGTTGGAGACCTAACTCCCGGGGTTTTTTCCAAAGAGGTTATCACCTCCAAGGTTTTCCTCGTTAACAAATCGTGGTGTCATTATCTCTTTTTCATTCTTTTGTTCCATATAATCGAATTCCATAGTTCCCTCCTTATTGTTCAATCCACACACTAAACATAGTTAAGATTCTACTTTATTGTTTTTTCTACCAAAACAATTTGGCGCCCACCGAGGGGCCTCGTGGTTTATCGGTTATTTGAAACATTTCCTAATCAAATTCACTATGTCTGCACCCCCCAATGTGTCCACCGCCGGCAAAGGTCCCGCCGTTGTTCCCACATCAGGAGGTAGAACCAGCTTGTTACCACCACCTCCTCAGACCGGGTCTCAGCCAACTCAACCTACGAAGACTCCACAAAAGGGGGAAACGTCTTCCAATGCAGATGCTGACATCCGGAGTATCTTGACCAGGTTGAATCAAAGGTTGGTCCAGCAAGATAACAATTCGAAGGTGTTGACCAATTCCATGATTAAGATGCAGAAAGACCAACAGCTCATCGCATCTCGGCTTGAGAATATATCACCGCTGCGTGCAAGGATTCTCAACTTTGACAACACCGGAGGATCTACATTTCAGAATGAATTCATTCCAATGGGCAGTCCTCCTCCGCTGACATCTTTAATGATGTCGACATCTTTGCCCGGGGACACCCCATTGACGCCATCTTCCGCAGGATTCACCCCATTCATTCCATTTATAGACAACACTACTGTCACGACTACTACGGACGATTCTGGTTTGCTAAATAATCTTTTCAATAATAATAATTTCAATCGTATTCCTATGGCTGACCCTTTTGCAGGAAACCCACTAGCTAAACAGATGCAGGATCTCAGAGAGCTGATAATGAACGTGCCAGGTGTAACTCCTCCAATTCAACCAGTGACCCAAAACTATTACAATCAATCCCGGTTTGTCCCAGCAATTGCAAATGTCGACATCCCGAAGCGTTTCAGCGTACCATCTATGAAGTTGTACGACGGCACCACGGACCCAGAGGAGCATGTTGCACACTATCAAGAAAAGATGGACATAATCCATATCCCGCTTCAATACCGGGAGGCCTGCTTATGCAGAGATTTGGATCCACCTTGTCTGGACCAGCTCTCAAATGGCTGATTAGGCAACCCCTAGGTTCAATTGGTTCATACGCCCAGCTCATCAACATGTTCTATAACCAATTCTCATGCAGTCGACAATTTGAAAAGCTGACAAGTGATCTCTACAATGTGACCCAGCAGCCTAATGAGACTCTGAAGGATTATGTCCATCGGTTCAATAAGGAGGTGTTAGAAATTCCCAATCTTGACATGTCGACAGCCACAGAAGCATTCAAAATGGGGTTGAAGAAAGATTCACAGTATTATCAAGATTTGGTAATGACTCCTTGTAAGCGGCTAGAAGAAGTCAGGAGCAGGGCATTAAGGTTCATAAGACTGGAGGAAGATGAGCTGCGAAGATCGAAGTCGTCATCCAAGATGTCGACATATGACCATCCCGACAGAAAGACTGAATCGTCCCATCGCAGGAACAACCGTCCCAATCCTTATCCGAGAATTGACACTAGCAAAATTAATTCAGTAGACGGTGAGGATGAAGATAGTGATAATGTGCCTAACATTTTTGATTATTGTTTTTCTGTTGACATTTCAGGTGTACTCTGTGCAATGGGCAACCTAGGAGACAAAGCCAGATGGCCAAAGAAAACGGACAAAACCACAGGATGGCGTGACAAATCAAAATGGTGCGCTTACCATGAAGACTTTGGACACGTTACTGAAGACTGCATCGCGTTAAGAAAGGAGATCAGTTACTTGCTCTCGAAAGGACATCTTAAGGAGTTGTTGGGATCCAGAAAGAAGAAGGCTGAAAATGCAGAAGCTCCTCATGAAGCTGAAAGGCCAGTTTCTCCCCCAGCATCAACAAAGGTGATCAACTTCATCAGTGGAGGCTCAGAAATATGTGGAACATCCTATTCTGCCGCAAAACGACACGCTAAGGAGTCAAAAGAGGAAAAGCCAGAGAGACAGCCCAGGATGTCGACACCTTGCCCGGATCCAATTACCTTTGATGAAAGTGATCGTGATAACTTGCTGGAACCCCATCATGACGGTCTGGTTATTTCCTTGCAGATCGCCAACTGTACAATACGACGTATTCTGGTAGATGGGGGCAGCTCCGTCAATCTTATTATGTTGGGTACCCTTAAGGAAATGAACATCCCGAATCGGAGATTGTCAAAAAGTCTTCGGTCTGGTAGGCTTCAGTGGTGAAGTCAAAGAAACGGTGGGGGAGATAAAGCTTCCAATATACTCAAAGGGCCTCAACACCATGGAACGGTTCTGCGTAATTGATTGCGCAACATCTTACAATGTCATTCTTGGAAGACCGTGGATTCACGGAATGAAGGCCGTACCCTCCACTTACCATCAGTGTGTGAAGTTTCCAACACCTTGGGGTGTCGCTAAGATTTACGGTGATCAACGGTGGCCAAGGAATGTTACAAAACTTCAATGAAGGCGTCTACATCTCCAAAACAAGCATAGCAATTACCGAGGAAAGTACGTGAAGTCCTGGAAGCTAGGGAGGATGATGTGAAAGAAGTATTGTTAGATCCTTCCAACCCGGACATCAAAGTACTTATTGGCACTGACATCCCGTCAGATATAGAAGAGAAGCTTGTGAACCTATTAAGAAGCAGAATAAAGAGTTTCGCTTGGAAACATGATGACATGACAGGCATTAGCAAAGATGTCATCACTCACAAACTTAACGTAGATCCTAGCTTTAAACCAGTGCACCAGAAACGTAGAAAGTTTGCAGAAACCAGAAATCAGATCATCAAGGAGGAGATAGAGCGCTTACTCAAAGCCAACATGATACGGGAGGTCGATTATCCAAGATGGTTGGCGAATGTGGTTGTGGTAGAGAAGAGAAACGGGAAATGGCGAGTTTGCGTCGACTTCACCGACTTAAATAAAGCCTGCCCAAAAGATCCTTTCCCTTTGCCGCACATAGATTCATTAGTTGATGCCACCTCAGGTCACGAACTCCTCACTTTCATGGACGCGTCCTCAGGATTTCAACAAATTCAGATGGAACCATCTGACCAAGAGGACACTGCCTTCATAACCCCCACAGGTATTTATTGTTATATTGCCATGCCTTTTGGACTAAAAAATGCAGGTGCAACGTATCAAAGGCTCGTCAACAAGATGTTTAAGGATCAGATTGGGGACACAATGGAGGTATACATCGACGACATGGTAGTAAAATCCAAGAAGGCCGAGGATCACATAAGCAACCTCTCTCAAGCTTTTGACATCTTGGATTGTTTCAATATGAAACTTAATCCAGCTAAATGCAACTTCGGAATGAAGGCCGGCAAGTTTATGGGTTATATGGTTACTAAAAGAGGCATTGAAGCCGCCCCAGAACAAATACGCGCTATTCTCAACCTGTCATCACCTCAATCTGTCAAGGACGTCCAAAGATTGACAGGAAAAATTGCCGCACTCACTAGATTCATTTCAAAATCCTCAGATCGATGCAAACCTTTCTACGACATCTTAAGAAAGAACAAGAAGTTCCAATGGGAGGAACAACATGAAGAAGCTTTTCAGGAGCTCAAAACTTACCTATCGACACCTCCCTTATTGGCCAAACCTCAGATGGAAGAACATCTTTACATCTACCTAGCAGTGTCCGAAGGCGCTGTAAGCGCAGTCTTGGTGACATGACGAGATGGTAATCAGCAACCCATCTACTATATAAGTAAGACACTCTTAGATGCTGAGACCAGGTATTCTCATTTACAAAAATTAATTTTAGCTTTGATAACTGCTTCTATTAAATTAAGGCACTATTTTGAAACACATACTATTATTGTACGCACTAACTATCCTATTAAGAATGTCATGAGAAAACCAGAGATGTCAGGTCGAATGGCGAAATGGTCTGTACAATTAAGCACATACGACATCAAGTACGAGCCCAGAACTGCAATAAAATCCCAAGCCCTGGCTGATTTTGTGGCCGATTTCAGTCCAACCCTACAACAAGAGGTGGAATTGGAAGTACAGCAACTTCAAGATGATGACATCCTAAAAATTTGGACTCTCTACACGGACGGTGCTTCCAACATGAGAGGTACAGGTCTTGGAGTTGTACTAAAATCGCCACAAGGGGACATAATACCACAATCTATCAGTTGCAGTTTCAAGGCTACCAACAATGAAGCAGAGTATGAGGCTCTAATTGCAGGTTTAACTGCAGCCCAAGACTTAGATGTCAAGCATATCCGGGTGTTCATGGATTCATTACTAATTGTTAATCAGTACAACGGGTCCTACGTCGCGAAAAACGCTAAGATGACAACATATTTGGAAATTGTAAAAATTATTTCGGCCAAATTCAAAACATTTTCCTTGGAACAAATCCCACGGGAAGAAAATTCTCAAGCAGATGCTCTGGCAAACTTGGGTTCAGCCTTCAAAAGCTTCTCACAAACCAGTATCCCAATCATACATGTTGACATCCCAGCAATTGACCATCTTGAGATGTTCGCCCTGGATGCCGACATACTTGCCTCTCCTGCAGCAACCTCTTGGACAGCTCCTATTATCAAATATCTCTTAGATGATACGATCCCAGTCGAGGAGAAAAATGCAAGAGCCTTCAGGTAAGAGTATCTAAATATTTACTTATTGATAATCTCTTGTTTAGAAAATCTGCCGCAGTCACTACTTAAGATGTCTAGAGGCAGATAGAGCCCATCAGGTTCTCAAGGAGCCGCACGAAGGAGATTGTGGAAATCATACCGGGGGCAGAAGTTTACATACTAAAGCTCTTAGAATGGGCTATTTCTGGCCTACAATGAGAAAAGATGCCGTTGACTACGCAAAGAAATGTGATTCCTGTCAACGACATGGGGACATCCCGCACCACCCACCGAATCGCTACATCCTATCCTGTCACCATGGCCTTTTATGGTTTGGGGAATGGACATAGTAGGAAAACTTCCCATAGCACCGGGGGACGAGTATTTCTTTTGGCCATGACGGACTACTTTTCTAAATGGGTAGAGGCCGAGGCATATGTGCAAGTTCGTGACAAAGAAGTGATATCTTTTATCAAAAGGAACATATTCAAATTGATTCGAATTCCATCAGAGATAATTTGTGACAACGGCTCTCAATTCATCAAGAAGAGGACCCAAGATTTCTTGACATCTTGGAGTGTTAAGATGGTGACATCTTCGCTGTTCACCCTCAAGCCAATGGACGAGCAGAGTCTAGCAACAAAATAATAATCAAGAACTTAAAAAGAGACTAAACTAGAAGAAAGGACGTTGGGCGTAAGAGTTACCAATGGTCCTACGGGCCGACAGACGACATCTAAGAATGCTACCGGTCAAACCCCTATTCACTTGTATTTGGAACTGAATCTGTTATTCCGGCAGAAGTCCTTGTACCAACGGCAAGATACACTTACCTGACATCCGAACATAATAAAGACATCTTGATACATGACCTGGATACCGTGGACGAGCTAAGGGACATGGCCAAAGTTCGCATGGCAAAGATATCGCAAGGGTAGCCCGATCTTACAATAAAAATGTAAGGGTTAGAAGGTTTCAAGTAGGAGATTTAGTCCTACGAAAGGCATTCCAAAATACCAAGGAGCCCAATGCAGGCAAGCTCGCCCCAAAATGGGAGGGACCCTACTTAATAGATGCACAAGCCGGAAAAGGAGCATATCGCCTTGCAACCTTGGATGGCCAAATGATACCGCGAAGTTGGAACGCCATTCATCTCAAAAGGTATTACATTTAAATATGATTTCCCATGAACTCATCTTTCCAGGTATGAATCGTCTTTTAATTCTTTACAACCTTTCTTTTCTCCTATGCATCTTTTTTATTGTTTTCAAGTTAAGATGTCGCTAATACACTTTGTGGAGAGACGTCAACCTTAGTTGGCGTCCGTTTTTAACGTGTTTCTATCTTGTGAGGTATTGACACATTTACATGGGGACATATCGAATGCACGCAAGGAACAACGATTTCTCCTCCGTTAGAGACTGGCCATCTCTTCTCAAGTAAAGGTACACAATCCCTTCTAAGGTTTAAAGAGTTAATTACCTCTTTCTTAAGAAGTTAGGTTACCACACCTTCGCCTGGAGCGCAAGTTATCTCACTAATTGAGGTGTGGGGTGGGCCTATATGGGTAAACTCATATAGCTTACCCATTCCCACTCAGTTAGATGATTGATCTTAAGTATTATTCTTATGGTTATGGCATATTCGTGTCATCTAAGTATCTACGGTTTATGGCATATACGTGTCATCTAAGTATCTACGGTTTATGACGTATACATGTCATCCTAAGTACCTATCATTTCGACATACTATCATGTCACCATATGTGCAAAACATACAAAAAATTATCCAAAAGAAACAAGCCTTGACGTGCTTGAAAACTATTAAACCATAATTAAACTAAAGCAACCATAAAGTATCCGAACTACCAACAGTAAACGTGCACAAGTGTTGGACCAACCCAACACATAAAAAAGATTATCTTTAGTCCTTATGGACCCATTACAAACCAAACGAAAATAAAAATTGTCTTAAGGGATTCCACCCCAGTAACATCAAGAGCAAGTTTATTTTACCTTTTTCAGGTGGCATCTGTCGGAGGTATTGCTCTGGACTAACTTCTCCGGGTTTCTAAAAATCACCCAGTGTCGGTGTCCTCACCACTGCTCCGCATCCTTGAAATCATCGATTGCTTTTTCCTCTTGAATTCGCCGCAAAGCCATTTTCTCTTCATTCAGTTCCAACTCACATGCTCTCCGCCCGATATTTCTCAATCATTTGGATTCTAGTTTCAAAGACTGCTTTTGCGCCTCATGCACCAAGTCGTCCCGAAATGCTTCCATCTCCCTTTCATGATCGATGTCAACGCTTGCGAGCCCGGACCGCCATTTTAATATCTCTTCATTCTTGTCCCCGATCTCCAATCCCTTTCCCTTATTATGCTTGCGCCTTCCTTCAAGTCCTTCTCATATTCAACCTTACTCATGTCGTAGGTATCGCATTTTTCCCTCAATGTCCTAATTTCTTTGGACATTAATTTAGCCATCGAGACAATCTATCATCAACAAGAAGAGGTATTTTACTAAAAAATAAAAGAGGATCAAGGTGTCCACGATTCAAAAGCAACTCTTACCCGATTTTCCAACACTTCTTCATTCCAAATTTGTTTCTCTACACCGGAGATTTGTTCCACCCTTTTTCTCTTCGGAGTAATCTTATCTATCTCTGGTATGTCCTCTTCCGCTTTCATCTTACCTTTATATTTGGCCACAATATCACTTGTCGTCAAGCCGGAGAAAGTCACCGCATATAAGAATATATGTTAAAGGTGGATTCAATAAAATAGCCAAGTGATACGTTGATTCCGACTTACTTATTTGAGAGCGTCGTAATTATAGAGGAAAGATAAAACCGTATGCTTTAGAAGATTACTCTCCCCAGTAATATAGTAGGAGACGTCCGATTTGGATAAAGAATTTGGAGAAGATTGGATAATCACAATAGTTATCCGTAATTGCGGTTATCAAAACTCTTCCTTTTTAGTCGCCTCGTATCCCTAACCGTCGCATTGAAGCCAGTTAGAAGATGAACGGTTAATCAAGAGAAAAATATTTTGCCTCTTCAGTTGCCAACATAGTCAAATGTTTTTGGGGACAAATTGTTGTGGGCATTTTTCAACATGGCGACATATTCAATTGATCCTGCATATCGAGATGTCATTACACTGTAAGTATTGTTTTAATATTTACTTATTCAATATTTCCTAATATTCTTATTCTTATTTTTCAGTAATTAAGAGAGGAATGCGGAACAATCTCCAAGCACGTTCAACAGACCTTCAAACGGCTAGGGCGACTTGGTCTCACGGAAGTTGAAGTGATAAACCAAAATGCCGAGATTATAGGAACCATATTGACTCTTTCATATCTACTTGTATTTAAGGGGAAATGGAGACGGAAAAACACATTCATGCTCATACGCACACACTCTACACAAAAATCTCTTGTAATCCTCTCCATTATCTTCCAAAGTTGTATTTGTGATCATTATAGTGAAACCTTTAAGGTTGGAGACCTAACTCCCGGGGTTTTTTCCAAAGAGGTTATCACCTCCAAGGTTTTCCTCGTTAACAAATCGTGGTGTCATTATCTCTTTTTCATTCTTTTGTTCCATATAATCGAATTCCATAGTTCCCTCCTTATTGTTCAATCCACACACTAAAAATAGTTAAGATTCTACTTTATTGTTTTTTCTACCAAAACATGACTATTGGTTGTAACATTGATATGTTACCTACTGTTTATAACGTCAACATTTTATCCATTGAACAAACACAAATATTTCTGAAGAACCCCAAATACTTCTATAAAACTTCAAAATATTCCCAAAAGTTTTCGCAACTAATGGATAAGTTGGATAAGCCAACAAGTCCCTTAAAACCTACGGAAAGCTTGGAGTACTAGACCAACCTAGTACCCCCAAATAAATTGTCTAAGCTCTTATGAGCAATTACATAACAAAATAAAACTTGTTTTGGGGACACCCCCCCATTTGTTGCGCACCAACAATGGTACGACGAATAAACAAAAAAGAAATTGTTTTTGTTACCCTTCCTTCCAAACTACTTAAAACATTCAAATTGTTCAAACATCTTGGCCCGCTGCCGCTGGTGTTGCAGTTGTCTCCTTCTCTTGATTCTTCTCTTCAACTTGAGTCACCACTACGGTACTCAAAACTTTGTTGGCGTCATCAACCAGTTTGACAATAGCTTCGAAGTCCGGTGAATTCACCTCCTCCCCATCCACCGGTTCGCCAATGAAGTCTTCTAGAGTTTTTTTCTCTTCCTCCAAATCCCAATCTGGAGCCTGCCCATTCTTGAACTCCTCCATGAGTTGAATCCTAGCCTCCAACAGTGTCTTGGTTGCATTAAACTTGAAATCTTCCTTTGCTGCTTCAAGTTCCTTCACATGAGCCTCGTTTTCCTTCACCTTCTCAGCACAAACATCTGCCAACTCCTTTCTCAAGGTCTCAATGACTCTCTCCAGTTTCTCTACCTCATCAGCACTTATTTTGGCTTCTTTCTTTGATTCCTCAGCCTCATAACTGCATCTAGCCGCTTTGATTTTCAAAACATTGACTTGGTCCATAATAGGACCCATCATCTCCAAACCCTGCGTAAAATAAGTATTAATACTTTGTAAATTCTTTGGTATAAGATTCAAAATTTCCTTGTTTTACCTTGTCAACAAAATCTGTCATCAAAACACCAAACTTCTCTCTTATCTTTTCCACATTCAAAACATCACTCACTTCCGTGGCTTCAGCCTCCATCAATTTCCTTTTCTTTGTTTCATCTTTCTTCTTGGATGCACTCACTTTAGAAATGGATGCCATGGAGTTGGGAGTTGGGGCCTTGCCATCTTTCCTTACAGTCCTCTTTGCATTAGCATCAGCAAGTAGGTCCGCGGCACTCACATTGGTCTTAGAACGAGTAGCTGCAATAAAGGACATGTAATTAGAACAACTTGAAGGATTAGAATAATTTCAAGATAGGCAAAAACTTTAAGATGTTAATCAAACCTGTAGACATCTTGATAGAACACGGCGAGAACTCTTACGGGTTAACTTCTTCTTCCAAACCCTCAACCTTTTCTGCGGAAAACAGGACAGGGAACGCTTTGAAAGACCTGACAAGTGGATCCAACTCAAAAATCTTCTTCACGTTCTCTTCTGTCTCTTCTTGTTCTGGGAAAAGCACGTGCAATTGGGCGACTTCTACAAAGGAAAATTTAAGCTGGTTAAGATTAGGTGCGCAAAAATTCTAAGAATGTGTGAAATTAAAGGAAATTTCCCCTACCTTGGGACCTCCACTTCGAAATTACACCAGCCTCTTGGCCTAGGCTATCTTTCCTAGCAAAGGAAAACTTGTTTCTCCATCCTCTATCGGCATAGTCATTGTTGGAATTCAAGATGGGATCACCACCACTCTTAACCCTAAAGCAATACCTCCCAAGACCAAATTCCCTTATATCGGTAGTATAAGTCAACTCTTCTAGACCCACATCCAAACCAATTTCCTCCTTCAACCTAACTAGGGTTTGTAAACACCTCCAACCTTGAGGCATAATTTGGGCATAGTTAAGTTTGGCAGAAGTGAAGAACCTAGTAATTAAGTCCGGAAAAGAGAATTTTAGACCAATGATGAAAGGGTATTCCGGGAAACACACCCATTCAGGGGAATAACACTCGGAGGTTAAGTTGGGATGGGTGAAGAAAATAGTTTCGGATGGCAGTGCATGATTCTTCTTAATGATTTCCAGATCTGCCTCAGAAATCAAGCACTTTTCCTTATCAGGTTCTTTCAACAGATTTTGGGTCACAAAACCCTCAGGAAGATCTTCATCACTCTCGATTATGCTTAACTTTTTTCTTCCCATTTTTTACAAACTTGAGAAAATTATCAACAAAAGATTGAGAAGGGGACGAAGAACTCACCAGAATTTTTACTTGTTTTTCTTCTTGCGTTCCTCCTTGATTTCTCTCCAAAGAAAACCCCTTTGTTAAAGATTTTTGTCTGTAAAAGGGAGAGTTGGGGAAGGATTCTAATTATTTAAGAGAGAGGTTGTAAACGGTTGCAAGTCTCAAGAACCATCTTGACCTTTGCCTTGAAAATACGCAAAATCGTCCCATCAAACCTTTTTCATTAAAAACCGCCGTACACTCTATCCATTTTTGGCAAATTTTTTAAATTTTTGTCTCTTTATATTCTTTATTATAAAATTTAAAAAGTTTGGGGGCAATTGTTAGGCCCTACACTTTCAGTCAACTTGTTTTCAACTTGCACATAACATCTTGGTACTAACAACTTGAGTTCTCCTATTACATCTTGATCATCTTGCAGGTTGAATTATTGTTACATTAAACCCCACTTTTCAGGGAACGTGCCAATGAATTAGGAGACTGATTCAACGTCGTTTCTTCATCAAAAATATCCAGCAACGGACCACTCTCTCCTCCATCAACAATGTGGCGAGAATCTCTCAACAAGCTCAACTTATTTCCGAGATTATAGGCCTGTTATTATCTTTGTATTTTAGCCGTTATTAGAGGTATAAAAGAGGGATAACACCTGTATTTTACACACACGATCTCACTAGCACAAGCTCCCTTACATACGCTCTTAGTTTTGTACTCAAACGCCATCATTAATATACCTTTTGGTCAAGGCAGGTTCCTAAACCTCCCGGAGTTTTGTGTCGGCGAACAAGTTGTTCAAGGGCTTTCCCTAGTCAACAAATTTCTTGTGTTCATTTCTATTTTATTCAATAATCATTGTACCCTGATTTTTATCTCTTTTGTCATTTTTCTTGTCATTAATTGTACTTGTTGAAATTTGATCAAAATATGATTCTATGATTCTTTTTTTAATTTAACTATTACTATTCAGTTTCTTGACCAGAGAAATATTCTTATTAATAAGATTAAGTGACACTTCTTAGATGAGAGACAGGAAAAAAATGTTGCCTCTGAATAAGCATAGTATGGAGTCAGATATTTCATTCACAACTAGTTCACTTCGTTTATTCGCAACTAGTTCACTTCTTTTGTGAACTACCTAAAATATCCCTTATAATTTGATAGCATGCATTGTACTCCCTCCGTATATCTATGTGCACACTTTCCATTTTGGGCGTCCCAAATCTGTGTGCACATTTCCTAAAATGAAAAAAAAATCTTTACTATTCCCTTCACTCATTCTCTCTCCAACATTATTTTAATACTCACAACACCATTATAATTTACTATTCCCTCCACTCAATCTCTCTCATATTTTATTTTCACACTCACAACACTTTCAATATAATACTCTCTCCTTAATTTATGTAAAAAGTCAAACTAGGCACCTAGGTATGGGACGGAGGAAGTATATAACTATCTATATATATATAAAGGTTGAAGTGCATAGAACACTTCACCAAGCCCATTTTCTCTCCAAATCATGGATGATTCTAGAATATTAGTTTGTTTCAAATCAACTAATCAAGAAAATGATTAATGTCTTTAAATTAACCTAATTATCCTTTTCTTTTCCATATTAATTAAATGCAAATGAAGTATTACTTCTTTCTTTTAGTTACTATACCTAAACCTATTTTTCATAAATTCATAAATATCATTGCTTTGCAAACTTTTAGTTTTGCAAGTAAAAATGAAATATGACAAAAAAATAATGGTAAAAATACATTTAGAAAAATATTTTGGGACAAAAAAGATAATTTATCTTGAAATTCTTTCATTTAATAAAATGATATTTTTGAATTAATATAAATTTTAAATTCTATCTCGGATATAAATTGTATAATATTAGTATTCTTAGGCTTTAAAATTATAAAAGATGTTTTATTCTTAAAATAATATAAAAATAATTATTTTTGTATAACTTTTTGGTTATATTTCAATCAAATAGATTTTTAGGTTTAAAAACAAAACTTAATTAGTTACACATATATGTTTGTTTGTTTTTTGTCTAAAAAAATATATATGTTTAACTTTATAAGTTTTTTTTTAAATGGTTATTGATTATGTATAACAATGATATTTATATATTTTTATTCTTTTTTTTTAATTGTTGAGTATCTTTTAAATGAAATAGTTATTGATTATTTTTTGGAATCTGTAATATTAATATTTTCTTAGATTATTTTTTATTTTTATAAAAATGTTTTTTCTTTTTCTTCATTATTTTCTTCAAACTAAGTATTTTTTATCTCATAGGTACAATGCATTTTTTAATTTTTTAAAAAAGGACTTGAAATCTTATTTATCCACCTTTTAAACACAACTTTTGAGTTTATTATTGATAATTTATTTTTTAATTAAAACTCCAAGAAAAAAATAAAATAAAAAATGAGATTTTACTTTTTGGTTTCTTATTGAATCATCTTATTAAAGAGTAATATAAATTTTAGTTTCAATTAGTGTTATTTATGTGAACTTTCACAAATAAAACAAAAAAACTGGTAAACAAAAATTATAAGAAAGGATTTTCAAATATTGGGATAATTAATTTGCATTGAAAATTTAAGTTGATTTTTTGGGGGTTATAAATTGTCTATTTGTTGCTAAAACAATAAATAAATGTTTTCTTAACTATTTCAAAATATTTTTCTAAAAAAATCATTTTATATGTTTTTTTTTTAAAATAAAAACTAGTATAAGATAATTTTTTTAAAGAAAACTATTTTATAATATTGGTTAGAAAATACGGTATACTCCCTCCGTCCCATTAATAACTTCACCTTTTGCCATTTTGGGTGTCCCATTTAAAGCTTCACCTTTCCTTTTTTGGCAAAAAATTTTTACTATTTCCTCCACTCATTCTCTCTCCTATTTCAGTACTATTACACTCACAACACTTTTCAAATTTACTATTTCCTCCACTCATTCTCTCTCCTATTTTACTATTACACTCACAACATTTTCTTCACCCTTAATTTACGTGCCGGAACCAAAATAGTGAACTAAATATTGGGACGGAGGGAGTATTACTTTATAAGATTATACAAAAAAAAAATTATTTTTAAAAGACACGGATTAATGGAAAAAAAACAGAGTTGTCGATAATACTAATTATTCATAAATGGGATGATTATTTATATTTAATGATAGTCATGCAAATAACATGTGATAATTATAGTAACTATTTTTATTTAGTTCATGTTATTTATCAAAAAATTTTGATCGTGCGTTTAACGCAAGGGTGCTATACTTATACTAGTTTAACAATAAAAAACTAACAGAGTTTGCCAAAAACTTGTAAAAAACGCGTTTTTTGTTAACTTAACAAAAAACGTGTTTTAAAAAGGGGCGGCTCATTCTCTCTCTCAATTGCTCTCTCTCCTCTCTCTCTCTTGCCGTAAATCACAGAGGCCGCTCCCCAATCTTCTTCTTCAACCAATCGTTTCTCGCCGGCGACGCCTTCTCCCCTGTGTTAAAATCAGTGTGCCGGCGGCCCACTACTCTCTCCCACTTCCTCACCAATTTCCTCTCACTAAACCCACCGTCTCCCTCAACCACTGCCGGCCAACTCAATCGATTTTCCTCACCAAATCTCTCTCGCCGGCGACCCAATCCTCATTTCTCTCTCCGGAATCACCTTCCTCATCTTCCTATCTACCTCAATTGACGCCGCCTCCAACAACACCAAGCTCTCCCTCCGTCGTCTTCAACAACCGTTTCCACCGGGTCCTCTTCCTCTACCCAAAACCACCGCACTCCAACAGCGATCGGTATCACTCATTACCTCTCTAATCGGCCAGCAATCCGGCCCCTCTCTCATCTTCGTCTTCTTCGAGCTCTACCCAAAGCGGCGCCGTCCCGCCAACACCGTGTTGTGATTTAATGAGTACCAGTTTGTGATTTAATGAGTACCAGTGTTGTGATTTAATGAGTACCAGTTTGTGATTGGATTTGCATTTGTTTGGTTTTTGTTTGGGAATTTGAATCAGACAGTTCATGTATTTTTCAATGCCAGTTCATGTAATTTTGAATGCCGCTTATAAGTATTTGAGTACCGGTTTGAGAATTTGATGCATTGGTGGTGGGTAATTAGATGCCGATGTATGTGTTTTGGAGTGCCGGTCCATGTATTTTGGAGTGCCGAGTTAGTGTATAATAGAGTGCCGGTAAGTGTGTGGCGAGTTTCAATGTATTTTTTGAATGCCAGTTCTTGTAATTTCGAATGCCGATCCATGTTTTTTTGAATGCCGGTTCATGTTTTTTTGAATATCAAAAAATAATTATCGGTGTTTTTGAGTGCCGGTATATGCATTTTTGAGTGCCGGTAAATGTGTTTTCAAATGTCGGTCCATGTATTTTTGAATGCCGGTGCTTGTATTTTTGAGAGCCAAAGAAAATATTAGTGTAACAAAGTGCCAGTGTTAGTGTAACATAGTGCCAGTGTGAAGAGTGCCAGTTCATGTATTTAAAAGTGCCCGTGTAAAAGTGCCAGTTTCATGTTTATAAAATGCCAGTATGAAATCACTGGTCATTTGTAATATTAACACTGGCATTTATCATGGTTGCCAGTAATTACAAAAATGCCACCGTTTATTTTGAACATGATTGACAGTAATTACAAAATTGCCACCGTTTATTTTGAACAACGCTTTAAAAAACACGTTTTTCTTTATCTTAAGAAAAAACTAGTTTTTTATAAGACCAACTCACAGAGTTTAGTGATAGTCACAATGACATCTTTTTCTAAACTCCGTATTTTATAATCAAGCTAGTAATTCCGTTATACGCAAATTCCTACGTTCATCGTTGACCTCTATTTCATGACTTAATTAACTAAAAAGCTCTACCGTCGTACTAAAACATTATTATCTACATAAAACTAAATTAATTTCTAATTTGGGTTTAGCAATACGTGTTGAAGGATAAAGAAATGTTTGTTCAAGGCCAGAATAAGTTTAAGCAAGTTTTCGATTTTTAAAAGGTATGGATTGGGGCATGAAGTCACTACTTGCATTGTTTTTGTCTATGAAATATGAATGATTCAACTAGATGAATTAACAAGCTTATTGACATAGTCTGCAATATAAAAAAAAACAATGATTTTGATTATCATAGTCTCAATTAATTAAAACGCGAGATTTATTTTGGGGTAAATAAATATGAAAAGTGAGACATTTGGGACGGAGGGTGTATATTTTACCTCTCGTAAATGACATCTATTTCTAAAATCCATATATTATAATCAAGTTGGTAATTAATTGAGGCATTTACAAAAAACTACTTTAGAAAGAAGGAAATTACAAAAAAAAAAAAAAACACATAAGTTCGAAATTACAAAAAAAATATTATTTTTTTTTGGTTTTTTATCAGTTTTGGTCAAACAACTGATAATTTCAGTTATCACTTGTTTACAACCGATAACTGAAATTATCAGTTGTTTGAAGCACAAATTACTCTTCAAACAACTGATAACTAAAATTATCACTTGTTTGAACAACTGATAACTGAAATTATCAGTTGTTTGACCAAAACTGATAAAAACAAAACCAACAAAAAAAAAGTTTTTTGTAAAAAAAAAAAGAAAAAAAAGTAGTTTTTTGTAATTTCCCATCTTACATGTTTTTTTTTTTTAAATTCCATCTTTTTGAGTGAATTTTTTGTAATAAACCCTAATTAATTTCATTGTACGCAACCTACTTAACCTCTATTTCATAACCCGATTAAAAGCTCTACCCAGGGGCGGATCTACATATACGTGTGCTATAACCCATCTTAGAATTTTGAATTTTTTACCTAAGTCACCGACTATATGTAATTTTTTTTAATATATGAAATTATTTTTTACTGTTATTATTATTTACAATATTTTTTAAATATCAAACCCACGCGATTCCAAAATCCTGAATTCGCTCCCGGCTCTACCGTCGTTCTAAAACATTATTATCTACATAAAACTAAATTAATTTCTAATTTGGTTTAAGGCATACGTGTAGAAGGATATAGAAGTGTTTGTTCTTGGCCAGAATAAGTTTAAGAAAAATTTCAATTTTTTAAAAGGTATGGTTGGGGCATGAAGTCACTACTTGCATTGTTTTTTTTCAATGAATGATCCAATTAGATTAATTAACAACCTTATTGACATTGTCTGCAATATATTTTTTTAATGATTTTTATTATTATAGTCTCAATTATTTAGTTTTGTTTATGTTTTGAACCTGTTAAATCTGACTTAAGTGTCAAATAAAATTGGCTATTCGTAGTTGGCCAGACCTAATCAACCCCCCCCCCCAATGGGTTGTTAAAATAATTAACATAGTAGTAAGTAATTAATAATGGAAAAATTACAATTTAGGGTCTGAATTGAACTCATAAGGGGTTCTTTTACGAAGGGTCTGGCCACTTTTTTTGTCAATTCAGAGTCTCAAGTTTTAATTTTTTGTCGTTAAGAGCTTTTTGACGGAATTCATTGAAAAAGCTAATTATGTGACATGTATCATGCACGTGCTTAACAAATTGGTTCAAATTAAAGTTATTCAAATAGGTTTTACCCCTACCGGTGATTTCAACTTTTTCTTTCTTTTAAGGAAAGAATCAAACAAAAACTAGCATTTTCAATAATAACAATTTGATTAATTGGGGAATATCTGTTAATGGTAAGAAGATTGAGAGGCAAAAAGGGTGTATTTATAGTGATTGAATAATGAATGGGATGATTTTTGTGATGGAGGCATGGTGGTTGTGTAGGTGGTGGCGAAAATGGTGGCACGGCGGTAATGGTTAGGGTGGTCGGAGGCGGAAAAATGGTGGTGGTGGGTGAGATAAGTTAGCTAAGAAGATGAAATGGTGGTGGATGAGATAAGTTAGGGAAGAAGAAGAATGGAGCTCTTTCTCTTTTAATCCTTTTAATTTAAAAATTTTCATTTAACCTTTTTAAATGGAAAATCAACTTAAATTTGAACTAATTTGTTAAACATGTGCACGGCAAATGTCACTTAATTGACTTTTCTAACGAATTTCGTTAAAAACTCCTTTTAACATTAACAGGCAGAAATTTAAAACTTTAGGCCCTGAATTGAAAGGAAAAAAAGGGCTAGGCCCTTCGTAATCGTATAAGACCCCCTATGAGTCCAGACCCTAAATTGTAATTTGCCCTTAATAATGTTACGTCCAAAATAATAGGTCTCATTTGTTTTTTATTTTCAGCTCTTATTCAAATTTGAATTGGTGGGTGCATAGACATGACCTAATTCATACTTTTTTTTTCTCAATTCAGATCTGAATCTCTTATTTTTTACTTAATTTTCAGATGTAAAACAATTACTTATTTGCCTCTTAATTGATTTTTTTTCATATATATTTCTCTTTTATAAACTCGTAATTCCAAAAATACCCAACTCAAATACTAGATCAACAATCATTCATCTCATCTCTCTACTTCATTAAATGTCGTAACCGAAATTTCGAATGTAAATTCAGATGAATATTCAGAAATCGGTTTTCAGATTCTACCTTTTATTGTTGTGAATATAGCCCTCCACACCCAAGCAAACCTACAAGAATAATAATCGCACACAAACCAAGCACAAGAAATCAATGAAAAACAGAAAAGAACACAAGAAATTGTTAACCCAGTTCACCAAATTGATTGGCTACGTCTGGGGGCACTACCAAGCCAGGATCTTGCACTATGTAATTAGAATTTGTGTTACAACTGAGTTGGGGGCGGAACATTGTTTATATATGACCTAGGGTAGAGTCCAAATCCTAAACGAACAAGGAAACTACGACTGCTGAAAAACGGGCGGAGCGCGGCCGCCCTCACTCCGAGCGCGGTCGCGCAGTCATGCCGAGACATCAATGCCTTCTGACGACGCCTCAAGCGCGGTCGCCCTCCCATCAAGCGCGGTCGCGCACCAAGAAAATCCCCCGAGCATAAATCACGGTACAAGAGCGCGGTCGCGCACGCCACTAGCGCGGCCGCTCTTGACCCCAGAAACCTGCTACGAAATTCTTGCCCTTTGCCTTGATGTCTAGCCCAATTGATCCTCTAACCCAACAATCTCCCACCTAGAGATCAACCACACATATAAGCCCCGTATCCGTCTTCAACTCACCCTTGGTGTCCTCCTAGTGCTCACCTCGATCATGGTAGTGCCATCCTCCTTTCTCATTCTTCAAGCCCAATTGAAGCTTTGCACAGCTTCAATTTCTCAAGGTTCACAACCTTTGTCAACATGTCAGCCGGATTTTCCGATCCCAATATCTTCTCTAGCCTTAAGATCTTCTCCTCCAAGAGATGTCTGATGTAGTGAAACCTCAGTTCAATGTGCTTCGTCCTCGAATGAAACGCCGGATTTCTAGCCAAATGTATTGCACTCGACCGTCGCCGTAGAACGTTACCACTTCGCGTCTTCCCAAGTTCACCCAAAAGTTCTGCGGCCATACCATCTCTTTACTCGCCTCGTCACACGCCACATATTCTGCTTCTGCAGTAGACTGCGCCACGATCTTCTGCAATTTAGAAGCCCAGGAGATTGCTGTACCACCCAATGTAAACACATAACCCGTAGTACTTCTCCTCTTATCAAGATCACTTGATGCCAAGTCCGCATCAACATAACCCGCTAACACCACTTCCTTGCTCGAAAAACATAGAGCCTTACTGAAATAGCCCGGATCCGTGCAGGCCTCGCGGCCCCGGCATCTGGCATCTTTCGCGTTGGAGCGGTTGTGTCTCGCCGTTTTTGTTTTTGTAGAGTCGCCACGCCGTTTTTATTAAGCCCAAAACATTGAAAAAGGGCATCAGTTTAAAGATAATTTTAAACTGTTTTTGTGTGATGAGATTTTGAGTTCGGAGGTCAGATGACTCCCGGGAAGAGAATATTAGAATATTAGAGCTCACCCGAGTAGCCTCGTACAACGAGTCTTTCGGATACCCCTAATATCCTTTAAATGTTGTGTGTGTGTGTGTGTGCTTTTAAAAATGCATGCTGTATCGGATATCTACATTGTATGCTATGTATGGAAATGTATTGAAATAGTGTAGGAAGGAAGCCTTACCAATGTTGGTTCGTGTCTGTCTTCCGCTGGGGAATGGTGTTTGAGGTCGGAGTAGCGTTCCGGTACGGATCGGGGTTGCTTCGGGAGGGACCGGTTGTCTGCGGACAGAGTTTCGGCGTGAGTTGAGGTTGTAGGCTGCGTTCGGGCAGAGGTTCGGCGTGCGTGGGGATCGTCGGGATCACTCGGGCAGAGGTTCGGCGTGCGTT
Source organism: Adenophora triphylla var. japonica (assembly GCA_022495995.1). Lineage (NCBI taxonomy): Eukaryota > Viridiplantae > Streptophyta > Magnoliopsida > Asterales > Campanulaceae > Adenophora > Adenophora triphylla. The sequence goes on from JAFEMH010001059.1 coordinate 59,940, forward strand.
GTGGTGGCAGGAGTCACTCGGGCAGAGTTTCGGCGTGGTTTGGGATCGTCGGTTTGACTCGGAAAGAGCCGGGACACCGTGGAAAGACTGTGCAAGGCCTCGGAGTACCACGAGGGGCCTCGGAGTACCTCGAGAGTGCTTCGGGCGGCGCGGGAGCGTCTCGGGAGCGCTCGGGGAGGCTTCGGAGCACCACAAGGGAGCTCGGAAGGCCTCGGAAGGATCCGAAAGGGGCCGGGAGTGCCTCGAGAGGACTTAGAGGGGAGCCAGAAGGCTAAGGGAGGAAGATAGAAGAGGGAGGTGTGTGAAAATGAGGAAGGGGAGCCCTCTATTTATAGTAAAAATTTCGGAGCAAAGAGGTCCGTACGGACCTTCTTGGTTATCCAGAATTTTGGATTTCCTCGATTTGAGGAATCGCAATGATGGAGAATATTCTGGAATGATGGTGTTCCTCGAGCAATAAGGTCCGTACGGACCATCTTGCATGCAAAGAGGTCCGTACGGACCAACTCTCTGAGGAAGTAATCATTTTCCCGGATTTGAGGGAATATTGTGGACTTTAAGGGGATTTAGTAATCATTGAAACAAAGAGGTCCGTACGGACCTTAATTGCTTTTCCGATTTCTGAAAATTCCCAAAAGGTCCTTTTGTCCCTTTATCCCGCAAAGGCTCCTCCCTTGATTTGGTTGGGGGTTTGAGAGGGTTTTGAGAGGGTTTTGAGTGCCAGAGGTCTCCGAGACTGCGTTGATGAGTCTGCGGTGTGTCCCGAGTGCTGGCAAGGGGGTGATCCAGATTGGGGTACTTACAGAAGCCCCTCGACGACGTCACTTATGGAAGAAGTGGGGTCGCCGATAAGATAAGTGGTCCTAACTGGATCGCGTCCGGGAGAGGAAGTGACCGTGAGGGTCAATGTGAGGACGTGGTGGTGTCCTTTTGTGTGACCGTTTAGGTCAATAGGCCGGACCCCGTGATAGGATTCCTACGTATCCCGGCGGGAATCAAGCACGGTCGTAGTTCGGGTGTGGGGTGAGTGTTTTGTGAATGCGGGAGTGGTGGTGCCCTGAAGTGTCGTGTGACCGCCGAGGTCAGTGGTGAGGACGTGGTGGTATCCTGGGTGACCGCATAGGTCGATGGGAAGGACATGGTGGTGTCCTAGGTGGCCGTAGTATAGGTCGATGGCCGGACCCCGCGATAGGATTCCTACGTATCCACCGGCGGGAATCAAGCCTGGTCGTAGTTCGAGGTCGTGAATTTGTGAGCGCATGTGGGCGTGGTGGTGCCCCGAAGTGTTGTGTGACCGCCGAGGTCGCCGTGGTAAGGACGTGGTGGTGTCCCGAGATGTGGGTGACCGCCGAGGTCAATTGTGAGGACGTGGTGGTGTCCTCGGGATGGAAATTTTACGATTTTCCTAATCGGGTGGTTTAAGGCCTTCCGGCCGAGATAGAGCGTGAGGACTTGAATCGTCTTCCGATTGCGGCTGGTGCCACGCCGGAGGACTTTGAATCGTCTTACAGTTGCGGTTGGTGCCACGCCTGGAGGACTTTGAATCGTCTTCCAGTTGCGGTTGGTGCCACGCCGAGGACTTTGAATCGTCATCGGCGGCGGTTGGTGCCACGCGGGAGGACTTTGAATCGTCATCCGGCGGCGGTTGGTGCCACACTCGGGAGGACTTTGAATCGTCATCTGGCGGCGGTTGGTGCCACGCTGGAGGACTTTGAATCGTCATCTGGCGGCGGTTTGATGTAATGCGCGAGGACTTTGAATCGTCTTCTAGCCGCATTTTGATGTAATGCGCGAGGACTTTGAATCGTCTTCTAGCCGCAGTTTGATGTAATGCGCGAGGACTTTGAATCGTCTTCTAGCCGAGCTGATGTAATGCGCGAGACTTTGAATCGTCTTCTAGCCGCAGTTGATGTAATGCGCGAGGACTTTGAATCGTCTTCTAGCCGCAGCCAGGAGGCGTGGTCGCTTGTGCTTCGAGAGGCGTAGATGCCTTGTGTTTTTGCATGTGGAGTAGAAGATTGGACTTACGACGATCGCCGGTGCTTGCGTTGCCGTGAAGTGGGCGAGGATGACGGCCGGTGATTGCTTCCCCATTTGGCATTTTGGAGGCGCTTCGTACCTTGGGACTTGTACTCGGAGGTATTGGCTCCTTCCTTGTGCTTGTTTTGCCGTTGAGTGGGCAAGGATGATGGCCGGTCTTTGGGGATATGCGATCTGTATGACTTTCCTTTCGACTTGTTGGGGAGGAGCTCGGGCTTACTTTGATGGCCGGTGCTTGCTGCTGCCGTTGAAGTGGGCGAAGTTCGGGCTTACATCGGCTGCCGGTGCTTGAATTCTTTGGGGATGCGTGACCTTGCAGGGCCCTTTTCGTTGGGAAGATGACTTCTGACCTCCAAGGGTTGAGTTGTCGTTGAGCGTTTGGAGGCGTTTTGTGCCTTGATATTCGTGCTGGGAGGTGTTGGCTCCTTCCTGAATTGCCGTTGAGCGGGCGGTGGTTGGATTGCCGTTGGAGTGGGCGAGGACCGGTCTTACGTTGATGGCCGGGGATTAAGTTTCCGTTGAAGTGGGCGAGGACCGGTCTTACGCTGACGGCCGGGGATTGAGTTGCCGTTGAAGTGGGCGAGGACCGGTCTTTCGTTGATGGCCGGTGGTTGAATTGCCGTTGAAGTGGGCGAGGACCGGTCTTACGCTGACGGCCGGGATTGAGTTGCCGTTGAAGCCGGGCGAGGACCGGTCTTACGCCCGGCGGCCGTGGTTGAATTGCCGTTGAAGTGGGCGAGACCGGTCTTACGCCGACGGCCGGCGTGGTTAGAATTGCCGTTAAGTGGCGAGGACCGGCCTTTCGTTGACGGCCGGTGGTTGAATTGCCGTTGAAGTGGGCGAGGACCGGTCTTTCGTTGACGCGCCGGTGGAATTGCCGCTGGGCGAGGACCGGTCTTACGTTGACGGCCGGGAGATTGAATTGCCGTTGAAGTGGCGAGACCGGTCTTACGCCGACGGCCGGTGTGGAGAGATATGATCTCCGTCTTTGTGTTGGCCACCGAGCCGCCGGGCTTTGAGCCTCGTCCTCGCAGGGGCCCAGGCATGTCAGTATAGCGACGTGGAGCTCGAAGATCACGGCCGGCATTGGGGCCTATGTTCGGAGTACCGGCCGGGTGTGACGGCGGAGCGGGGCGCGCTCCTTTTTGTGGTATGCACCGTCCGAGACTTTGTTCTCGAACCACGCGACCGCGGCTCCCTTTGCTTTGTTGGAGAGCTTGATTGATCTGGATAGAGTTTGTGACATCGCTTGGGGCGAGGCGGGCTTCGCCGAGCTCTACTTCTCCTCGGGACCGGTTTAGCCAGGGGTGTGGCCGTCGTTGGCTGTTTTGACTTTGCTCACGGAGGTATGAGTTTATTGTCGTTTTTCTTGATTTAGTAGTCTGTCATTTCTCCATTGTCTTTTGCACCGAGCCTTCTCTCGTTTTTGTCACAGTGTGGTTTTATGAGGTTTTCCGGTGCTTCCCGTGGGATAGGGATCCTGGGCCGTTGCTGCGCACCCGCTATCCGGGCCGGGGCTCGTACGGCGAGGAAGAGGAGGACCACTGGGAAGCTCACCATCGCCTACGGGGATGTGCAGGAGCGTGGGAGAGGGATAGCCCGGAGGGGTTCGTCTTGTTCACGTGGGCTCGGTATGAGGGGATGAGTTTGAGGGCTCCAGGAGGTGACAGCGCGGCGGAAGATGCTGCGGGGCTTGACTTGTGATGTCATGTATCTGGGGGAGCGGGTCTTCTGGCAGCATGGCCCTGGTGTGCTTCCCGTGGCTCCGAGGGACCCTCCCTTTGGGATGCTTGATTCCCGGGACATGGATGTGCTTGACTTTGAGAGGTACCTTGGCGGTGTCGGCGCCGAGGAGTTCATTTTGTATGGAGAGGAGTACGGGGCCTTCGTGAGGAGGAAGCTGAGGACGCCGCAGGTGCTGGCGCGGGAGAGAGAGGCTGGCCCGCAGGCTCCCTGCAGGTTCCGATGCCGGACCGGATTTCACGTACGTCCGCGGGGACGGGTCGAGGAGGAGGGTGTCCGTGCAGACCTGCGTTCCGGAGCAGCTCCTGCCGCATACAGAGTGGATCCCAGACAGATCGGTGAGTGTGGCGACTCTTTTCCATCTTGGCATCTTTCTCGCATTTTCTCTTTTTGTTGTTGAGTATAACCGCATTTGATGAGCGTTTCCTTGGCTTCTTGTTGGTGCGAGTCCGGGGAGAGCCTACGATATGCTGACTCGCCGTTACGTGGCGATGCGCTCCTTCGCTAAGAAGATGGCGTCGAAGATGTCCCCGCCCGGCCTTCGCGTCGTGTGCCGCGGCGTACGAGCCTATGCCTTCGAGGCATTACCAGGACGTTCCTCCGCCTAGAGCCGAGCCTGAGCCGCAGCAGAGGGACCTTTGAGCGGGCGGCATAGCATGGATGCCGGACATCTTCGGGAGCCGCAGGCCTTCGAGGGAGCGGCCCTTTTATCGCTCATGCCTCCGCATGGCGCACGTGGTGAGGGTTCCTCGAGCCTTCCTTCTTTGATCCTTTCGCCGGATTTGATCCTTCCGAGTACTTTTCGTGGGAGCCTCAAAGTGTGCTCGGTATTCCGACGATGAGGATGTGACGGGCGAGTTCGCCGGGATGCCCGACTTCTCTCTCGGGAGGATCTTGGCGAGGATGATGAGGCCGAGGAGTCCGATTAGTATTCATTTGCTTTCCTCTTTTCATATCCCTCTTTTTTTTTTTGTTTAGCAACAGGACATTTATTGGTACTGTAATAAAACACATGTATTTGCATGCAAACAAATGTATTTTATTTTAAGATGTAATGTCATATTTTGTGATTCCTGAATTGTCCTAGAAATTGTTGCTATTATTATTATATTTTTGTGCATGCCACGTGAGCCGAGAGTGCGTTTGTGGGTAGTGTATGTTCACCGGAATGGCTTTGGCCGGTGTTTGGGCGCTTGGAGCAAGGTTACTGCGAGGACGGTGGCTTTTGTACCGTTTGGTGGGGAAATGGGTTCGTTTGCAAGGAGGTCCGTACGGACATACTTAGCATGCAAAGAGGTCCGTACGGACCAACCTTGCTTTGGGAAGGACATAAATGCTTTCCAAAGGCTCGGTTCTTCCTCATTTCCTCATTTGCGGCCATTTTCGAGCTTTCTTCCCCATTTTCTCTAGGAACCTCCATTTTTGCCATGGATTCTTCGTACGTCCCTAGAATTTTGCCGAGGCTTTCGCAGAGAGGCAAGCACACTTCCTTGAGCAACAAAACGTGGATGCGGCGCCGTATGAGGCATCGAGACGGGCTTTCGAGGTAAGGTTTCGTCTTTGCTCGGTTTGGTCTTTTAAGGAGTTGGTTCCCGATTGGGATTTGCTGCGAGGCCGCCGCGAAGTTGCGGGATGTTAAGAGGCACGTGTACCGTTTCTCCTACAATGAAATGGTGCCCACTTTTGAGGATTTTCGGGCTTTGATTGGAGGACCAGGAGGTGGAGGCCATCTCGCTTCCTTTGTTTGGTGGTCCCGCGGTGAGCGTGAAGCTTGCGAGACTTTCTTCGTATTTCGTTGGAAGAAGTGCGGGCATGATCCTTGATTCGGGTCATATCGACATTTACGAGCCGCCGGAGCGGTTCATGGTTGACGATGAGAGTGACGTCTCCTGGGATGTATTTGCCTTGTGCGTGATGGCGACGCTTTTTCCGGTCGCCCTCGCATTTGTGATGGCGCTTTGCTAGATGTGGTAGGGCACCGCAGAGCCGGGAGAGGATATTGTCCCGTTGGTGCCGGGGGAGACTCTTCATGGTATCGACCGTCCGGCGACCGGGGATCGTTTTATGAGAGGGGAAGCCCCGCTTTGCTCACCTTGTGGCTGCGAGAGAGACTCCAAGCCATGCCCGAGGCTCCGACGTCGTTTAGCCCGTGGTCATTTGCTCGCCGACCTCTTGTGTTGGATATGGATCGACCCGCCCGGGAGAGATGGATGGCACGGCTGTACGCATCGATCCACCGGTGGGTTCCAGACCGAGGATTGAGACCAGGAGGGTCTTGCAGAAGCGGTCCTACGTTGTCGAGTTCCAGGTTTGTCTTGGTCTTCCTTCTATATTCCGTCGCTTGTTTCCCGGCTAGCTGGGATGAAGCAGAGCCTTTGTTGGGCTGGGATGACCTTGCTATCGGAGGTAGTTCCTCTTTGTATGGCAGCCTTCAGGTGCCTTCTTGTATTTTCTCGAGGGTATGGAAGTATTCCGCTTTTCCTCCCGCGGTACTCCTTAGACGTCGGGGAGCGTTGTATTGACGACTCAAGCATCCGGCCCGGTATGAGCAGCGTGTTGGGCAGTCCCACGTGGCTTTGGAGAGCAGGCGTGCAGCAATTCTGGGACCCGGTTGCCGTAGCAGCTATTGCCTTAGGAGTTCTGAAGCCTGGTCTGACCCTTTGGATGTGAGGGGAGACACTTTGTTTGACTACGAGACTAGAGTTGACCGACCGACAGTGGAGAGGTCCTCTTTGCGTACTCGCAGGAGGAGATCCGAGCCGAAGCACGGGCGAATGAAGCCCCGAGAGCTACCTGGATTGTTTGACTCTACTGGGAGGACCCCGATCTCTGACCGAGAGACGCAGAGTTGGTTCACGTGAAACGAAAGAAGACTCGCCGGGGACGAGGGAAGAAAGGAAAGAATGGCGAGGGACAAGCGCGGATGGCGCGGAATGACCTCCTAGGTATCCATTCATTGCATTGCAAATACATTATTAGTTAAATGTATTAAGTCAGTCTTTTAGCATGTTGTGAACTTGAGAGTAGACCGTGCTTGAACTCATCAAGAAATGTTGTAACCGTTAGCGATTTGTGATTTACTTTTAAAGCTTTGTCGAGACGCAAGATCTTTTGTTTGCCCCTGCTTCTGTTGTGCACTTTGTCGGCGTCCATCCTTGGACTTTTCTGTTGCATCCGCGGACTGAAGCAGTCTGGGCCCTGACGGCAATCCCCTTTGCTGAGGCCTTGTGCTTGGCTGAGAGGTTGAATGCTCCCTTGACAAGTCGTTCTGACGGTCTTTTTTCGTAGCTTCCTTGCCTCTTGTTGGCGTCGGGCTCTTGACCTCTTTTTGCAGCTTCTGCTTGAGCTTCTTTTTTTGTGAGCCCTTGCTCGAGCTCTCTTTTTTTTATTTTTTTTTGTGAGCCCTTGCTCGAGCTCTTTTTTTTTGTGAGCCCTTGCTCGAGCTCTCTTTTTTTTTTTTTGAAGCGCGTGAGGGCGAAGACAAGCCCCTGGCTTGGAAGCAAACATGAGTCAGTCGTTTGATGCTGAGTGACCCTCGGATGTCCTTTGATGTTGCCGCCGTCGTTTGACTTGGTGACTGCTGGGGCGTGTTTCTTGAAAAGTGCGTAGCTTGATGGAGGTCTTGATTGACATTCAAACTTTTGACTTTTTTGTGTATTTTTAGACCGGACCAATTAAGGGAACCTACGTTTCCTGACTAGAGGGCTCAGGTCTGCGTAGTTCGACACTACATGGAGTGCCAAGAGATGCACAGTTGTTCTTCTTTAGGCGAAGTATCTGCGAAGTTTGCTTCCGTTGACTGGATTCATGAAGGGATTGCCGTCTAGGTCTGTTAGCTTCATGGCGCCTCCGGAGAAGATCTTTTGAACCACGAAAGGGCCGATCCATGTGGGTTCCCATTTTCCCAGTGGGTTGGTTCGAGTGGGAGGCTTTTCTTTGAGTACAAGGTCACCTTCCCCGATGTCTCGGGATTTGACTTTCTTGTCGAAAGCTCTAGCCATCCTGCTTTGATAGGCTCAGACGTGTTCCATGGCCTTTAGTCGTCGCTCGTCTAGCAGAGCCAATTCGCCGTGTCGGCTTCGGAGCCATTCGACTTCGTTGATGTCATTTTTCGGCAGCGACTCGGAGTGAGGGAATTTCTAGCTCGATGGGAAGGACCGCTTCCATCCCGTATGTCGGGGCAAATGGGGTTTCTCCCGTGGTCGTTTCCGACCGATGTGCGGTAGCCCCAAAGTGCAAGGTGCAGCTTCTCGGGCCAATCTTGTCCTCGGATGGTCATTTTTCGGATGATCCGTTCGAGGGTTTTGTTTGCTGCTTCCACGGCGCCGTTTGCTTGTCGCCGGTAGGGAGAAGAGTTGTGACGTGTGATCTTGAATTCAGCCAGCTAGCCGTCGAATTCCCTTCGAAGTGTGAGCCGTTATCTGATATGACCTCATTTGGGATGCCGTATCGGCAGATGATGTTTTCTTTTAGGACATGCGCGACCTTCTTGGAGGTGAGTACCTTGTAGGACTTGGCTTCGACCCATTTGGTGAAGTAGTCGATGGCTACTAAGATGAACTCGTGGCCAGTTGCTGCTCGGGCGGAGCGATTTTCCCGATGACGTCAATTCCCAAGTGGCAAAGGGCCAAGGTGTAGTCATGCGGTAGAGATCGTGAGGTGGTAGATGATTGAGGTTGGAGAACCGCTGGCACTTGTCGCAGCCTTCGGACAAAGTGGATGCAATCCGCTCCATGGAGATCCAAGAGTAGCCCATCCCGAGAATGATTTGCATCGTGGCTCGGCGTTCATGTGGGGACCGCAAGCCCCATTGTGGACTTCATTCATGAACTTGTCTGCTTCTTCTTGGGCGACGCAGCCGTAGGAGTGGCCCGTGGTAGCGTTTCTTGTATAACATGTCCCCGAGGATGACGAAGTGAGAGGCAAGGCGTTTTAGGGCCATGATGCTCTTGGTTTTGACCCCTCCTGTGTGTGGGTCTTCCTTGTTCATGAAGGTGGTTTCCTCGTTCTTGGAAAATCTGGGTTTATGCTGGAAATGGCGTCGAACTTGCGTCTCTTTGGCTCTTCAGCAATCTTGCAAATCGTTGTGATTAAAACCTTCTCGCGGCTTGGGCCCGGTTTTCTCTCGTTTGACAACATGCTTAAATGTTTGCTTGATGCATTTATTTAAATAATGTGTTTGCCTTTTGTATAGATGAATTTAACTGTTTTGATTAGTTAATGTCATCATTTGTTAAAGATGCAATGAAATGATTTTTTAGGAAGGTCGGACCTTTTATTGAAAGCGTGAAGACTGTACATTGTTGGTCAAAGATTCACAATCGTCGGGCGTAAAGCCGTCAAAAGACTCAAAAGATGTGAATAGACAGACAACAAGACTCGAAGCTAGACTATAGGCGACGAGGGATTGGACCAGGCTTCATTACTCTTGGATGGCTGTAGCTCTAGAGGGAGTGGTGCTGGTTCAGGTGGCCAATCTTCCCTTGGCATGAGTCCCGGAAAGTAGCTTGCATGCGTGTGAGCACCCCAACCCGGGACCTAACACGTGTCCCGAGCTAAGGGAGCTCAAACTAAGAAAAACCATCTAAATTTTTAAAACATTTATTTGCCTTTAAAAGAAAACCACCTTTCAAACTTACAATTTTAAAATCAATTAGTAATATCTCTACTTAGAGGAAATCCAACCATAACTTTAATAAACCGATATCAAATCAAATACATTGGAAACCTTAATTAACATCTGTTTAACAAAAGGGTTTTCCATACAAAATATAAAAGAGGAATACTTAACAAATACTCCTAACAACCCATTCCTATACTTAACTTGTCAAGCCCCAAAAGCAAAGTCCACAATGATACCCCGGCCTCACTGGTTCGGGTCACCTGTCTCGGAATCTAAAACAGTAAAGGGAGAGGGGTGAGAATAAATCTCAATGAGCTATTATGGATGCAGCAAGATGCCATACAAGATGCAACACGTAGCATGGCAACATTTAACACATTATGAAAGCAGTAAACACCTTACGTTACCTCATTTTACCTTTTCCCGTCTGAACAATAAGTCGTACAACGTTGGGAGTAAAACTCCACTCTTTGGTGAACTGCCCCCATGCACATTCACCGCTTATAGGTCTCATACCCCAGAGATCCATATAAGAAAAACAGGATACATATATGACCCCTATATTTAGAGTATCATATACTATCATCGCCACTGCAGAGAGCCATTGGCTTCATACAGAGCATTCCCCCGGTTTCTCCTAATCGCAGCAGTATGTAAAGGCTACTTATCGCTCAGTACAGTAGCTTGCACAGCCCCCACACTGTGGCCACAGAGTGGGGAAGGGTCACCGATATGATGAACCTTCAATCACTTATTGAACAAATCAATAGTTGATTGACTTCCATCATACCCACCCGAACATATACACATTCAAGCACATAATAGACACTTGAATTATAATCCACAAAATGGGATAATCATATAACAACATGGTAATAGATACTCATGCAAAGCAATACCATAGTGCAACAATCATGTAACACACTATGCATAGTTCCAACAATGTATAACATTCCAAGTAAGGTACAATATCACCAATAAATCCACAAATGGGATAACAATATAACCCTACGATAAACATATCCACACTTGGGATAAATATACAACCACATAGTAGACATATCCACACATTGGAATAACAATATAATCAACATGCCACGTAATCCACAATTGGGATATAACACCACCATATAACACGAAATCCACACATTGGGATGCCACATAACAACTTGTCCAATAGTCCATACTTAGGATATTAAGGTAACCATATAATCAATAATTCCATTTGAGAGATCACCTAAAAATACTCAATTTGGACTCTTGAACCATCCAATTTCGAGTTCGTATGAATTAACTATGATTTATTCAATTTCCCTCAACTTCTAAAGTACAATACTACCCGCTGTAACCAAATCAGATTTTTGGGACATAAGGATAACTTCTTTAGCTATGAAACCATCACATTCAGAAAGTACTCAGAAAAACACCCAATTTAGACCCAAGAACCATCCAATTCCGATTTAATATGATTAAGTTATGACCCTCACAAGATTGCTAAACGAATTCTGGTTCAGAACTGAAGTTAGGTTTTCTGGGGTCTTGGGCGACCGCCCAAACCTCTTGGGCGACCGCCCAAGAGGATTTTCAAAGGAATGTGAGTTTCTGCCTACATGGGCGGCCGCTCAGCCCCCTTGGGCGACCGCCCAAGCCTCCTGCCAGCCCAAACTTAGGTTTTTAACCCCTTTAACCCTAGTTCTTCCTTTCCTCTACCATTGATTAGTCAAGAACACCCAAGAACACCTTCATTTCACCAAATCCCAAACAAACATGTAAACTCCAAAACCAAGAAATCCTAGGTCATTTATCTCTACCCATTTCACCCATTTCAAACCCTTTTAACATGATCTACCAAGAACCCTAACTTCCATTTATTTCCATTTTTCAATCATTCAACTCCCATTAGGTTTCCCAAGCAAGAAATCAATATTTCAAGAACAAGAACAATATTCAAGAGCTCATGAACACATAGGGAAAGAAATCATAACAACTCACTTGGATTTGCAAAGGAATGTTGATCTTTCTAGCTAGATGAGTTCCCCAAGATGAACCCACTTCAAAGGTGCTCCTAGACTTGATTTTTGATGAAGAAGTGCTTGGCTTCAAGCTTGGACAAAGGGGACATCAATGGAGGTTTTCTCTCTTTCTCTAGGATGATTGGTGTAGTCAATGAGAAGTGAGGGAGAAGGGAAGGGAAGTAAGAGAGGTGAGGGAGGGAGGACATGTGGCACAAGGAGGGGAAGTAAGACTCATTTTGGCCCCCCATGCCATTCTCTAGGAATTTAGGCTTTCATCTTTTTCCATTTAAAATAAATCCCATCCCACTAATTCATCCTACTCACTCATTTAAACTCTTCCAACATTTATCTATTTAATAAATTCCCATTTTTATTATTTCTTCAAGTTTCTTTATTTAATGTTTAGTAAATTCTTATAAGCTCCTAAATTTACTTTTCACCCAATTTATTCTAAATTTAAGAATTTAAAGATATAATTGAACACATAAAATGAATATAAATATTAAAAGCATCAAATATAATATAAAAATAAATGCCTAGGGTTGGGGTCGTCACACTCACTCCCCCTTAAAGGAAATTCGTCCCGAATTTGAAAAAGACTTACCCTAAAGATCACATAGCAACGGTTACCTTTTACACATTCTAACTTAGTACTTTTCCATTAGATTTCTCGATGGCATGATTCTCCTATACATTTCATAACCCTAACACTCTAGAACTTCACTTCTCAATTAGTCTCTTCAATACTATGATTCTTCCAAGATTTTCCGGTTTCATAAGTAATGTCATACTACAACTTAATGTTCCGAGAATACCATACCATCATCACTAATCCAAATTTTCACGACCTCAAAGAAAGTATATTAAAATAAAAAGTATTACATCTTATGTCACCCAATACATTACGATATTTCATTTAAAACTTCAAATACTCTGCAAGCTGCCCCAAGTCGGTCTATAAGTCAATTTACCAATCTTTTCTAAAACTTTAAATGGATTAACAAACTTTAGCGCCAATTTACCTTAGACCTTGCTTCTCCAATTTCACCCCAACAAATTAGAGATCGATATTTTCTTCCCTAACAACGCCTCATACGGTTTTATCTTAATGCTAGAATGATAATCTGTTATAATACGCAAAACCTGCTAAGGTTAATTAAACTTCTCAAGTTGAAGGAAAATCCGTCACACAACACAACCTATCCTTTCAGAATTTGGGTAGTCTTCAAATCTCTTCCTTTCGACTAACTAAATCCTCCAACTCTTAGGATCGGTAACAACTCTCAAGGAAACTTCAAAAGATAAGGTTCCTATTTAAATGACGCAACACAAGTGTAGCTATTCCCGAGTAGAAGATAAGAAAATCTCACTTATCTAAGTTAAATTCCCCAAAGCACACATTATTACTTTCCCATTTCGCATAACACCACACCCTGATCTTCCTTTAATACACCCTTAAAATTTCACAAGGTCCTCACATCCACTAGGTAAGGTAAGAGCCAACCTACTTTCCATCACTAACAATATGATTCATCCTTATTACGTTCTACACCAATTATACGTCCTTTAGAGTCAACCAAAGTAATGACTTTACAATTCTTAAGAGTTCATTAAATTTCTTAGGTAGTACTTGCTAACTCAAAGATCACGGACTCAACCTCACAAGATCCTTGGTAACATCCGAGTTTAAGACTATAGAACCCAAAATTTGTAATCCTCTCGAGCTAACTCACACTAGCTAAACTTTGCATACAGGGACTCCTCACAAGGTATCCTTAACCCAACTCTCAAATTATTTTTACAATCTTCTCGAAACTTTAATTAACAAAGATATCATCAATTCTAATTACCCTAAAGCCGTCAAAATAAGAATTACAATTCTGCTTATCCTACTCAGAACCAACACAACAAAATATACCAACGAAAGCACATTTAACATTTACTCGCAACTAGCACATAAAATTTTGGAAAAGACTCCTAAGCAAGTCTAGCATATACCAATTACTCTTCACATCTTAATTCAAAACTTTCACCCTAAACACCCTCAAAACATCAGAATCTCACATTTAAGGTTCACTTATAACAATTACCAATATAAGCAATTTAGGCATGGAAAAAGGAGACTCACCTATTAGGATAGTCTATCATTATACAACAACTACTTAACCCTCCATGTCAAGTATATCTAAGAATCGTAAAATAATAACTATACCAATTCAACGGCAATACATGCTCACCATAACCACATAACCATCGTGGTAAACCAAAGAAGGTTCGAGGTATTCTCTCATAAGAGCAGAATCCTCTAACAATAAAACAAATTCTCAACAATGTATGTCACATGTAAGCAAAATGTGATGCCAATTATAAATGATATGCAACAGGATCTATAAAGTATGACCCCTACTTCTGAGACAGGAAAATATACCTCTAGTGACCTCTGGGGGATCCATCTCTCTTGGACCCAAAACACACACTTGACCTTGGACCTTCTCTTTTGGTTTCCCTTCCTTATCTCTTTTGATACCACCTCTTTGACCCTTTGGACCGGCACCCGAAGCTAACCTCTGACGAAAAGTAGGACAATTTTTCTTATAGTGCCCCGTTCCTCCACAGTTCAAACACTTCCCTTGCTTACTCCAACACCTGTCTTCAGAGTGACCCATCTTCTTGCAATATCCACAAATCATCCCATACTGTTTGGGTATTGGCCTAGACGAAGAAGCTACCACAAGTTTCTCTCTCATCCTTCCTGAAGTTAAAGCTCTTCCGATCTCCAATGACCTTGGATCCTTGTCCTAGATACTTTGGCTTATCTCCAATCTCACCTTCCAATTTCCCACTATTTTCCTCAATATTTTTCTCGATCTTATAAGCTCTCTCTAAGGCTGTCTGATAATTGGTGAAGCTATCAATCCCAAATTTCTTCCTAAACTCAATCCTCAAACCTCTTATAAACCTATGAACTCTTTTCGCTTCATACGATACCAAATGAGGGCAACTTCTAGCTAATTCCTCAAACCTGATTACATACTGATTCACCGTCATGATCCCTTGTTCTAGTCCTAAGAATTCGATCTCCTTCTTGTCCCTTGTAACCATCGAAACGAAATAATCCTCGAAATGTTTGGTGAAATTATCCCAAGTCTGGGGCGTATGATCCCGCTCCCAACTTCCCTTCAATATCTGCCACCACTGATCAGCTAAACCTTCAAGTTTGAACACGGCATACCTAACTTTCTCCTTGTTGGGACTTTCTATAACCTCGAAAATCCTATTCATTTCTGCTAACCATTCCTCTGCCTTTAACGGGTTCGGACCTCCGTTAAAGCTCGGTGGGTTCATCTTCACAAATCTTTCCAATCCATCACTTTGACATCCCTCTGGTTGATTCGAAACTGATCCTCTCGTCTCCATACCTTGTACAAACTCCCTGAATAATTTCATCATCTCTTCATTCTGAATTTCACCTATGCCCATATCGACTTCATTTCCTAGAACCTTTCGCTGATCATCCTTGCTTCCGGCCATTAGAACGAACTCCTGCATTAAACACTCGGCGTCAATTTCCACACATTCCCCTTAGTTTAGACATCTACCCTTGACCTCTAAACTAAGCTCTGATACCAACTGTGAGCACCCCAACCCGGGACCTAACACGTGTCCCGAGCTAAGGGAGCTCAAACTTAGAAAAACCATCTAAATTTTTAAAACATTTATTTGCCTTTAAAAGAAAACCACCTTTCAAACTTACAATTTTAAAATCAATTAGTAATATCTCTACTTAGAGGAAATCCAACCATAACTTTAATAAACCGATATCAAATCAAATACATTGGAAACCTTAATTAACATCTGTTTAACAAAAGGGTTTTCCATACAAAATATAAAAGAGGAATACTTAACAAATACTCCTAACAACCCATTCCTATACTTAACTTGTCAAGCCCCAAAAGCAAAGTCCACAATGATACCCCGGCCTCACTGGTTCGGGTCACCTGTCTCTAATCTAAAACAGTAAAGGGAGAGGGGTGAGAATAAATCTCAATGAGCTATTATGGATGCAGCAAGATGCCATACAAGATGCAACACGTAGCATGGCAACATTTAACACATTATGAAAGCGGTAAACACCTTACGTTACCTCATTTTACCTTTTCCGTCTCGAACAATAAGTCGTACAACGTTGGGAGTAAAACTCCACTCTTTGGTGAACCGCCCTACGCACATTCACCGCTTATAGGTCTCATACCCTGTAGATCCATATAAGAAAAACAGGATACATATATGACCCCTATATTTAGAGTATCATATACTATCATCGCCACTGCAGAGAGCCATTGGCTTCATACGAGCATTCCCGGTTTCTCCTAATCGCAGCGGTATGTAAAGGCTACTTATCGCTCAGTACAGTAGCTTGCACAGCCCCCACACTGTGGCCACAGAGTGGGGAAGGGTCACCGATATGATGAACCTTCAATCACTTATTGAACAAATCAATAGTTGATTGACTTCCATCATACCCACCCGAACATATACACATTCAAGCACATAATAGACACTTGAATTATAATCCACAAAATGGGATAATCATATAACAACATGGTAATAGATACTCATGCAAAGCAATACCATAGTGCAACAATCATGTAACACACTATGCATAGTTCCAACAATGTATAACATTCCAAGTAAGGTACAATATCACCAATAAATCCACAAATGGGATAACAATATAACCCTACGATAAACATATCCACACTTGGGATAAATATACAACCACATAGTAGACATATCCACACATTGGAATAACAATATAATCAACATGCCACGTAATCCACAATTGGGATATAACACCACCATATAACACGAAATCCACACATTGGGATGCCACATAACAACTTGTCCAATAGTCCATACTTAGGATATTAAGGTAACCATATAATCAATAATTCCATTTGAGAGATCACCTAAAAATACTCAATTTGGACTCTTGAACCATCCAATTTCGAGTTCGTATGAATTAACTATGATTTATTCAATTTCCCTCAACTTCTAAAGTACAATACTACCTGCTGTAACCAAATCAGATTTTTGGGACATAAGGATAACTTCTTTAGCTATGAAACCATCACATTCAGAAAGTACTCAGAAAAACACCCAATTTAGACCCAAGAACCATCCAATTCCGATTTAATATGATTAAGTTATGACCCTCACAAGATTGCTAAACGAATTCTGGTTCAGAACTGAAGTTAGGTTTTCTGGGGTCTTGGGCGACCGCCCAAACCTCTTGGGCGACCGCCCAAGAGGATTTTCAAAGGAATGTGAGTTTCTGCCTACATGGGCGGCCGCTCAGCCCCCTTGGGCGACCGCCCAAGCCTCCTGCCAGCCCAAACTTAGGTTTTTAACCCCTTTAACCCTAGTTCTTCCTTTCCTCTACCATTGATTAGTCAAGAACACCCAAGAACACCTTCATTTCACCAAATCCCAAACAAACATGTAAACTCCAAAACCAAGAAATCCTAGGTCATTTATCTCTACCCATTTCACCCATTTCAAACCCTTTTAACATGATCTACCAAGAACCCTAACTTCCATTTATTTCCATTTTTCAATCATTCAACTCCCATTAGGTTTCCCAAGCAAGAAATCAATATTTCAAGAACAAGAACAATATTCAAGAGCTCATGAACACATAGGGAAAGAAATCATAACAACTCACTTGGATTTGCAAAGGAATGTTGATCTTTCTAGCTAGATGAGTTCCCCAAGATGAACCCACTTCAAAGGTGCTCCTAGACTTGATTTTTGATGAAGAAGTGCTTGGCTTCAAGCTTGGACAAAGGGGACATCAATGGAGGTTTTCTCTCTTTCTCTAGGATGATTGGTGTAGTCAATGAGAAGTGAGGGAGAAGGGGGAAGGGAAGTAAGAGAGGTGAGGGAGGGAGGACATGTGGCACAAGGAGGGGAAGTAAGACTCATTTTGGCCCCCCCCCCATGCCATTCTCTAGGAATTTAGGCTTTCATCTTTTTCCATTTAAAATAAATCCCATCCCACTAATTCATCCTACTCACTCATTTAAACTCTTCCAACATTTATCTATTTAATAAATTCCCATTTTTATTATTTCTCCAAGTTTCTTTATTTAATGTTTAGTAAATTCTTATAAGCTCCTAAATTTACTTTTCACCCAATTTATTCTAAATTTAAGAATTTAAAGATATAATTGAACACATAAAATGAATATAAATATTAAAAGCATCAAATATAATATAAAAATAAATGCCTAGGGTTGGGGTCGTCACAATGCGGTTCGATTTCAAACCAGATCGCGGAGGTTTTTGGCTGCTCCCCTGATGATGTCCCTCCATTAGTGTTGCCACCAGTCCTTGGGGGTTTTTGATGATAGAAGTCGCTGAGGGCTACTTCTAGGAGGGCGAAGCATTCGCTGATTCGGAGTGGATTCTTGTGATGTTGATCACTTTCATAGAATCCGCCTCTTTATGCTGGGATCTTTGCTTGGACGACGTTTACAATGTCTCGATTCGAGCGGGCATGCTATATCTCCTTCCCCGATTAAGCCTTGGAGGAGGTTGCGCCACCGTTCGTCCGGAGTCGGACACCGGAATGTTGAATTGAACTAGGCCGTGATGGCTGTCGCCGTAAGATCCGAGAGTGTCGGCTAGAGGGTTGTCTTGTACGGGGATCGGTGATGAGCCGGTTGCAAGAGGGTTTTCGGCGAAGTAAGGGTCTACTCCTCGATCAATCTCCATTAGGGCATCCATCTCTTGATCCTCTCTCAAGCATTCTTCACGAGTCGCATATATCGAGTTGTCATCCCGACCCATGAAGTTCTTCAATTTCCGGCTCGTCGCGGCTTAGAGCGTGGATGTAAGGATCCACTTCGTAGCGGGACAGGTAGGAGAATCATCTGGAGAAGAGTATTCGGTCATGTCGGGACCTTCTTCTCGGGTCATAGCTTGGCCGGCCAAGCACTTGCCATTACTGCTTCCGCGGATCACTTCGATCGCTCCATTGGCATTGATGAATTTCACGCATTGGTGAAGAGTAGATGATACGCTTTCATCCGATGTATCCAAGGCCGTCCCAACAAAGCGAGAAGGTTGGTTTGATTTCCACGACTTGGAACTCTACCGACTCCGGTTGTACGTCGAATTGGATCCTCAAATTGATGACTCCTACGATTGGTCGTGCGGTGGAGTCGTAGGCTCGGATTACCCGAGGTGAAGGCCTTATCGAGAACGGTCGATGCGGAGTCGTTTCGGTGTGCTTAAAGCGATGATGTTGATCCGGAGCCGTTATCAATCAAGACGTTCGGGAGGAAGAACATCTCTATCTTTATGAGGATGAGGAGGGCTTCGTTGTGCCGATTCTCACATATTGGCAAGTCATCGTCTCGTGAAGGCTAAACCGCTTCCCGTGCTACCGTTGGACTCGCCTCTTCGGGGAACGTTCGATCCATCCATTTGTATGCCTTGGCCGGGGCAAAGATTGTAGGGAGACGGTTGCCCTTGGGCGTTCTTGTCGGAATTCCCGGCCACGAGATCTCTTGACTACGGTTTCACGCTCCCGGTCGTAGCGGGACACATGCCGACGGTCTCGGAAATTGCGGGGGTGCTCTCGCTTGGAGTTTCGTCAAAGGCTATTGAGTTTACCACTGTCATTTCGGGGGAATGGATTTCCGATGGTATTGGGACCACGAGGGCGTTCCAATTTTCCCTCCTCAATGAGCCCTGGACCACCCGCTTGAGCACGAAGCAATTGTCGGTGGTGTGGCCGGGTAGTTGTGGAAGGCGCAGTGCTTGCTCATATCCATGTTGGGTTTGAGAGTCTTCGGTTGGAAATTCTCGAGTGGTTTGAGAAGATTTTGTTTCACCAAAGCTTCAAATACTTGACCCAAGGGCATTTCCAGTTATCTAAATGCAGGAACCGTGGGAAGCGAGGGGATTGTTATTCTTTGGGGCCGCTTGATCGCGGTTTACTTGAGCTCCGTTACGAATGTAGTGCACTGTTCCGGCCGCTTCCTTTCCTTTGGTCGGGCGGGAGTTGAAGTTGCCGTGTTTGTTCGATAGCGGTAAGATGAGGCGGGGGTTCTTTGTTGCCTTTTGAAGACTCGAGTCTTTTCAAACTTTGTCCCAGCGTTGACCGTGGCACGGAGATCCAGGGTAGAAATGGTGGCCGATCAAGGTTCTCAAAGATGGCTTGAGGCAGGAATGGAAGATGTCCATCTCGCTCTTCTTTGGAAAGTGGATCCATTATCTCGCTTAGCTTCCAGTTCCATCTTTTGTAGAACTCGCCCACCGGTTCGTCATCCTTTTGTTCGGTGGCTTGCGAGTCATGGCGGTTTGTTTCCCATTCAAGATTGGCGCGGTACTTCTCCGGGAAGATTTCACCGATCGATCCCACGTGGAGCGGTTTTACGCCTTCACATTGAGGAACCACCTTAGTCTTTGTGGATTTGAGGGAATGCCGAAAATGATCTCGCCATCTGTTGAGGGTTGCCCTTTGGCTCTCATACCCGGGACGTAGGTGTCGATGTGGGTTTTGGGCATTCTCGTTAGTCAAACTTTTCCATTTAGGCATCCTGAACTTTGGAGGGAGAGGGACCACTTTGTTCGGATCGCAGGCGGAGGGAGTCCTTCCGAGAACTAGCTAGCTTGCCTTGCATGTCTTTCATTTGTTCAATCGGCCCGGGCCATGTGGGGATCGGTATGCGAGGTGGGTTACCTGGTTTTCGGGGACGGAAGCCGAAGATGGAGGTGGATTGGGCGATGGGATCGCCATTCGGGAGTCTTGGGGAGGAAGTTGAGTGTATACCAACCCATACCCCAGGGTGTTGAAGTTGAGGCGTGATTGCTAGGTCCGCTAAGGGTTGTGTTTGGGAACCGGGGAAACGATTCGTTAGCCCCGATTAGCGAGACTAGCAGTGTGGCAACTGGAGATGTCGGGATATCCGCTCGGGATACCCGTCCCTGGTAAGCATGGGGACTTTTGATTGTGGTTGTGAGGCTCATATAGAAGCAGAGGATTGAATCTGGGGATACCGAGATGCATTAGGATACGCGGAGCGAGGCACGTATGTGTGCTGTTGGTACCGAGCTTGATGTGCGGCCGGGAAACTGACCGTGCCGAGGCGGGCATGTGAGCCGCTTGACCGACGCCCGAGGGGAGCTTTGAGCGAGAGCTGCTGCGTTGCTGGGATCTCGTAGCTTGGCGGAGGCGGGACCTGGCGATAGCTTTGAGAAACCGGGGAGCCGGTATATCTTCGTCCTCTATGAGAACAAAGGTTCCGTCGGGTTGGGAACCGCAACTGTTCCTCGAAGACGCAAGGTGTCGACGATCCAGGCTTGCTGTTCCTCTTGGCGCTTCTTGATGGTTTCGAAGGCTCGCGGCACCTCCTCCATTGTCTGGAGGTTCCTTAGTGGCGGGGTTCCGTTTCCCTCACTGTTATCTGTTGATCCGTCGTAGGGAGTATCGGACGGTGCGGACCGTTGGGCTGGAAGGGCTATCGGACCTTGTGACCTCAATGCGAAAAGGCGGCTTCCGGGGATTCTCAACCACTCTCGGTTATTTGGAGGGGTGACGGGCAAGGTTTAGACACGGGAATGGTCTAACGGGATAAAAGGGGAAAGCTCACGTGGCATGCGGTTTCCGTTTCTTTTATTTTTGATTTTTTTTTTTAATTTACTTAAAACAGTGTTTTCTCGAGAATCCTAGGTAGGTTGGAAAAGATTGCTCTTTTTTTCGCAACTATGCTAGATCTGGGTCGATGGAGACCATATGTGCGGCTATAAGCCCCTCGTTTTGCACAGTATTTCGACATCCCGGGGTGGGCGGCCCCGGGCGAGGTCCTATAGTGCAAGCGGTTTCCACCGGCCTAAAAGAAAAAATCGAACCTAAGGACCGAGCTTTGTCATGTTCGTTTTGATGCGTTAGCCATGTGAATAGTGAGCCGAGCCGGCCGGCTGAGTCAAGATCGGAGTCGCAGTTCGGCATGACCTCTCTTTACCTTGCTTGCGCAAGGGATGCAGCGTGACGTTAGGCGTTGGCTGGGTCATATCGTCATGGCCGACGTATCAAAGGCGTGATGACATGGTGTCATGCGAGCATGGATGTATATCGGGACGGAACATCGTGCAGGTGTAGCTTCGGAAATCAAGATCGGAGTCAAGATTTTAGCATGACCTTTCATCGCTTTGCTTGCGCAAGGGATCTTGAGTTCCGAGCCTTGACTCAGAAAAATGGCCGGCATGGTATATGTATCCAGTTTGTATGACACGGACCGGGTAAAAACCAACCGAGTGCGGACAGAGTGTGACTCAAGACTCGAACGTGCGGGGTTGACGCTTGGCTAGGATGGGATGTTTGGAATGATCCCGTGCGCGCCCGAGGCCTAGGAAGACCAAACGGACTGCAAGCGAGACCACTCCGGGTTGAGGGTTGTAGTGTGCGATGTATCCGAGGCGGCGGTGCGCGTAGTGTGCGGTGTAGCAGGCGGCGGTGTGAGTAGAGTGCGGTGTAACCGAGGCGGCGGTGCGCGTAGTGTGCGGTCTCTAAAATTCTTTTTACGAGTAAAACGGGAGTTTTGAAGAATTTTAAATGTATGCACGAGATGTATATTGATGCATTTTTTTGTATTTTTATTTTTTTTTTAAAATAAAAACGAAGCACGTGCACACACACACAACATTAAAGGAAGGGGTAAAATGAAAGTTTGACCCTCATCATCGTTTTAAAAATCTTTTATTTTGTTTAAAAGTTTTAAAATAAAATGTCCCAATGGAGTCGCCAACCGAAATAGCCGGATCCGTGCGGGCCTCGCGGCCCGGCATCTGGCATCTTTCGCGTTGGAGCGGTTGTGTCTCGCCGTTTTGTTTTTGTAGAGTCGCCACGCCGTTTTTATTAAGCCCAAAACATTGAAAAAGGGCATCGGTTTAAAGATAATTTTAAAGCTGTTTTTGTGTGATGAGATTTTGAGTTCGGAGGTCGAGATGACTCCCGGGAAGAGAATATTAGAATATTAGAGCTCACCGAGTAGCCTCGTAAAACGAGTCTTTCGGATACCTAATATCCTTTAAATGTTGTGTGTGTGTGTGTGTGCTTTTAAAAATGCATGCTTTGTATCGGATATCTACATTGTATGCTATGTATGGAAATGTATTGAAATAGTGTAGGAAGGAAGCCTTACCAATGTTGGTTCGTGTACTGTCTTCATTTGGGAATGGTGTTTGAGGTCGGAGTAGCGTTAGGTACGGATCGGGATTGCTTCGGGAGGGACCGGTTGTACGCGGACGAGTTTCGGCGTGAGTTGAGGTTGTAGGCTGCGTTCGGGCGGAGGTTCGGCGTGCGTGGGGATCGTCGGGATCACTCGGGCGAGAGGTTCGGCGTGCGTTGTGGTGGCGGGAGTCACTCGGGCGGAGTTTCGGCGTGGTTTGGGATCGTCGGTTTGACTCGGAAAGAGCCGGGACACCGTGGAAAGACCGAGCAAGGCCTCGGAGTACCACGAGGGGCCTCGAGTACCTCGAGAGTGCCTTGGGGCGGCGCGGGAGCGTCTCGGGAGGCGCTCGGGGAGGCTTCGGAGCACCACAAGGGAGCTCGAAAGGCCTCGGAAGGATCCGAAAGGGGCCGGGAGTGCCTCGAGAGGACTTAGAGGGGAGCCAGAAGGCTAAGGGAGGAAGAGAGAAGAGGGAGGTGTGTGAAAATGAGGAGGGGGAGCCCTCTATTTATAGTAAAAATTTCGGAGCAAAGAGGTCGTACGGACCTTCTTGGTTATCCGGAATTTTGGATTTCCTCGATTTGAGGGAATACAATGATGGAGAATATTACGGAATGATGGTGTTCCCCTGAGCAATAAGGTCCGTACGGACCATCTTGCATGCAAAGAGGTCCGTACGGACCAACTCTGAGGAAGTAATCATTTTCCCGGGATTTGAGGGAATATTGTGGACTTTAAGGGGATTTAGTAATCATTGAAACAAAGAGGTCCGTACGGACCTTAATTGCTTTTACGATTTCTGAAAATTCCCAAAAGGTCCTTTTGTCCCTTTTTATCCCAGAAAGGCTCCTCCCTTGGTTTGGTTGGGGGTTTGAGAGGGTTTTGAGAGGGTTTTGAGTGCCAGAGGTCTCCGAGACTGCGTTGATGAGTCTGCGGTGTTTCCCGAGTGCTTGAAAGGGGGTGATCCAGATTGGGGTACTTACACTTACCAGCAGTACCCTTCAAATAACGTAGGATCCACTTAATCGCTTCCCAATGTTGCTTTCCTGGATTGCCCATGAACCGGCTGACTACTCCCACCGCATGTGCAATGTCCGGCCTTGTACACACCATTGCATACATGAGACTCCCCACAGCTGAAGCATATGGAGTTCTCTCCATCTTGTCACGCTCTTCCTTGTTCCTAGGCGAGTCCCTCTCGGATAGCTTGAAGTGCAAACCCAATGGCGTCCTTGTTGGCTTCGCCTCTTCCATACAAAACCTTGCTAAGACCTTCTCAACATATTCTGATTGTGAAAGAACCAACTTGCCCGACTCCCTATTCCGATCAATCCGCATGCCCAAGATTTTCCTTGCCTCTCCCAAATCCTTCATCTCGAACCGTTCGACAGGCGAGTCTTCAACTGTTTACCTCTCTCTTGCTAGAGCCCGCTATCAACATGTCGTCCACATATAACGGCAAGATAATATACCCATTGTCCGTGTTCTTGAAGTAGCAACAATGATCCGCCTCACATCGATAAAATCAATGTCGTGCATGAATCCATCAAATTTCTGTACCCTTGCCTAGGAGCTTGTTTAAGGCCATACAAGCTCTTAGTCAATCTGCAAACTAGCTCCTCGCTACCCTTAGACAAGAAACCCTCTGGCCGTACCATGTAAATTTCCTCCTCCAAGTCCCCATGAAGAAAGGCCGTCTTCACATCCATCATTCAAGCGACAAGTTGTCCGCCACTACTATCCCCGAACCATTCGATAGTGGTCATCTTCACAACCGGAGTGAATACTTCGGTGTAGTCAATACCATACTTCTGTGAAACCCTTTAACAACCGATCTTGCCTTGTAACGCTTGCTACCGTCTGCTTCCTCCTTGATCCTGTAAACCCATTTGTTATGCGGTGCCTTCTTCCCCTTAGGTAGTTTAGTCAACTCCCAAGTTTTGTTGGCCTTGATGAGTCCATCTCATCATCCATCGCAGCTTTCCACTTGTTACAAAGCACACTACAAAGCGCCTCCGCATAACATTCCGGTTCCCCATTATCTGTCAACAACAAATAATAATTCGAAGGAGTATACACTGTCGGGTGATCCACGCAATCTGCTGGATCTACGCGTGAGAATATCCGGTTCTGGAGTACGTGGTTCATCTTCAGTGACCTCCTGACCATGGTCAACATGAACTGTCCTGCTCCCACCCGAGTCTGGAATATCCACCTCTACAATCTCCGGTTCCGAACTAATACCATCAGATGCCCCCTTTCTATCCTTGTACAAAACCTGTTCATTGAATACCACATCTCGACTACGAATAACCTTATGGTTTTGGTCATCCCAAAACTTGTACCCGAAGTCATCCCCGCCATACCCAATAAATGTACACTTAACAGATTTAGCATCTAATTTAGTTCTCTCAGCAGAATCAACATGTACATAAGAAACGCAGCCAAATATGCGAAGAAAGGACAGATTTACCTGCTTGCCACTCCAAGCTTCCTCTGGAATTCCATTCCCCAATGGAACCGATGGTCCCCGATTGATCAAGAAAGTTGCAGTGTCAACTGCATATGCCCAGAACGTCTTCGGAAGTCCACACTTCAATCTCATACTTCTAGCCCGCTCGTTCAATGTTCTGTTCATCCTTTCTGCTACCCCGTTGAGTTGTGGAGTCTTCTTTGGAGTCTTCTCCATACGAATACCATTCGCAGCACAATATTCCCTAAACTCCCCGAGCTCATACTCCCCACCATTGTCTGATCTCAAGCACTTAAGCTTAAGTCCCGTTTGATTCTCCACCAAAGCCTTCCACTTCTTGAACACCTCGAAAGCCTCATCTTTCCCCTTCAAGAAATAGACCCAGACCTTCCTTGTAGAATCATCAATGAAAGTCATGTAATATGACGCACCACCCAGAGATGTAACCGGAGATGGCCCCCACAAGTCCGTGTGAACCAATTCCAACTTTGCTTCCCTCAATCCCCTACCTGTCCTCGAGAAATTATTCCTCCCTTGTTTGCCAAACATACAATCTTCACGAATCCCCACGTTGGCGTGTCTTCAAACCCGGTAGTAGACCCTTAGAACAAAGAACCTTCATCCCTGTCTCACTCATGTGACCCAATCGACAGTGCCACAAATCAGTATCACCCTTAGGCTGCCGCCACCGCAATACTATCCTTGGTGTTGTTCGCCAAATACAAAGTACCCTCCTTATTACCCCGAGCGATCTCACAATCCTCCTTGGTAATAACCCGGTTCTAACGGCCGAAAGTCACCTTGTAACCCTCTTCGTCCAAGCGCCCAGCGAAAGTAGGTTCTTTTTCAAACCCGGAATGTGTCGACCCCGTTCGGATGTAAGACCTTCCGTACGATGCTCTTATTCGACATCCCCCTTCCCCTTGATTTCCAAAGGCTCGCCATCCGCCGATAGACCTTACCGAAATCACCGAAAGTGTAATTCTCCATCTCTTCCTTATGCCCGCAAGAGTGGAATGATGCCCCGAATCCGGCACCCATGATTCTAGTGCACTACTAACACTCGAGAACCGGTACATCGTCACCTTCGGCGCCACATTCGCACGATTGCCCTTACGATTTGGACAATCCCTCTTAAAGTGTCCCAACTCCTTACAATAGTAGCACTTTGAACAGATCCCTTCGCAACCTTCGGTTTGTCCTTGGTCTCATCGGCTTTGCCCTTACCACTCACTCCGTTCTCCCTAGATTCGGTTCTCCCTTGTTTGCTAGTACCGGCTTCCCCCTACTAGTAGTAGCTAAAGCCGCTCCCGAAGTACTTGATGTCCCCAACTTCTTCATGCGATTTTCCTCACCTAAGAGAAAGTCTTTAACATCATCATATTTCAATTTTTTCTTACCTGCTTGAAGCGTTGATTGCGATCACCGTTCCGCTCCAACTTGCCGGTAAAGAAGCTAGCAACAAGCATGCATGAACCTCATCATCGAACTTGATCTCCACATTTGTCAATGAATCTATGACATCCATAAATTCATCGATGTGCTTAGCCAAGGATCCTCCCTCTTGCATCTTGAGACTACCCATCTTGCGTATCAAATCAACCTTATTTGCAGCGAGACGGAGTTTCAAATCTCTCGGAAAGATAATCCAATAGCTCCTTGGTGGTTGTCGCCTTCCTGGTAGTCTTCGCGATCCACTTTGACAAAGTAGATCTAACCACCCCTAAAGCCTTCCGATCCATGAGTTCCCATTCTTCCTGATCTTCATCTTCCGGTTTGACACCCTTCAGAGGCTTGTAGAGATCCTTGTTGTACAATAGATCCTCAATCTGCATCCTCCAATATCCGTAGTCAGACCCATCGAATTTCTCAACCGCCTGTTTGTCTTTGCCCATTCTTGATTGCTTGGAACAACTCCCTTGATCTTGAAACCAAAAGCTTTGATACCAGTTGTTGTGAATATAGCCCTCCACACCCAAGCAAACCTACAAGAATAATAATCGCACACAAACCAAGCACAAGAAATCAATGAAAAACAGAAAAGAACACAAGAAATTGTTAACCCAGTTCACCAAATTGATTGGCTACGT
The DNA here is from genome assembly GCA_022495995.1 of Adenophora triphylla var. japonica. Lineage (NCBI taxonomy): Eukaryota > Viridiplantae > Streptophyta > Magnoliopsida > Asterales > Campanulaceae > Adenophora > Adenophora triphylla. The sequence continues at coordinate 87,164 of JAFEMH010001059.1, forward strand.
GCAGGGCACTACCAAGCCAGGATCTTGCACTATGTAATTAGAATTTGTGTTACAACTGAGTTGGGGGCGGAACATTGTTTATATATGACCTAGGGTAGAGTCCAAATCCTAAACGAACAAGGAAACTACGACTGCTGAAAAACGGGCGGAGCGCGGCCGCCCTCACTCCGAGCGCGGTCGCGCAGTCATGCCGAGACATCAATGCCTTCTGACGACGCCTCAAGCGCGGTCGCCCTCCCATCAAGCGCGGTCGCGCACCAAGAAAATCCCCCGAGCATAAATCACGGTACAAGAGCGCGGTCGCGCACGCCACTAGCGCGGCCGCTCTTGACCCCAGAAACCTGCTACGAAATTCTTGCCCTTTGCCTTGATGTCTAGCCCAATTGATCCTCTAACCCAACATTTATCAGTTCAACTAAATTAAGACGTGAAATCAGATTTCAATACTTAACACTTAATAAATCAAACGCCAACATAGTCTCATTATCCTTTTTCATTTATTCTAAAAATAATCTCATTTTCAAGTAGAAAATATTATAAGTACAATTTTCCAGCTTACAAGCAAGAAGAACATTGCCTTTAAATTATGTGTAATATAAAATGAAATGGAGTAATTCATTTCTCACAAAATTAAAGAGTGGTATAAGTCTTTTTTTTTTTTTTTAAAAATATTTGGTTATTGATAGTATTTATAATTGTCAAAATTAATCAAGTTGAACTCAAAATGAAACTATCTTTCTCTTTGAATTTTTATTTGAAAAAATCTCGGTCAAATATAACTTAATTCCGATTGGAAGAAATTAAGATATTACTTGTAATTATTGGCATTGGTGTAATAGGCTAGATATGACATTAATCTATCCTCATCTCATGAGTGTTTATTTAAGTATGTCATTAATTAACATAAGGAGATGTAAAATACTATTTATTCAGTAGACAAATGATTTATACAAACCATCTATATCTATACTATATTAAAAGCAAGAAAGTGACCAAAATGAAAAGTTGATATCAAAACCAAAATCTGAAAAAGGAAAGTGTCTAGGGTAGTTTAGTAATTTAATATTTACATTGAATAGGCGTCATAGTTTAGGGTAATTATTAGATATGAGTTTTTGGGTGAAGATATTGAGGATGAAGTTTTGGGGAAAGCCTTAAATGGAGGCTTCAACTTTTTGTTTGGTTTGAGATTTGAAATGATTTAATTGTCTTGAAAAGTGTAATATGAATATAGGGTTTAGAGGGAATTAACTTTTTGTTTGGTTTGAGATTTGAAATGATTTAATTGTCTTGAAAAGTGTAATATGAATATAGGGTTTAGAGGGAATTATCTGTTGTTGTGTTGAACATTGTTGGAGGGATGATCTTGCATAAGGGATTGAAAATATAATTTACTTTTAAACTTAATATTTGGTTATAATTCGACTTTTTTATTATTGGAAAACATTATGAGAATATTTTTCGGGGTGAGAGGTAGGATTTTTTTTAGGAGAGAGACTTAAATGACAACCATAAATAGAAATGATTTATTTAGTAAAATTCATTTTCACACTCACAACATCTTTTTATTTATTATTTTATATCCCAAGTTTTTTGCCTAACTTTTAATATTCACAACACCTATTTAACTAACAATTTCTTTAATCCATGTGTCCAACCAAAAAATTCTATTTTGAGTGGGACGGGGTAAGTATGAAATAATTTCTGGGATTTATTTTTTGGAATAAATTATGAGAATTTTTTTTGGGAATTTTGTCAGCCTAGACAAAATAAAATTTCTCCCAACTTTTTTTTAAAAAAATCTAATATAAATCAAAGGTTAAAGACTTAAAGGTGAGATGAATATTTGAGAAATTTAAGGGAGGGGATTAGGGGAAATGAATATTTGCGTAGTTTATTTCTTATATATTTTCTTAGAAAAATTACTTTCCTATTTTCAAGGCTATCTATAATCCAACCAAATTTGTATGTATTGTATGTAATTTAGGTTTAGAGGTAAATTAGCCTTAATATATTTTATTAATAATAAATATGTATTTTAAATCATTAGTGAAGTGAATGAGGTAAAAAATTTTAGATTTACTACTCCTTTGTTATTACTACAAGTTAATAGTTTATTATTTTTTATTTTTCATATTTCATTTACGATTATATGCTAAAAAAAATAAACTATAAATATTTTTTATAATACTCAATTCAACATATGATTATTTTCTAAAATAAATAAAACTTCAAATAAAAGTAATAAGGTATGAAATTACTAAATAAATGATTGAATTTTCAAAACCAAATTCTCTATATGAAATGAAAAGATTTTTTTAATTGATCTTTTTTTTGTCTTTCTATAAAAAGAGAATCAACACATGTTCCCATAGTCCCTCGTGAGGTGACTCGAACTCGATATACTCTCTTTGTCCTGCCAATAGCTTTACCATTTTTCATTGATACAAAAATTAAGGAAAATGATGAGTAGGAAAAGGGTTGTGATGAGGGGAAAGTAGTAAGTGAGTATGACAAGTGAGGTTCACAATTTAAATGTTTGAGAGGAAAAAATAAGTGAGATTAATATGTGGGATCCATAATTTAAGTGTAAGAGAGGAAAGTGAGTCAAATTGTGGGTGATTTTAAAAATGAAAAAAAAAAAAGAAAGCACAATTAGCTAAATCTTTTGGGTTTCATTTATGGTCAATTTATAATATAAAGAAACAATGGTGGAAACTTCTTTTGTATATTTTAACTAACTTAGTTTTAATAGTAAAATATTAATTTATAAAAAAAATATTTAAATAGTTATTAATGTTTAATTAAGATTGTTAGAGAAATTATATTTTTATTGATAGAAAAAAAATATGTTAGGAAGTTAAAAAATTAGTATAATGATTAGTTTTAAAATTGAAAAAAATAGGGAGGAGGTAGTAATTAGATGGATAATGATTTTTTTTTATTTTTTTTTTTGTGTGTGTGTTTGAAAAGAGTTGGAAGGATATAGTTAAATTGTACAAATCACTCACCTCCCTTACATCGCATCACATGAATAGAAAACAAAATTAATATTTCATTTGGGATATTTCAAAATTTTGAATTAATACATTTGAAGCAATATATTTATTTGATAAAAAAATCATTATTTATGTCTATATCATTAAATATTGACAATATTCAATGTGTCTTTAATTATTTATACAAAAAAATATTCTATTTTAATATTCATTTTGATTTTTTTAGAAAGAATCATTTTCACCATACAAACAAATAAATAATCATTTTCATTTGGTTAGGGGAAATTGTTAACATAATCGTATTTGCTGTTGTTTTATTTGTTATTTATTTTCTTCTATTTACGTTAAATATCACTATTTTATATTATATTTTTCAATTTTAATTGGTATTTAATTATATATATTGTTGTACTAATTTTAGTTTAAGGTAAATTATGCTATTTTCGTGTATCACACGGGTGTACTGCTTGCTAGTTATTCATTTAAACCATACAGTATCACAAGTCAAATACCAATTCAGAGTCTCAAGTTTTAAATTTTCGTCGTTAAGAGTTTTTTCACGAAATTTATTGGAAAAGCTAATTATGTGACATGTGTCATGCACGTGCATAACAAATTGGTTCAAATTGAAGTTATTCAAATGGGTTTTACCCTCAACTGTGATTTCAACTTTTTCTTTCTTTTAAGGAAAGATTCAAACAAAAACTAGCATTTTCAATAATAACAATTTGATTAATTGGGGAAGATCTGTTAATGGTAAGGAGATTGGGAGGCAAAAAGGGTGTATTTATAGTGATTGAATAGTGAATGGGGTGATTTTTGTGATGGAGGCATGGTGGTTGTGTAGGTGGCGGCAAAAATGGTAGCACGGCGGTAATGGTTAGGGTGGTCGGAGGCGGAAAAATGGTGGTGGTGGGTGAGATAAGTAAGGTAAGAAGAAGAAATGGTGGTGGGTGAGATAAGTTAGGGAAGAAGAAGAATGGAGCTCTTTCTCTTTTAATCCTTTTAATTTAAAATTTTTTATTTAACCTTTTTAAATGGAAAATCAACTTAAATTTGAATTAATTTGTTAAACATGTACACGGCAAATGTCACTTAATTGACTTTTCTAACGAATTTCGTAAAAAACTACTTTTAACAGGCAAAAATTTAAAACTTTAGGCCCTGAATTGGAGGGAAAAAATGGCTAGGCCCTTCGTATAAGACCCCCCTATGAGTCCAGGCCCTAAATTGTAATTTGCCCTTAATAATGTTACGTCCAAAATAATAGGTCTCGTTTGTTTTTTATTTTCAGCTCTTATTCAAATTTGAATTGGTGGGTGCATAGACATAACCTAATTCATACTGTTTTTTTTTTCTCTATACAGATTTGAATCTCTTATTTTTTACTTAATTTTCAGATGTAAAACTATTACTTATTTGCCTCTTAATTGATTTTTTTTCCATATATATCTCTTTTGTAAACTCGTAATTCCTAAAATACCCAACTCAAATACAAGATCATCAATCATTCATCTCATCTCTCTACTTCATTAAATGTCGTAACCGAAATTTCAAATGTAAATTCAGATGAATATTCAAAAATCGGTTTTCAGATTCTACCTTTTATCAGTTCAGCTAAATTAAGACGTGAAATCAGATTTCAATACATAACACTTAAAAAATCAAACGCCAACATAGTCTCATTTTCCTTTTTCATTTATTCTAAAAATAATCTCATTTTCAAGTAGAAAATAATTAAAGAGTGGTATAAGTCTTTTTTAAAAAAAAAATATTTGGTTATTTATAGTATTTATAATTGTCAAAATTAATCAAGTTGAACTCAAAATGAAACTATCTTTCTCTTTGAATTTTTATTTGAAAAAATCTCGGTCAAATATAACTTAATTCCGATTGGAAGAAATTCAGATATTACTTTTAATTATTGGCTTTGGTGTAATAGGCTAGATATGACATTAATCTATCCTCATCTCATGAGTGTTTATTTAATTATGTCAATAATTAACATAAGGAGATGCAAAATACTATTTATTCAGTAGACAAATGATTTATACAACCCATCTATATCTATACTATATTAAAAGCAAGAAAGTGGCCAAAATGAAAAGTTGACATCAAAATCGGGATGCGAAAAAGGAAAGTGTCTAGGGTAGTTTTAGTAATTTAATATTTACATTGAATAGGCATCATAGTTAAGGATAATTATTAGATATGGGTTTTGGGTGAAGATATTGAGGATGAAGTTTTGTGGAAAGCTTTAAATGGAGGTTTCAACTTTTTGTTTGGTTTGAGATTTGAAATGATTTAATTGTCTTGAAAAGTGTAATATGAATATAGGGTTTAGAGGAAATTATCTGTTGTTGTGTTGAACTTTGTTGGAGGGATGATCTTGCATAAGAGATTGAAAATATAATTTACTTTTAAACTTAATATTTGGTTATAATTCGACTTTTTTATTATTGGAAAACATTATGAGAATATTTTTCGGGGTGAGAGGTAGGATTTTTTTTAGGAGAGAGACTTAAATGACAACCATAAATAGAAATGATTTATTTAGTGAAATTCATTTTCACACTCACAACATCTTTTTATTTATTATTTTATGTCCCAAGTTTTTTACCTAACTTTTAATATTCACAACACCTATTTAACTAACAATTTCTTTAATCCATGTGTCCAACCAAAAAAATCTATTTTGATTTTTGAGTGGGACGGGGTGAGTATGAAATAATTTCTGAGATTTTTTTTTTGGAATAAATTATGAGAAAAAATTTCGGGAATTATGTTAGCCTAGACAAAATAAAATTTCTCCCTATTTTTTTAAAAAAATCTAAAATAAATCAAAGGTTAAAGACTTAAAGGTGAGATGATATGAATAAATTGAAGGTTAAAGATGAGATTTTTTTTGTGTGGGGGGGGGATATTATGTGGTGTATATTTTATTTAATAGGAGTACGTTTGTTTTTATTTGAAAAATTTAAGGGAGGAGATTAGGGGAAATGAATACTTGCGTAGTTTATTTTTTATATATTTTCTTAGAATAATTACTTTCCTATTTTCAAGGCTATCTATAATCCAACCAAATTTGTACGTATTGTACGTAATTTAGGTTTAGAGGTAAATTAGCCTTAATATATTTTATTAATAATAAATATGTATTTTAAATCATTAGTGAAGTGAATGAGGTAAAAAATTTTAGATTTACTACTCCTTGGTTATTACTACAAGTTAATAGTTTAATAGTTTATTATTTTTTAATTTTCATATTTCATTTACAATTATATGCTAAAAAAATAAACTGTAAATATTTTTTATAATACTCAATTCAAAATATGATTATTTTCTAAAATAAATAAAACTTTAAATAAAAGTAATAAGGTATGAAGTTACAAAATAAATGATTGAATTTTCAAAACCAAATTCTCTATATGAAATGAAAAGATTTTTTTAATTGATCTTTTTTTTGTCTTTCTATAAAAAGAGAATCAACACATGTTCCCATAGTCCCTCGTGAGGTGACTCGAACTTGATATACTCTCTTCGTCCTGCCAATAGCTTTACCATTTTTTATTGATACAAAAATATTAAGGAAAATGATGAGTAGGAAAAGGGTTGTGATGAGAGGGAGGAAGTGAGTAAGTATGACAAGTGAGGTTCACAATTTAAATGTTTGAGAGGAAAAAATAAGTGAGATTAATATGTGGAATCCATAATTTAAGTGTAAGAGAGGAAAGTGAGTCAAATTGTGGGTGATTTTAAAAATGAAAAAAAAAATGCACAAATAGCTAAATTTTTTGGGTTTCATTTATGGTCAATTTATAATATAAAGAAACAACGGTGGAAACTTCGTTTGTATATTTTAACTAACTTAGTTTTAATAGTAAAATATTAATTTATAAAAAAAAATATTTAAATAGTTATTAATGTTTAATTAAGATTCTTAGAGAAATTATGTTTTTATTGATAGAAAAAAAATATGTTAGGAAGTTAAAAAATTAGTATAATGATTAGTTTTAAAATTTGAAAAAATAGGGAGGAGGTAGTAATTAGATCGATAATGACTTTTTTTTCGTGTGTGTGTGTGTGTGTGTGTTTGAAAAGAGTTGGAAGGATATTTAAATTGTACAAATCACTCACCTCCCTTACATCACATCACATGAATAGAAAACAAAATTAATATTTCATTTGGGATATTTCGAAATTTTGAATTAATACATTTGAAGCAATAAATTTATTTGATAAAAAAAATTAATAATTTATGTCTATATCATTAAATATTGACAATATTCAATGTGTCTTTAATTATTTATACAAAAAAATATTCTATTTTAATATTCATTTTGATTTTTTTAGAAAGAATCATTTTCACCATACAAACAAAGAAAGAATCATTTTCATTTGGTTAGGAAAAATTGTTAACATAATCGTATTTGCTGTTGTTTTATTTGTTATTTATTTTTTTCTATTTACGTTAAATATCACTATTTTATATTATATTTTTCAATTTTAATTGGTATTTTATTATATATAATGTTGTACTAAATTTAGTTTATGGTAAATTATACTATTTTCGTGTATCACTTGCAGGTGTCTTTAACTTGCTAGTTATTCATTTAAAACATACAGTATCACAAGTCAAATACCAATTCAGAGTCTCAAGTTTTAAATTTTCGTCGTTAAGAGCCTTTTCACAGAATTTATTGGAAAAGCTAATTACGTGACATGTGTCATGCACGTGCTTAACAAATTGGTTTAAATTGAAGTTATTCAAATGGGTTTTACCCTCACGGGTGATTTCAACCTTTTCTTTCTTTTAAGGAAAGAATCAAACAAAAACTAGCATTTTCAATAATAACAATTTGATTAATTGGGGAAGATCTGTTAATGGTAAGGAGATTGGGAGGCAAAAAGGGTGTATTTATAGTGATTGAATAGTTAATGGGGTGATTTTTGTGATGAAGGCATGGTGGTTGTGTAGGTGGCGGCAAAAATGGTGGCACGGCGGTAATGGTTAGGGTGGTCGGAGGCAGAAAATTGTGGTGGTGGGTGAGATAAGTTAGGTAAGAAGAAGAAATGGTGGTGGGTGAGATAAGTTAGGAAAGAAGAAGAATGGAGCTCTTTCTCTTTTAATCCTTTTAATTTAAAAATTTTCATTTAACCTTTTTAAATGGAAAATGAACTTAAATTTGAACTAATTTGTTAAACACGTGCACGGCAAATGTCACTTAATTACTTTTCTAACGAATTTCGTTAAAAACTACTTTTAAATGGCAAAAATTTACAACTTTAGGCCCTGAATTGGAGGGGAAAAAATGGCTTCGTATAAGACCCCTCCTATGAGTCCATGCCCTTAATAATGTTACGTCCAAAATAATGAGAACCGTTTGTTTTTATTTTGTTTCTTATTAATTTGAATTGGTGGGTACATAGACATAACCTAATTCATACTGTTTTTTTTTCTTTATTCAGATCTGAATCTCTTATTTTTTACTTAATTTTAAGATGTAAAACTATTACTTATTTGCCTCTTAATTGATTTTTTTTTTCATATATATCTCTTTTATAAACTCGTAATTCCAAAAATACCCAACTCAAATACTAGATCAACAATCATTCATCTCATCTCTCTAATTCATTAAATGTCGTAACCGAAATTTCGAATGTAAATTCAGATGAATATTCAGAAATCGATTTTCACATTCTACCTTTTATCAGTTCAGCTAAATTAAGACGTGAAATCAGATTTCAATACTTAACACTTAAAAAATCAAACGCCAACATAGTCTCATTTTCCTTTTTCATTTATTCTAAAAATAATCTCATTTTCAAGTAGAAAATAATATAAGTACAATTTTCCAACTTACAAACAAGAAGAACATTGTCTTTAAATTATGTGTAATATAAAATGAAATGGAGTAATTCATTTCTCACAAAATTAAAGAGTGGTATAAGTCTTTTTTTTTTTAATATATTTGGTTATAGATAGTATTTATAATTGTCAAAATTAATCAAGTTGAACTCAAAATGAAACTATCTTTCTCTTTGAATTTTTTTTTGAAAAAATTACGGTCAAATATAACTTAATTCCAATTGGAAGAAATTCAGATATTACTTGTAATTATTGGCTTTGGTGTAACAGGCTAGATATGACATTAATCTATCCTCATCTCATGAGTGTTTATTTAATTATGTCATTAATTAACATAAGGAGATGCAAAATACTATTTATTCAGTAGACAAATGATTTAAACAAATCATGTATATCTATACTATATTAAAAGCAAGAAAATGGCCGAAATGAAAAGTTGACATCAAAACCAGGATCCGGAAAAGGAAAGTGTCTAGGGTAGTTTAGTAAGTTAATATTTACATTGAATAGGCATCATAGTTTAGGATAATTATTAGATATGGGTTTTTGGGTGAAGATATTGAGGATGAAGTTTTGGGGAAAGCTTTAAATGGAGGCTTCAACTTTTTGTTTGGTTTGAGATTTGAAATGATTTAATTGTCTTGAAAAGTGTAATATGGATATAGGGTTTAGAGGAAATTATCTGTTGTTGTCTTGAACATTGTTGGAGGGATGATCTTGCATAAGGGATTGAAAATATAATTTACTTTTAAACATAATATTTGGTTATAATTCGACTTTTTTATTATTGGAAAACATTATGAGAATATTTTTCGGGGTGAGAGGTAGGATTTTTTTTAGGAGAGAGACTTAAATGACAACCATAAATAGAAATGATTTATTTAGTGAAATTCATTTTCACACTCACAACATCTTTTTATTTATTACTAGTTTGACTCCCGTGCGATGCACGGACAGTTACTAACGAATAACTTATCGAAATCGAAATAAATACAAAAGAAAATAGAGATGTTTGTATACATTGTAAAACAATTATTTGAAAATTATATTCTCAATACAAATATCAGATTGAATGGAACTAAAATAAATCTAGTGTTACATCGGTCCGATGCACGGAGAGTTATTGATGCTTAAGAAAACGGAAATTAAATAAAATGAGTAAATGAGAGAAATATTTTTAGCATAATTTTCAAGCCCAACATTAAATGGTAAAGAAAACAATACTATATAAGTACATATATTGCAAGAAAGAAAAAAGAGGAAAAAATTATAAAATTTAGAAAACAATAGGTCATATTTATTTACATTAACTCATCATGAACATAATTATGATATTTATTTTCAATTTATCTTATTTAATTTTGAGAAGAAAAATCAAAATCCTAAAAACACTAACATTTGTGTTAAATGAAAAAAAATTTCCCAAACCATTCACTCCCTCATCAAACTCAACCCATATCTTTCTCACCATCTTTTAAAATACCAATCATACTATCTATATTTCTTAGAATATTGACATGCACTTCAATCAAAATTTTAAAAATGATGACCAACTTTCCCGATATTCGTCTTTATAAATACTTTATTTATTATGATTCATTTTTTTTAAATGAAATACATAAAATATTTGATGTATCGAACTAAAATAAACTCAATAACCATATTATCCCTTCCAACTCATTATCCTATACCCCATATCTTTAATTTAATTTTATATTATTTATTTTTATAATTAATAAAATTATTATTATTATCATTATTATTTATAATTAAAAAAAAACTTTGACACTTAATTAATTTTGACTACAAACATATTGAAAAATTAAAAAGAAAAATTAACAAAGGATAATTAAGAAATTTATATTAAAAAAAAAGATTTTTTTTCTGTGTCCAAATCAAATGAAAATAATCTCTATTTAAAGAGAAAATAAAATTATGAATTTTGGTGAAAAAAAATTAATTTATTATACTATAATTTAGGTTAAAGAAATGGGTGAAAAAAAATTCAAAATCCAATCAAAGGACGACATGTGGCCAAAAAAAAAAAAAAAAAAAACCCAGTTGCCTTCACGCGCCTTTGGCGACGCGTGAAGTACACGCGCCAGTGAAATGACCATTCTGCCCTTCACCAAACGGCTGACACGTGTCCAATGTTATTAAAAAAAACCCACATTTTGCCACGTGGATTTTCGACCTTGTTAATTGCCACTTTGCCACGACGTAAAATGTCCAAAATACCCCTCGATGGCCAAAAATTTACCACTATCTTCCTATTATATATAGTAGTATTACCCCCGTGCGATGCACGGACAGTTACTAACGCATAACTGATCGAAATCGAAACAAATACAAAAGAAAATAGAAATGTTTGTATACATTGTAAAATAATTCTTTGAAACTATATTGTCAGTACATATATCAGATTGAAGGTCACTAAAATAAATTTATTGTTACATCCGTGCGATGGACGGAGAGTTATTGATGCTTAAAAGGACGGGAATTAAATAAAATTAATAAAGAAGAGTAATATTTTTATACATTGTGAAACACATCTTTAAAAAAGTATATTGTGCTTGGTATTCTGTTAAACAACTAATAATTTAGTTATTTAACTGATAAATTTATCAGTTATAAATACTCAATTTTTTGCCCATTAAAAAAATATTAATTTTTTTAAAGCATAAATAACGTGTTCATTTTTGGAAATTTCAGCTTTTTGAGATAGTTTTGTAAAATCCAAAATCTCTTCCCAAAATCTTCTCATCTCTTACCTTTAATTTTGCAGATCACCAACAACAATGTAAAGTATGATGTAAAATTCATAAACTTCAAGTGAAAAAGTCACAGAAAGATATGGAAAAGGGAGGGGGACATACAATTCTTTCTTTAATGCCGCCTCCGTAGCTTCTTCTTGTTCGACCATCGGAGATTTTTCTTCAACCACCACCCAGTATCTGTAAGTTTTCCAGATCTGGACCAGTCTTGTCCCATCGGGCGACAAACAAACTCTCCGCCTACAACATCCCGTCTCCGACCGCCGTCGTAGCACCACCACCATCCTCATAGGGCGCCACACCCGCTTCACCGGGAGAATCACCCCTACCACAGATAATACCGAATATTAACATTTAAAAAAATTAAAACTAAAATAAAATTTAATAAATCGAGAAAATTTATCTTCAAGCTCAAAGCACCATGAATACCACAACATAACTCCAATTAAGATACTCATCTCCATATTTTTCCTTACTTTTCATACTCACTTTTCATACTCACAACACTTATTTCACACTTAATTAATTTTCACTAAAAATATATTAAAATAAAAGGAAATTAACAAAGGATAATCAAGAAATTTATATTTAAAAAAGAGGGTTTTTTTTTTCGTCAAAAATTATTTTGACTTAAAACGTATTGAAAAATTAAAAAGGAAAATTAACAAAGGATAATAAAGAAATTTATATTTAAAAATAAAGGTTTTTTTTTTCTGTGTCCAAATCAAATGAAAATAGTTTCTATTTAAAGAGAAAAAAAATTTATGAATTTTGGTGTAAAAAAATGTAAAAAAAAATTAATTTATTATAAAATAATTTAGGTAAAAGAAATGGGTGAGAAATAAAAAATCAAAATCCAACTAGCCAATAGGAGGATGCCAAGTGTCCAATCCAAAAAAAAACAAAAACCAAAAAAAAAAAAACCAAATTTCATCAGCCATAATGGGCTTCACGCGCCATTGTCGGCGACTGTAATGCACGCGCCGCTGAAATGACGAAAATGCCCTTCACAAAAATGGCGACACATGTCCAAATTTAAAAAAAATATATTAAAAAAAAATGAAGACAAATCTGAGCTTGCAACGTGTCTTTTATGTCCAATTATTTCCATTTTGCCACGGAGTGAAAAGACTAAAATGCCCTTCAATAGCAAAAAAATTACCACTATCTTGTTATTATATATATAGATTTTATGTCCCAAGTTTTTTACCTAACTTTTAATATTCACAACACCTATTTAACTAACAATTTCTTTAATTCATGTGTCCAACCAAAAAATTCTATTTTGAGTGGGACGGGGTGAGTATGAAATAATTTCTGGAATTTTTTTTCTGGAATAAATTATGAGAAAAAAATTCGGGAATTATGTCAGCCTAGACAAAATAAAATTTCTCCCAACTTTTTTAAAAAAATCTAAAATAAATCAAAGGTTAAATACTTAAAGGTGAGATGATATGAATAAATAGAAGGTGAGAGATGAGATTTTTTTTTGTGTGTGTGTGGGGGGGGGGGAATATTATGTGGTGTATATTTTATTTAATAGGAGTATGTGAGTTTTTATTTGAAAAATTTAAGGGAGGGGATTAGGGGAAAGGAATACTTGCGTAGTTTATTTTTTATATATTTTCTTAGAAAAATTACTTTCCTATTTTCAAGGCTATCTATAATCCAACCAAATTTGCATGTATTGTACTTAATTTAGGTTTAGAGGTAAATTAGCCTTAATATATTTTATTAATAATAAATATGTATTTTAAATCATTAGTGAAGTGAATGAGGTAAAAAATTTGCTAGTTATTCATTTAAACCATACAGTATCACAAGTCAAATACCAATTCAGAGTCTCAAGTTTTAAATTTTCGTCGTTAAGAGCTTTTTCACGAAATTTATTGGAAAAGCTAATTATGTGACATGTGTCAGGCACGTGCTTAACAAATTGGTTGAAATTGAAGTTATTCAAATGGGTTTTACTCTCACCGGTGATTTCAACTTTTTCTTTCTTTTAAGGAAAGAATCAAACAAAAACTAGCATTTTCAATAATAACAATTTGATTAATTGGGGAATATCTGTTAATGGTAAGGAGATTGGGAGGCAAAAAGGGTGTATTTATAGTGATTGAATAGTGAATGGGATGATTTTCGTGATCGAGGCATTGTGGTTGTGTAGGTGGCGGCGAAAATGGTGGCACGACGGTAATGGTTAGGGTGGTCGGAGGCGGAAAAATGGTGGTGGTGGGTGAGATAAGTTAGGGAAGAAGAAGAATGTAGCTCTTTCTCTTTTAATCCTTTTAATTTAAAATTTTTCATTTAACCTTTTTAAATGGAAAATCAACTTAAATTTGAACTAATTTGTTAAACATGTGCACGACAAATGTCACTTAATTGATTTTTCTAACGAATTCCGTTAAAAACTCCTTTTAACAGGCAAAAATTTAAAACTTTAGGCCCTGAATTGGAGGGAAAAAATGGCTAGGCCCTTCGTATATGACCCCCCTATGAGTCCAGGCCCTGAATTGTAATTTGCCTTTAATAATGTTACATCCAAAATAATAGGTCTCGTTTGTTTTTTATTTACAGCTCTTATTCAAATTTGAATTGGTGGGTGCATAGACATAACCTAATTCATACTGTTTTTTTAATCTCTATTCATATCCGAATCTCTTATTTTTACTTAATTTTCAGATGTAAAACTATTACTTATTTGCCTCTTAATTGATTTTTTCCATATATATCTATTTTATAAACTCGTAATTTCAAAAATATCCAACTCAAATATTAGATCAACAATCATTCATTCCATCTCTCTACTTCATTAAATGTAAATCCAAGAAATTTCAAATGTAAATCCGAGATGAATATTCAGAAAACAATTTTCAAATTCTACCTTTTATCAGTTCAGTCAAATTAAGACGTGAAATCGGATTTCAACACTTAACACTTAAAAAATCAAACGCCAACATTGTCTCGTATTCCTCTTTCATTTATTCTAAAAATAATCTCGTTTTCAAGTAGAAAATAATATAGTTACAATTTTCCAACTTACAAGCAAGAAGAACATTGTCTTTAAATTATGTGTAATATAAAATGAAATGGAGTAATTCATTTCTCACAAAATTAAAGATTGGTATAAGTCTTTTTTTATTTTTTTTTAAATATTTTGTTATTGATAGTATTTTTAATGGTCTAATTTAATCAAATTGAACTCAAAATGAAACTATCTTTCTCTTTGAATTTTATTTGAAAAAAATCGCTTTCAAATATAACTTAATTTCGATTGAAAGAAATTCAGATATTACTTGTAATTATTAGCTTTGGTGTAATAGGCTAGATATCACATTAATCTATCCTCATCTCATGTGTGTTTATTTAATTATGTCATTAATTAACGTAAGGAGATGCAAAATACTACTCCCCTCCCTCCGTCTCACTTCAAGAGCCCTACTTTCTCTTTTGATCCGTCTCATTTCAAGAGTCCCTTTCATAAATAACAAATTTTGAACATTGTTTCGGACATTTATACCCTTATAATTTGAATATATTTACAAAAAAAAACATTCATTATATCCTTATAATGTTAACATATTTACAAAAAATAAAATAAAAAATCATTAACTACTATTTCCTATCTCACATTTAACTTTTACTTTCTCTCTTCTCTAATCTTCTACCCGCTTACAATTCTTTATTTATTTTTTAAAATTTTTCTTAAGAATCAATGATGAAATTGAACCCCAACACCCTTGGTCTGGGACGAAGAGGAGAGTATTTATTTAGTAGACAAATGATTTATACAAACCATTATTCATTTCAACCATAAAGTATCAAAAGTCAAATATCAAAGGTGAGTGGGACTTGGGAAATAAAAATAGTTAAATTGGAAAATACAAATTAAAATCTGTGAAACTCATCCACTAGCATTTGTTTTCCAAATCCATAGTAGCTGGCCTTTTCATGTCATTGTAAAGTTGATTAACAAGCCAATAATGCATGAAAATGACCAAAAATTATAATATAGTTGACAATTGATTAGCTCAAAATTTGAAAAATAAAAAGATTATTAACAACAGGACGGATCCAGAATTTTGAAACTGCATGTGCTTAGTATTTAAAAAATATTGTAAATAATAATAACAGTGAAAAATAACTTCATATATAAAAAAAAAAAATTACATATAATCGGTGACTTAGGCAAAAAAAAAAAATTTTTTTTTTCAAAATTTTGAGGTGAAGTGCTGAGCGCGTCAGTTACATACTTACTTAGATCCGCCCCTGATTAACAATCCCCCTCTTGGCCATTTTCTATAAGAGAGGAAGAGATCAGTCTATGAAGGCAATTTGAAAATTCTGAAAACACCTCTCTCTCTCTCTCTCTCTCTCTCTCTCTCTCTCTCTCTCTCTCTCTCTCTCTCTCTCTCTCTCTCTCTTTTTATTTCATGATTATAATTGTGGTATTTCAGATTGTAGAAAGCTATGAGTAACTCAATGAGGCCTAGAATAAAGTCCACTTTGTATTTGGCTTATGATAGAGGTTAATAAATCAATTCGCCTTTGTTTCTTAGCTTGTTTGCTCAATTTTACGTATCTTAGTTATTTGACTCAAAGAAATGGATTCTAGTAAGAGTAAAGTGAAGAAAGGGCTTATCACCAAGACATGGGAGCGATGCAAGTCCTTTGGTCAAAGTGGTGGTGGTAGTAGTCGAAACAAGAATTCGATGCGGAAGATTAAATCATGGCCTCGAGGGCTAGAAGAAGGTGAAAAATCAGGAGGAAGAAAACGAAGGGTCTCTCCAGAAGGTTGTTTTCGGTGTACGTTGGACCTCGAGAAAGAAAGGTTTGTAATCAAAACAGATTATATAAACCACCCGCTCTTCAAAGCGCTTCTAGAAGAAGCTGAGTCCGAGTACGGGTACACGAGTGAGGGGCCATTAGCCCTTCCATGCAAAGTCGATGTATTCGTCAAAGTGATGATGGAAATGGAGGATTCTAAGGAGAACCCTAGAGGGTGCAACTTTGCAAGGAGTCATAGCTCATATCACCATCTCAGCTCATCAAGGATGATTAGCTTGAATAACTATTGAGGTCTGTTTGGTTGTTGATGATGATGTTGTTATTTACTTATTGTATTAATTTGTTATTTAATATTTATGTAGCGCTTGACGCACCGGGATTTGCTTTTTTTTTTTTTTTTTTTTAATGTTTATGTAGATTGGGAGTTGTAATTGAATGGCAGGATATATGAATGTCCAAAGGCTTTCATTTTGCTCATAATATCTATTATTCGAGTTTCATTCATCAAACCGCACTAAGAATATAATTAATTTATGCCCCTAGATAAATCTGATGGTGATAACATAAATTTGGAGGTAATTTTACTAGAATAATAGCCAATTAATGTTCCAAAATCAACCTTTTTTTTCTTCTAAATATAGGACATGTATGCATCATGTGTTCATTACAAGTGGCTATAACCAGTGGCGAATCTAAAATTTAGGGTTAAGGAGGTCAAAATATTGCATAATGAAAAAAAAATTTAAACAACACATCTATATTACAATAGACCTCAAGAATAACCGCCACACAATCGATGGCCAAGATTGAGTTTGAGAAAACATAACTGGTGGCTAGGATTGAATAAGAAAAATAAATTTATTTTTAACTTTCCACTCTGCTACAACGGTTACTACCTCTCTAACCGCCACACAAATAGTGGTTCAGATTTAATCTCTCAAAAGACAAAGAGTGGCCTAGATTTAAAGTTGGAAAAAACATAAAAAAAAAAAAAACTCCCCTACACCGGTTACTAACTAATATAAATAATTAATAATTTTTATTAACAAAATTGAATTTTACTATCTTGACAGTTAAAAAATAATTATTAATTTTAAGTATTAAGCTAAATGGTGAATTTACTAACAAATATTTTTTGTACAGTGCTATTGCTTACTTGATAATGTCTATTTTGCTTGATTTATAATTGAATAAAAATATCTAAATTTTCATAAAATTACGGTCAAAATTTGATTGAGTTGACCATTAAAGTCAAAGTGATCTAAATTTTTCGAGACGGAGGAAGTATTTGTTTTTATAATTGAGTTGACCATTAAAGTCAAAGTGATCTAAATTTTTCGAGATGGAGGGAGTATTTATTTTTATAATCTGTTGCAAATAAAAAAAATATGATGTTATATTTCCAAGTCATATATCATTGACATCTTTTTTTTTTGGAACAAATTGATCATTTCACATGACATATTACCCGAAGTTAGTTACATGACTAACTTCCGTTAGTCAAAATGCATATTTTAACATTTATTTAACGCAATACTCCCTCTACTTCTATTTCGAATAATCTTATCAACTTTGTCATCTAGAGCGTTTTATTGATAAGTCTCATTTTCTATGAACGAAAGTATATAATATTTATTTATTAATGGGACTCACTTTTAATACTTATAACGACTATCGCCTTACTATTTTCTATTTCATTTTCTCTCTCTTATCCCCTCGCAACACCTCAGTGTATCTTCGAATGGAAAAATTCTCATGGGAGGATGTAAGTTTTTGTGTCATTGTTGTAAATTAAGTAGAAAGAAAAGAACAAAAGGGAAACATAACCAAGAAACAACAATTTTGAGAGCCAAAAACAAAGGTAAATTCCTCCAAACATATCTATAAAAAAACCCTACAATACACGAACAAACAAAATTGAGAAAAAAAATACTACACATCAATTGCAGTCATGCCTATGATTAGTTGTCTTTTTATTTTATTATGGGAAATTAAATGAATTTTCTGAAATCAAAACAAATTGATTGAACATTGAACATTACTTGCAGGTTACCCAACTGTCGAATTTTGTAGTTTGCAGCCTAATTGGTGTTTTATCGTCGGCCAATAAGTCATCCGTCGGTGATGGATCGTCGGAGAAATCGACGACCGGCGAAGTCAAAGTCAATAAAACCGGGGGGAAAGAGAAGAGTAAGAAAGGAGGGAAGAAAAAGGTGACATCGTTATCACCGCATGAGGTATACATGAGGAGTAAATTGACGGAGGATGAACGACGAAAATCATACCTGCCGTACCGGGCGGAGCTCATGGGATTTTTCACCAATGTTCATGGTGGTGGCTTAACCAGAAATGTTCACCCTTTCTGAACACAAAGCAGCTCATTTTTATTTTATTTTTTTTATTTCTTATTTTTTTATTGATTAATTATTTTGTATGTAAAATTTTTGAATTATAATTTAGCTATAGTTTTCCAATTTAGCAAATTCTAATTCATTTAAGATTTGTTTAATAAGTTATCCAATGATTTAAATATGGTTAATTTAACAAATACTACACACAAAAACTAAAATGTGATTGAATGGGAGAACAATATTATTATTAGCTTTGTTTAATGAATTCCAGATTCTATTGCTGATCGGCAATGATGTTTGAGTTATTAAATGATATAAAAAAATTGCATAAATTGATTGGAATAAGTCAATTTGGGAGGGTCGAAGTTTGAGTTTTAAATTTTTATTATTTTTTAATAGTTTAGTAGTACTATACGAAAGAATAATTTTTGAATCAGATAAGGTAAAAATGACATTAGTTTCTCAGGCTTAACATTTCAATGTGCATAGAGTAATATCTATTTTATAATAGTGATGCTAACATTGATCTGTACAAGTCATTCAGAAGGAAGGAGAAAGTGTGTGTGTGTGTGTGTATGGGAGGGGGGCGTCGAAATCCTCCATAGATTTTTCAGATCTAAAGAAGAAGATGATTGTCAGAGTGAGAGGGGTGGGTCAGATTGGATAGAGGGGGCGACGAGGTTGATAGAAGAGGGTTAGGGTGAGGCGGTGAGATAGGATCTCGGTGGTCGCGATCTCGGTGAGGATGGCGGGGATGGAGGAGAATGGGAAGGGGATGAGGCGCAAAAGAGAAAGGGGAAGAAGGAGGGGGAAGGGAATGAAAATACTGTGGGGGGGGGGAAGGGTAGGATGAGAGGGAGGAGTAAGAAGGTGGGCGGATTTGAGCCGACGTGGGGTTAGGGGAGGAAGGGGTGGGCATGGTTGTCTTCTTCTTTTCTTTGCTGCAACTACATATTAGGTAGATAATAATGGGGGTGAGTGGTAGATTAGGGTTAATATTTTTTTTTAATTTTAAAATTTAGATCTCCCTTATTTATAAGAAAACGTTAAAATTATACACATGACCAATTTTGTTAAATTTCTAGCATTCTTAGAAGTCATGGTGCAAAATGGGATAATTTTAACATGAGGTAAAGCACATGACTATATTATTTATGATTAATGAGTTGGTTGGGGTTACGAAAAAGGAATAATGGTAAAATGGGGATTAAGGAAATGTTTTTTTACTAACCCTAAATGAATAATGGTCCGAATAATCGACTTTCTCATATTCTCTACAACAGTTACATAAACAAATCACTCTCCATCAAATGTTGATTATGGAACAAAGTAATCATTAGGGTATTGGGTAGATTTTTTTTATTTTTTGGGAGGAAAGTTATTTCATCATTTCTTTAATTTGTGTACTGTCACCGTGCCAATGACACGGGTAAGCGAATACTAGTCTTTATTACAATAAAGGTGAGTTTCAATCACCACACAAAGAGTGCTTATTATTTATTTTCACAAAAGACAAATAGTGGTCAGGATTAACTATGAAAAACAAACAAACATATACTCTAAACACGGTTACTGAGCTTCTCCTTCTTTGGCCGAGGTCTCTTTTTCCAAATTAGAACGAAAATCGACAATCTCTCCAATGACCAATTCTTCTCTTCCCCTACCCTCTTGCAATCTGTATAATGACCAATTCTTCTCTTTCCCTATCCTTGTACAAATTGATCTTGATTTAGATAATTTCTTTTTTACCCAGTTAAGGAATCCTACTTTAATTCCTATTAACCCAGTCAAAATACCACAATTTGAATCCTACCTTAATTCCTATTTAATTGCTTCTGCTTAAACAATGGACTTTTTACGTTCTCTCGCTGGTACCGGTTGCTCACTTTCATCCATTTCTTCTGTGTTCACGATTTTCTCCGGCACGTTCTACCTCATCTGACTCAACTCACCGGCAAACTCTCTAAGGTACGTTCTCTTTGTTTTGGTGTTTCAATGTCTGATTCAATTGTTTTGAATTCTGGACTTGGTTGATCATTGTTGTTTCCAGCAAAGTGTTAAAGAGATACTGCACTCTAACTGTTTGTGTGTTTGCCTAACTAAAAAGAGCTCTATTTTTAATTAAACACAAACCTTCTCTGATTCGTGTGTGAATTTTTCGCTTGAATTTTTTTTTTTTTCCGAATGTTCAGGTTTTGACGGATCAGAAACTGATGAATGAAATAAAATTGAAATAACCACGATGTTACTGAGTAACAAAGCCTTAGAGTAAAACATATATTTAAGTTTCCTTAATTCATCAAAAACACTAATATATTTACCTTCTTAATAGTCTAGATTCCTTGAGAGAACTGACATGGGGTGAGGTGAAAACAAATGGTAGAGATGCAAAAATAAGCCAGTTGAATGACCGAGTAATGTGTGCTGACTTAATCGGCTTGATAGGAGAAAGACGGGTAAATTATGCAAATTGAGAAAAGGAAATCTTTTAACAAGGAGTTGGATAAAAGTGATATACATGAGAAAAATCATTAACATACATATACAAGTTCATATATATGACCTTTTATAAGGAATAAAAGCTATAGCGGCAAAATTAAGAAATCATTGCAGTCGAAAAAGATGGGTAAAGGCGGGGTAAAATTGGTCAAAGTAGATTGATAAGACAAATTATAAGAACAAAGTTTAAGCGTCAGAAGTTGCAAAGGAACATATCAGCATACCAAACACAATGCACAATGATGAATTAACAATATCGAGATATTTATGTAGGCCGAAGGAAAACAAACTTGAGTGTAAACAATACATGATTAACAAACTTATTAATTTACTACAAAGATGAGTTGTGGCCGGAACCTTTTCTCAAATTGTAACATAAGAATGGAGTAAGGATGCAAAGAGTGGAAGGAAATACGGGTTATTTGGGTAACACCGAAAGAATGATGTATCATTTGCCAATGAAGGTTTTGGGTTGAGAAACCCCCAACACCCAGTTGCATAATAATGACGAAAATAGTACAAAATATATAAATTGAATATAAAGAAGAAACGAGAAATTGTTGTTGCTAGTATAGCTATTGTAGCCTTGACAATACAACTGAATCACAGAAATTGTGTACATCAGGGAAGAACGCAACACATCCCATTTAGAAAGGACTCAGCACAACATAAATTAATTGAAATAAGTTGGTCATCAAAACTTAAAAATCTTCCCCCTCCCTAATAAACAGAACCCTAATTCTAATAAGTGACACTAAATTCCGCAAAAATTACAAACCTAAATCATGCAAATCATAACAACTATAGTCAAATCCAACACATACCACAAGAGCCCCAAAACTCAAATTAAAATGTGTGTGTGTGTGGCACACATATGTCAACGTGAGGTAGGCAAGGCCAAAACTTAATATGTACATTAACCTGAGTCCTGAATACAATTAGTTGGGGACAAACTTGAGGGAAAAAATTGATTTGGTATAAGTAGTATTATGTTACTACGTAGTCTGCATTTGATATGGAGTAGATGAGAAAATTTTACTTCACAAAGATCTTTTAGTTCGATTTTGTTGTTACTTATTTGTTGTTAACCATTTTAATTGGGACGGAGGTAGTATGATCATTGTTGTTTAAAGAAATACTACACAATTACCTGTTGTGTGTTTGTCTGACTCAAAAAAGAGCTTTCTTTTTAATTCTTTGATTTTTGTGTGAATTTTTCGCTTGAATTTCATTTTTTCTGAACGTTTAAAGTATGTTTTTGTTAGATTTTGTTGTTACTTATTTGTTGATAAACATTTTAATTGAGATGGAGGTAGTATGTGCATAAAGATTCATATTTAAAAACACCTTATTGATTAGTTTTAAAGAATTCAGTTAAATAATTGTGTATCAAGGTTTGAACCCTTGTTAATTATTGTGGGTTCATATTCTACTCCGTGAAAACATGAAAATGATATTTTATTTGTTCAATTTGAAGATTGGATACTTTTGTTGTTAGCAAGGTTTGAACCCTTGTTAATTATAATAACTAACTTTTTGAAGATTGGATGATAAAAATATTACAACTTAAATAAATGGATGGAAGTTGAAAATGTGAGTTTGTCTCACATGTGAAAAGAATGGAAAAACTAGTTGATAGTTTTGGCCATTTTTTATTGAATTATAATTCTTTTAATTCAAGATTAATTTCAAGAATAACTTCCAAGGTTAATGTCCATTTATGATTGGCAAATGAAACTCCAAAAAGAAATTGATGGCAATGTTAATTGTTGAATTAAGATGATCATCAATATGTGGATTAATTGGAGAGTTAATCCTTGGGGAGTTTTGAGCTATAAAAGAAATACCCACAACTCTTTGAAGAGAAGAGAGAAAAAAATAGAGAAAAAGAGAAGAAAAAAACACACAAAAAGAAGCTTTTTCCCATCAATCTTCATCTACCCTCTTGCAATTTGTTCATCTTCTTCCTTTGCCCTCCTTGAATAATTGAAATGGTGATATTGTCCAAGCATATTAGTTCATTTCGCCGGAAAGCTCAAGTGCGGAGTGGTTCCGGTTAATCCGTTTTATCCTGGGAGACTAACGCCCGTTGAAACCTCAAGCACTCGTAGAGAGGAGGACGAATTAGTCTTAAGATTGTTGGATAAAATCTTGTAAATATAGAAAGGAAAACAAATTACAACATTGAAAATACAATATACAACAATTCTGAAAAACATAAAAAGAAAGATATAACCGTATTTGATCTCTTCATTGGGTTTGTCCATCTTTAATCTCTTGTATCCGAGTCGTGTGAGAACACTCTAAATTAATTAGAGAATTAACTCCAAGAATAAATTGCTAATTCAATAGGAGAATTATATTTTTAACAACAAAGTTATAATTGTTAAAAATTAAAGTCAATGGTTGGTTTGTGTAGAGACAAATCTCTAATGGAATGTGGTTGTTCCAAATATATCAGATCATCATAGTGAGAAGTTAAAAAATTTTGTTGGCCTCGACTTTAAGTGATGACAACAAAAGATGTTCTACTTGACCACCTTGAACTTAGAGAGGTTTCTTTTGGAAGATCCTACAAAGTTGGGTGAAAATGTGATGGATGTTCAAGCCGTGAGTGCGGTTGAAGCATGTGAATTTTCTTTATCGGAACTATATACTTAATGAATTGTCGGATTCATTATAAATCATATATATTACCAAGAAAATGGCAAAACATTTGTGGGAGTCGTTGAACTATAAATATAAAATCGAGAATACGGGTACATTGAAAATCATCGTTATCCGCTTTCTTGATTTTAAATAGTGGACTCCATAAATGAAATTAAAAATCATATGGAAGAAGTGGAAATAGTTTTTCATGAAAAATCATGAAAAGTTAAATGAAAGAATTGAAAATGGTCTTTCATGAAAACCATACTGAATGGATGGTGTTGAGTGAAATTATCAAGTGATGACAATAATTGAGAAATTGCTTTCCACTTGAAAATATTTTTAAAATCACCTCAAACATAATGAATGAAAATGAATGTTGAGGTGTGTGCTATTCGTCTTTGTGTTGGAAAAGAGAATAGAACTTTGGAGAAAAAGTTGTCTAACATTTCTTTTGGCGAAAGCAAATGTGATGAAGCATGCCTAAATGCTTAATACAAAGACAAAGTGGGTCAAACTTGTTTGAATTGTCAAAATCATTTGAAAAGTCAAACGTGTTTAAAAAGCCAAACTTGTTTGAAAAAGTCAAGCATATACCTTGTGTCTTGAGGCAATTGTGATGTCATCAAGAATGAAATTCATGATGTTTGAATGAATTAAATGAAAGGGTATTCAAGTGATTAATAATGAGAATGAATCTCTTTTTATAGTCAAACAAGACTTATCAAATATATGCTTGAAGCTATAATCAAGTCATATTGATGCTTGAGGTGTGAATGTTATTCACTAGATGATGGTAAAATGTAAGTTTTTACCTTTAACATTGCTTGCTAAAAAGCAAAATGTTAAATCTTATCTCTTTAAAGAAAAAGTTGGAAATCAACTTAATAAAGAGGTAGTGATAAAACACAACTAAATGTAGTTTGTGTATATGTTACACTAAATACTATGGATTGCATATGGTTGGGTATGCTTACAATAGTTGTGATTATAGAATTCTTGTTTATGAATTCAAGATTCAATAATGGAATCATGAAGCGCTTCTTTCTTTAAGAATATGTTTTCGTATAAATTAAGAGAGGGAGAAAACTCATGTAAATGGATTCATGATTCAATAGAAGAAGAAGAAGCTTATCATGAGGAAATTATGAAGAAGAGGTAGGACCTCGACATAGCAAATGAGGTAGGATAAGAAAATTCTATGGTCCGGATTTTCTAACCTCAATGCTAGAAAGTGAATCACAAAGTTATAAAGACATTGAGCTCTTTGGAAGGATCTTTGTGGAAATAGGCCATTAAAAGTGAGATTGATTCCATCTTGGAAAATGACACTTGGAAACTAGTGGATTTACCTCCGAGTAGTAAATCACTAGCATGTAAGTGAATTTTCAAAAAGAAAATAAAGACCGATGGAACAATCAATGAGTATAAGGTTAGACTTGTAATTGAGAATTACAAGAAAAATGAAGACCTTGATTACGTTTATACTTATTCTCTCATCCCGAGAATAAAGATTTGTATTTGCAATTGCCGAATAGCAAAAAATTTGAAATACATCAAATGGATGTAAATAACCTTTCTAAATGTCGATTTAGAAGAGAAAATTTACATAGAACAATCAGTGGGGTTTGTTGTATATGAGCAATGAAACAAAGTGTTCACAATGTACACCATGATCAAATGGTGTTAATAATGAAAATTGGCATTATTGCTAATTTTAGGACTACCCTGAAAATGTGGGGGTGAGTATACTTTGGAAAATAATTACCTTTTCGAAAGGTTTCCCCAAGAAAACAATGAGATGTCCATATGAAATATGGAAACGTAGGCCTACGTACACTTGTGAATGAGGGGGTGCTTCGCAAAGTAGAAAGTCCAATTACCAAATAAATTGAAATTGGTTAATAAATGGTGGATTATGTTTCAAGAGTTATGTTATAACAATTGTGCATGTTGGTTTGTTATATATGACAATGTGAAGTCAAATAATAAACGGATCCGTTAACCAAAGGATTAAATAGAGAGTTAGTTGAAAGTTCGATGAGGGGAATGAGACGTAAGCCTCTTAAAAGTTAAACACAGCGGAAAATCCAATCTAGATGACTGGAGATCCCAAGAACTAGATTCAATGGGACAACCTAACTGTTAAAAGACTTGTAGCGTCACTGTGGGGGAACCAACCCCAAGTCCATTCCTGTTAGTGACATCCCGAAAGGACAAGGATAAGCTTAGGGCTTTTAATGATTCTTACGCGTCGAAAATTCGAGCGGGGTAAAACGGGTTACCTTTAAGAAATCACCTATGTGAGAGAGAAGTGGGGCCGCTTCGAGGAGAATTGTGTGAGGCTCAATTCTTAGACCCTCTCACAGAACCAGGCATTATGTTCAGGGCCATGAACGAACATAGCTATGAGAAATGAAATATGTTAGGACATTACTTGTGTATAGTATATGATCGGCTACACAAAAAACATATCGATTCAAGGATATCGCGTCTATCGACTTGCGAGTAGAGTAAATATGCTAGTTCGAGCGGAGGTTCAATGGGCAATATCCCCACACCTTCGTATGCAAGTTTTTGTCTGTCGGACTCTATCACCAATCTCGTCTTCAATTTCCTTCATGTGGGGGATTGTTGGAAAAGTATGTTGTGTGTGAAGGAAATTGTGTACATTTCCTTGGAAAAATCGTTTGTCGTTGGACAAAAATTATTGTGGGTTCATATTCTACTCCGTGAGAACATGAAAATGATATTTTATTTGTTCAATTTGAAGATTGGATGATAAAAATATTACAGCTTAAATAAATGGATGGAAGTTGGAAATGTGAGTTTGTCTCACATGTGAAAAGAATGAAAAAACTAGTTGATAGTTTTGGCCATTTTTTATTGAATTATAATTCTTTTAATTCAAGATTAATTCCAAGAATAACTTCCAAGGTTAATGTCCATTTATGATTGGCAAATGAAACTCCAAAAAGAAATTGATGGTAAGGTTAATTGTTGAATTAAGATGATCATCAATATGTGGATTAATTGGAGAGTTAATTCTTGGGGAGTTTTGAGCTATAAAAGAAATACCCACAACTCTTTAAAGAGAAGAGAGAAAAAAATAGAGAAAAAGAGAAGAGAAAAACACATAAAAATAAGCTTTTTCCCATCAATCTTCATCTACCCTCTTGCAATTTGTTCATCTTCTTCCTTGCCCTCCTTGAATAATTGGAATGGTGATATTGTCCAAGCATATTAGTTCATTTCGCCGGAAAGCTCAAGTACGGAGTGGTTCCGGTTAATCCGTTTTATCCTGGGAGACTAACGCCCGTTGAAACCTCAAGCACTCGTAGAGAGGAGGACGAATTAGTCTTAAGGAGAGTGTGTTCTCACACGACTCGAATACAAGAGATTAAAGATTGACAAACCCAATGAAGAGATCAAATACGGTTATATCTTTCTTTTTATGTTTTTCAGAATTGTTGTATATTGTATTTTCAATGTTGTAATTTGTTTTCCTTTCTATATTTACAAGATTTTATCCAACAGGAGGTACTATGATATTTGATTAATTTTATAAAAAAAAATCTGACATTTATTTGGGATGAAGGTAATAGGAGTTGTGGATATTTAAGGCCATGGTCTGTTTCCACATACACCATACTCCCTCCGTCCCATAAAACATTACCCCTTTTACTATTTTGGGCGTCCCACTTTAAAGTCCCACTTTCCTAAAAAGGAAATTTTTTAATACTTCTTTATTCATGGGATCCACTTGTCATACTCACAACACTTTTCAAATTTACTATTCTCTCCACTCATTCTCTTTCCTCCCACTCACAACACCTACTTTAATAACATTATTCCTTATTTTCCATTCTCAACAGTAAAGGAGTAAAGTTTTATGGGGCGGAGGGAGTATATCATTTAATTGGGCTTCGAGGGTCACTTTGTATCATTTTCAAACTAAAACTAATTATCACTTCCATACTACTATCTTTTTTTCTAAATAAATATGATCAAGTTTATAGAAAATAACTTTTGAAATGGATATTATCAATATTGTACAAAAATTCACCCTTTTTTTTGGGGGGGGGGGGTTGGATATATATATATATATATATATATATATATATATATATATATATATATATTCAGGCGGACGCCTGGATGGAGGCAAGGCGGGCGCCTGGGCTCCAAAGGCGGATTCAGCAGCTGCAACGACGCGAGGCTGGCGCCTGGAAGGAGGCCAGGCGGGCGCCTGGGCTGCCGAGGCTGAAGTCGTTTGCGGGCTTTTTTATTCGTTTTTTTTATTAGTTGGGCTAGGGTTTGTTTCTAATATATAAGGTTGTAACCCCATATAACTGATTAAGGATTATTGCACAGAATAATAAAAGCGACCGAAATTCATAACCCCAAAAACAATTCCATCTCTTTCTTTTTCGATTCCCAATTGCTTTTGTGTTTGTTATTGTCAATTGCTTCCGCTGCATTGCACAACACTAACTATTACGAAAGTGTTATCCCTTGGAAGCAAAAGGTGATTCAGTTGTTTACAGTTTACTTAGTTTGTTTAATCATTTTTCCATATTTTATCAAGTCTAAGCTACGTAATAATCATATTTCCCTTGATTTTGCATTTATTAGGTTGCAATGTTATTGTGGTTTGTTCATGTTATAATACATTAGGCCTGTTTTTGTTGTGATTTATGTCTATTTCAGACTTTGAAATGTGTTCATTGTGTTCACTTGAAATTTTTCATACAGGTTAAGAAGTTTTTAGATTGACTTTATAGTTGTTTTTCGATGCATGTTAAGCCATTTTTTGTAAGACTATCAAAGAGTGATTTGAGCTATTATTGAAGATTGTTGATTCCTTTGTATTAATTGAGATTGTTGATTCCTGTGATTTTAGGTTTTAGTGGCAGTTAGTTTAATATTTTTTTGTTCCCTTTTTGCTTTGAAGGTTTCTTGGGTTGAAGGAGAGGCATAAAATCAATGACGGACATATTATAAGTAGGTCGATGTTGGAGTTACAAAGCCAGCTAAGGTGACCAAATTCCATATATTCTTATAATGTCTCTCCAATCTCTACATCTCAGCATCATGCCCATGCATGCCTACAACAGATTACTGCAGAACTACTCATTTTTCGTTCACGGATGCTCCTTCATTAGTATAATATAATTGAGATCTTTGTATTTGTTGTGATATTTATAAAATTTACCATTTTCTTTTGTACTTTTAAGGTTTTTTATTCATTATTGTGTAAATATTTTCGTATGTGTGTTTTTTATGGTGGGGTAAAACTTTAACCATTCATTGAGGCAATCGACTTCTTTCTAATCTCTCAATCGCAGAATACATTATTGCAGGACCAATCATTGTTCATACTGTCACCGTGCCATTAACACGGGCTAGAGAGTACTAGTTTAAAGTCAATATTAATGAATTTTTCATTATCGTTCAAATTTTGATGATAATTATAAGAGAATGTTGAAACCTCTCCACCCTAACTCTATTGCTCCTTCCTCCTGCAACGATTCATAATTCCCACGTTACTCTCTTTTTGAGCTCAACAGGGCTAGGTAATTTTATGATGAATGGACCCCGCATTTTATTAAATCAATCTCAGTCATACGAGAAGAGAGAAGGGTGGGGTATATCGTACGCTGCCCTATCAGAGAGCTTGGTTGGAGCAATCCCGGGTCCACGAAGGAAGTAGAGCACTTATACCTGTCAATTTTGGCTCGTTACCCGTTTATCCCACTTTCTCTCTCGTACCCAAATATCTACCGATATACTCCCTCCGTCCAGGTCGAAGCTTAACCATTTTTGTGGGACATAAAAATTAAAAAAAAATGATAAGTAGGAAATGGGTTGTGAGTGAAATTGATAAGTGAAATTCATAATTTAAGTGCGTGAGGAAAAAAAAGTGAGCGAGATTGACAAATAAGAGTGAGACCCATAATTTAAATATTTGAGAGAAAAAAACGAATGAGGTTGATAAGTGAGACTACAATTCTTACCATTAGAGAAAAAGGTGAATAATGTAATGAAACACTCTTTTAAATAAAAAATAAAGGTTCGACCGAGACGGAGACGGAGATAGTATACCTCCATAGTAGTGGCGAATTCAGGATTATGGCGAGTAGAAATGCATGCTGATACAGGAGCGAGAGCGACCGCGCTCATGGGGGAGAGCGGCCGCGCTCAAGACAGTGACAACCAGGCAGCAGTCTCGGCCAAGATGCGCGACCGCGCTCGGAGGGAGGGCGACCGCGCTGAAGACGAGGAAGAACTGGCATGAGTCTCGGCCAAGGTGCGCAACCGCGCTGGGCCTAAGGGCGGCCGCGCTCGTGACGGAGTTTTGAAGACTGAATTCGTTTTAATTACGGAAATTTCAATAGTTTTGGTATTTTATTGCTTTTGGGAACTCCTTTTATTTACTGCCTAGGTAGGGGTATAAATACTTAGTCTTTTATTTTTGATAAACAACTTATTCATTATTGATTTTCAATTCAAAGAGATTTCTCTTTAATTTTCTGGTGGATTCCAGATTTGTGTTCTTGAGGATTCATTGCTTGTGAATTCTTGTGTTTAGTGCGCTAAACACGAATCGTGTTGCTTCCGTGCTGCGTCAGTTGGTATCAGAGCAGGCCATATCCTGTCTTTTCACCATACAGAGGGATTATGGGAGATCAGGCTACCAAGGCTGATATTGATGGGATTACTAACGCCATCGCTGCGTTGACGACACAGATCGCCGCGTTGGTTCTTTGCTCATCGGGATCGGAATGATAATCGAAACCCTAGGGGTGAAGGAGACAGGGAAGAACCCGTTCGACGTCCTCAGAGGGCTGAAAATTGGGAAGAAGATGGGTCCAGTTCGGAGAAAGAAGTCGTGGAGGATGATGGAGAACAAGGTAACAATCAAAATCGCCATGATTATAGAATTAAGGCTGAAATCCCTTATTTTTATGGAACTATGGGTATAGAGGATTTTCTAGACTGGCAAACTAATGTCGATCGCTTCTTTGAGGTCATGGAAGTACCTGCTAATAAACAGGTAAAGATGGTAGCGATTCGTTTGAAGAGTACTGCTGCAGTTTGGTGGGATAAACTGGTAGTACAGAGACGACGACAAGGGAAGGAGCCAGTTAGGACTTGGAGGCGGATGAAGCAGTTGATCTCCGGAAGGTTTTTGCCTGCAGATTACGAGCAGATTTTGTATAAGTTATATCTGAATTGTGTTCAAGGCAAGAGGACGGTTGATGAGTATACTACTGAGTTTCAGAGGTACACTGCAAGGGTGGAGATTGATGAGTCTGAGGAGCAGAAGGTTGCACGCTACATCAATGGTCTGAAGGGCTCAATACAAGACAAGATGGGTTTGCACCAAGTACGGAATTTGACAGATGCTTCTACTCTGGCCTTGAAAGCGGAGCTTATGGAGAAGTCGAGTACAAGGGTCTTTAATGCTCCTTTTCGCAAATGGAGTCCGCAAGGTGGTGCTGATGAAGGGAGTAACAAGGAGAAGGGGGTGACTAGTAGCTCTGCAGGGAACAGTTCAGCGGGGAACAGTGCGACAGGAAACCGTACAGCAGCAAGCAACCAGACAGGGGGCAAGGCGCCGGTGCAGAAAACAGCAAATCCGTATGCCAAACCGACGGGAGATAAGTGTTTTCGTTGTCAAGGGTATGGGCATAGGTCCAACGTTTGCCCCAGTAGGAAGACCGCTGCATTCTTAGAGGAGGAAGATGAAGTAGAGGAGGAGGATGATGAGTATGCCGGAGCCGAGTTCGCAGAGGAGGAATCCGGAGAACATGTGGGTTTTGTTCTTCAACAGATGTTGCTATCTTCCAAGGACGAGGGGCAGAGGAAGAATCTTTTTCGTGCACACTGTTCCATTGCTAACAAGGTATGCAATTTAATTGTTGATAATGGTTGCACTGAAAATTTAGTTTCGCAAAAATTAGTTGATTTCTTTGGGTTGAAAACTGAGCCACATGAGAAACCCTATGGTTTGGGGTGGGTGAATACGGGTTCAGAACTTAGAGTGTCACGTACTTGTAGGGTTCCCATTTCTATCGGGAAACACTATAAGGAGGAAGTTGTACGTGATGTCTTTGAATATGGATGCATGTCATGTATTATTGGGTCGTCCATGGCAATACGATCATGATATTACCTATAGGGGTAAGGATAATGTGGTGTTGTTCAACTGGAACAAACACAAGATTGCTATAGCTCCTGTTTCGCGGTTTGAAAAGCCAGTTGAGAAGGATAAGCCGGTGTTGATGCTTATTCAGAATGAGAAGGATCTTGCCGCAGCTATTGAGGAGTCGGAGTATTTTTGCCCTATAGTCATTAAGGGGTTGTTGGGTTCTGTCAGTGTGGAGATTGGGTTGCCAAGGGACATTGAAGAACTACTTGCAGATTTTCAGGGGTTGCTATCCGAAGACTTGCCAAATGATCTACCACCTATGAGGGACATTCAGCATCAGATTGACTTGATTAGGGAGCTAGCTTGCCAAACCTTCCACATTATCGCATGAGTCCTAAGGAGAATGAGATACTTCGAGAGCAGATTGAGGATTTCTTTGCGAAAGGGGTTTATTAGGGAGAGCATGAGTCCGTGTGCGGTCTTAGGTTTGCTTGTGCCAAAGAAGGGTAATCAGCTGGCGTATGTGTGTGGGACAGTAGGGCCATCAACAAAATTACCATCAAGTATCGATTTCCTATTCCCGTTTGGAAGACATGCTTGATGAGTTATCCGGTTCGAAGGTGTTCACGAAACTGGATTTGCGCAGCGGGTACCATCAGATTCGGATTAGGCCAGGAGATGAGTGGAAAATAGCCTTCAAGAGCAAGGATGGCCTTTATGAGTGGCTTGTCATGCCATTCGGACTCTCGAATGCCCCTAACACTTTCATGCGGTTGATGAATCAGGTATTCCGACCTTTCATTGGTTCTTTTGTTGTCGTTTATTTCGATGATATCCTGATTTATAGTAGAGGTAGAACTGCACATCTCGATCATCTTAGGCAAGTATTGCAAGTCCTAAAAGATAATCAGCTCTACATCAATCTTAAGAAGTGTATTTTCTGCACCAACAAGTTACTTTTTCTGGGTTTTGTGGTTGGTGAAGATGGTATTCAGGTGGATGAGGAGAAAGTGAGGGCCATTAGAGATTGGCCAGCCCCAACTTCTGTCACTGAGGTGCGTAGCTTTCATGGCTTAGCTACTTTCTATAGGAGGTTTGTGCGGGATTTCAGTACTATCAATGCTCCTATTACTGAGTGTTTGAAGAAGGGTAAATTTCAGTGGGGTTTTGAGCAAGAACAAAGTTTTGCCCTCATCAAGGAAAAACTTTGTACTGCACCAGTTCTTGCCCTACCCGACTTTGATAAAATATTTCAGGTGGAATGTGATGCTAGTGGTGTAGGGATTGGAGCTGTTCTATCACAAGAGAAACGACCGGTGGCTTTCTTTAGTGAGAAGTTAAGTGAGGCGCATCAGAAGTGGAGTACTTATGATCAGGAATTCTATGCTGTTTTTCGGGCTCTGCGACAGTGGGAGCATTATCTTGTTCAGAGGGAGTTTATTTTATTTTCTGATCATCTTGCCCTCAAGTTCTTGCACAACCAGAAGGTGATAAACAAGATGCATGCTCGTTGGGTTAGTTATCTGCAGAAGTTCCCTTTCATTATTCAACATAAGTCCGGGGTTCAGAACAAAGTGGCGGACGCTCTGAGTAGGAGGGCTTCCTTATTACTTACATTGTCTCAGGAAGTAGTTGGGTTTGAGTTGCTGAAGGAGTTGTATGGAGAGGATACTGATTTCAAAGAATTATGGTTCAAGTGTGTGGACAAGCATCCGAGTGCAGATTTTCATGTCCGTGATGGTTTTCTGTTCAAAGGGGATCGATTGTGCATTCCTGTCTCATCATTGCGTGAGAAGTTGATCCGGGACTTGCATGGAGGAGGCCTTAGTGGGCACTTGGGGCGTGACAAGACAATCGCTAGCTTGGAGGAGCGTTATTTCTGGCCTCAACTGCGGAAGGATGCGGGTGCTATCGTCAGGCGTTGCTATGTTTGTCAGGTATCTAAAGGTCAATCTCAAAATACTGGTCTTTATTTGCCTTTGCCTATTCCTGATGATATATGGCTCGATTTATCCATGGATTTTGTGTTGGGTTTACCTCGTACTCAACGAGGTGTGGATTCTGTTTTCGTGGTAGTGGATCGATTTTCCAAAATGTCTCATTTTATTGCTTGCAAGAAGACCTCGGATGCCTCTAATATTGCAAAGCTGTTCTTTCGAGAGGTGGTACGTCTTCATGGTGTTCCTAAGTCCATTACTTCAGATAGGGACACTAAGTTTTTGAGCCACTTTTGGGTTACGTTATGGCGTATGTTCGGTACTGCGTTGAATCGGAGTTCTACAGCTCATCCACAGACAGACGGACAGACAGAGGTTACTAACAGGACATTGGGAAACATGATCAGAAGTGTTTGTGGGGACAAGCCGAAGCAGTGGGATTTGGCATTACCGCAGGTGGAGTTTGCTTACAACAGTGCAGTCCATTCGGCTACGGGTAGATCACCATTTTCTATAGTTTACTCGTCGACGCCAAGGCATGTTGTAGATTTGGTACCGTTACCAAGGGGTCGTGATGTGAGCCAGGCAGCTGAAAATATGGCCAATGAAGTATGTGCTGTCAAAGAAGAGGTTCGGGCCAAGTTGGAGGCAACGGGATTAAAGAATAAGGCTGCTGCAGACAAGAAGAAACGGGTCAAAGTTTTCAAGGTTGGGGATGATGTTATGGTTTTCCTTCGACGAGAGCGTTTTCCTGTTGGTATGTACAAGAAATTGCAACCTCGCAAGTATGGGCCTTTCAAGGTGACTCGGAAGATCAATGACAATGCATATGTGGTGGCTCTTCCTGATAACTTGAACATCTCGAATACTTTCAATGTGGCGGACATGTATGAGTATCACGCGGATGGAGTTCTTTATCCTGATGAGAACTCGGAGTCGAGTTCTTTGGAGGTGGAGGAGACTGATACAGGAGCGAGAGCGACCGCGCTCATGGGGGAGAGCGGCCGCGCTCAAGACAGTGACAACCAGGCAGCAGTCTCGGCCAAGATGCGCGACCGCGCTCGGAGGGAGGGCGACCGCGCTAAAGACGAGGAAGAACTGGCATGAGTCTCGGCCAAGGTGCGCGACCGCGCTGGGCCTAAGGGCGGCCGCGCTCGTGACGGAGTTTTGAAGACTGAATTCGTTTTAATTACGGAAATTTCAATAGTTTTGGTATTTTATTGCTTTTGGGAACTCCTTTTATTTACTGCCTAGGTAGGGGTATAAATACTTAGTCTTTTATTTTTGGTAAACAACTTATTCATTATTGATTTTCAATTCAAAGAGATTTCTCTTTAATTTTCTGGTGGATTCCAGATTTGTGTTCTTGAGGATTCATTGCTTGTGAATTTTTGTGTTTAGTGCGCTAAACACGAATCGTGTTGCTTCCGTGTTGCGTCACATGCCTAATTCATTTTTGAGTATTTTTCAATAGTGGCAAATTCAGAATTATGGAGAGGAGAAATGCACGCCTAATTCATTTTCGAGTATTCGAGTCGGACGTTACGTCTTATCAATGAAACAATTGAGGAATCATGAGATGCTATGGAAATTTATGATGTCTTATCAATGAAACAATTGAGGAATCATTAGAAGCTATGGAAATTTATGATGTCTTATCAATGAAACAATTGAGGAATCATTAGAAGCCATGGAAATTTATGATACAAGTAGTGCTAATTAACACAACTTTGAAACTCCTGCTTCTTCTTTTCCTTTCTGCTTTACGGATTTTCTAAAGTAAGTTATTCTTTCCTTGTCTCATTATTTAATAGTTTGACTTGTCTCATAATAATGAATGTCCCATTTTTTAATAGTTTGATTTGTCTCAAAATAAATTACATATATAATGTAAAAACTCGTAAAAACATCTTCTTTAAAAATGTATAAACTCGTAAAAATATCTTCATTAAAAATATTGATAAGTTAACTGCGACATTTATTTATGTACAAAGTGAGTATGAGTCGCAGGGGCGGACCCAGGGATAAAATGAAAGGGACTCACAAATTACATTACCCAAAAATTTCAAAAAAATAATTGTTTTTTACATTAATACTGATGAGCCCGGATCAGCTAGATCGGGCCCAAGCTCGATCTGGTCCAAATGCCCAGTATGACATGGCACTCCCTAGACCGCCAGAGTTAAGACCGCGGACAGATAGACTCTCGAGGTCAAGACCGCGTTCCTCTCTCTTCATCCCAGTCAAGACCGAAGAGATCCAGACCACTGGAAAGGTGACAGCGGACATTGTGACCGCTCTATCCGTGCCTGCGTAAACATAGTTGACCGCGCCTAAGATATGGACTGCAGACTCATACCAGCCTCCCGGTTAAACACCAAGGCTTACTGAACAAGTTATCTTACTGACTCGGACATGCAAGTAGCCGGCTCACTCCCATCGCATTTAATGCGGCTCAGTCAGGCGCCTACTATTGCATTTAATGCGCCGCGCCGGATGTGACACGGGTCCTGTCCATATCAGCGACATCCCCTCTGACAGTGAATCGTCCTTCCCTGACAGACCCAATATAATGCGGACACGTGTATGCGGTCAAAGACCAAAGTGCCCTTTAGGGCTGACCTCATGGCTTACGTCAGCGAGCAACTCCCCATTGCCTATAAATAGAAGACCTTTGTCCCCTTGAACAATGTAAGTTCCAAATATACATTGTAAGCCATATTACTCTCAAACCCTAAACACACACACACTCTCAAGGCATTCCAAGCCTTCTTAATCTCAGTATTCTTACTCTCACACCCGAGGGCCTGAGTTGGATTAACATTCAACTTTGACCTTAACGGTGCTTCGTTTGTGTTGTGTTCTTAGGTACAGCAACCCACTAAATATATCCTGTCAGATATCCTTGAACCGCTCTGACCCTGATTTGTTTGGCGTCATCAAATACGTACATCGATTCTTCCTTTTTTGCCAAGGGGGTGGGCTGAATTGGTAAGTGGGGATGCATTTAGTAATATTTTATTTTTTTACATGACAACATTGATTTTGGGAGGGTTCACGGCTACCCCTTTGGTGGCCTTGTGTCCGCCGCTGGTATGACTAGTTTATTTAGTGGAACAAAACTAAAGGCTTGATACAAACTATCTTTTGTAATGGATTAAGCATGTCAACTACAACTTTCTTGTGGAATCCTTTAATCTCTTTGTAAACATGTAACATCGTGTTATGAGTTTTTTTTTTTTTTTAGGTAAAATCGTGTTATGAGTTGATTCCAACTTTTGTAGCATCTTTTGATCATGATTGTGAGAAAGATATTCTTGGACATATATAACGAGTTCTTTTGTCACTAGCATCTATTAATTCACATCACACACGTGTGGTAAAAGGGGAATACGTTTTTTTTTCTTCAAAACTGGCCTTCAACCACGGATATACGAATCACCTTTTTTTTTTCTGTCACAATCCCTACAGCCACATTCACGTTCGGGAATACATCCATCTCCACCCGCTACATCAAACCCAATTCATCTCATCATTCTTTAAGATTGGACTTATCCAACGAATCGTCCATCTTGTGGATCTTGTGGGAGCATATTAAGAATATAATATCATAATATTATATTCAAGTACATATTGTTATATAGGAGTATAGTTTAGGAAACTCAATTCTTGTATTAGATTAGGAAGATTGTATATATCTAAAAACCTTATAGGAGATTATCTTCTCCCATTGTAACCTTATAAGGCTATAAATATGTATCTCTAACACAATAATCAATTGAGTCATTAATATCAATTCTCTCTTTCTCCACGTATGATTAGCTTCGTCTTTCTATCCTTCATTCTAATAAAAACAGTATTCTCTCGGTCCGAAAATGTATGACAAATTAATTTTGAAAATTTCTTTTGAAAAGTAATTTTAAAAATTCTTTGACATTCATTTTTAAGCGGAGAGAGATATATATTTTTATTTTATTTTTTCTATTACTTCTCATAGTAAATCATAAATTATTCGGAAATCAAGGGAACCTTAGTTGATTGGGCTCAGGCCCAGTACTCAAATTAGGCAATAGCCCAAATTCAAGTTCTAGGTTAAAATAGTGAAATGCACACCACCCACTTGTATTTTTATTTTATTTTTGAAAATCACTTCTAGCATTTTAAATAAAGAAAAAAAAAGTTTAAAAAAGTAAAATAAAGTAAATAAATAGTTTGAGATTTTATTTACATTTTTTAGTTGATGCATAAATAAATGGAAAACCAATTTATTATATGAAATTAAAATATGGCTAAAAAACAAATAACTACTCAAATATATTACACGTCTCGTATATTAAATAAATATCTATCTTTCTTATTTTAGTTCGTTTCAAAATGAATTTATGTTCCTAAATTTAATATAATTTCATCATAGTACAAAAAATATACACACTGGTAAATATATTATAATAATATTGACAAGTCAATTATATACTTATCTATATATTATATTAAAACATAAAATTGCTGATGTCAGGAATATTTACGTGACATTTATACATGAAAAAAATAAATATTTAAAATTATTTATATTTTTCAAATAATTAATCACCTAGATAAGTTAATTATAGTCTATAAATTGACTTTATCCAAATCTTTCGGGGATAAATTAATTGTTGAGATGAATTGCCGCTGTTAAATTAATTTTTGAGATGAATTAATCAATGCCTACTAATATTATTATTTTTTTAATAAAAAAACATTTTATTGGAAATAATAAATTGTTTTAAAGAAACATTTAATATCAATTATTTCAAAAGTATACTGGTTTTTATTTTGAATTGGTCTCTGAAAAAAAATAATCAATTTTTCCTGAATAATAGGAAAAACGGGGGGTTTTCTTATAATGCACAATTAAGTTTAATTCGGGAATGGGCGTCGTCGACGCACTCCTCATCCTGTTCGAACGGCGATGAAAATTTGAATGAATTGCTATTAACTATTTACTGATTACGCACATAATTTGATACAAGGATTAGGGAATAACGGATGTCTTAACTATAGGGCTAAGGCTTGAGGGACAAATTGGCATTCAATCTCCAGGTGATGGCCCATCATCATGGGTTAGGTTGTATTTGCCATCAAACGCAACATTAAGGTTGGGCACGAGGCTTTGTTTCATACAGTGCGTGTGTGTATTTTAGTGTATTTCACAATGTCAGCTAAGTATATTTTAGACTGTTGGTGTGTGTACTTTAGATTGTTAGTGCAGGTATTTTATACCGTTAATACATGTGTCTTGGACATCCAACGTGTGTGTGTTGAATCAACAGTGCGTGTATGTTAAAATGTCAATTTGTATTTTCAAATACGACAGTGTTGATATAAAATGTAGCAACTCTTATGCCATGATTATAAACATACTGAGTTTTGAAGTTAGATAAAAAGTGAATGTGCTAAATTGTGTCAGTGTGTGAGTGTTTAAAAGTGTCAGTGCGTGTCAAAGAATGTCAGAGTGTGAGTTTTTAATAATAGTATGTGTTAAACAATGCAGTGTATGTGTTATTTAGTGCCGACACATGAGTAATTGAGAACTAATACATTTTGAATGAGTGAGAGTGTATCTATAATACAATAGAGGGAGGGTTTAACCGCCTCTTATCCCCTCATAAAGAGAGGCTGAGATTCAATCTTCGAATCTAATCCGACGGCTGTGAGCACTCTTAACCCCACGTTCTTTCCACCTCCTAGGCAGTTCACGACAGTTTCACCCCTCCTCTTCCTCACTGTCTCCCCAACCCTCCCCTCTTACATTCACAATAGTTACCCGACTGCCATGATTCCAAATCCAAAAAAGGATAGCCTTTTGCGTCTTCTTCATGGATTCTGATTTTTGGTATGGATTCCGATTCAAAGAGAGATGGGACTTCTTGCTAATGGAGATGCAAACTCATGGCAGCACAAGAAATAAAACCCAATTCAAGAAAAAATTAAAAAATTCTCCAATCGTAATTGCTAGAACCAAGAGTTGCCGGTGAGGGGAAACCACAACTATGAGAGTTCTTAGGCCCCAACAAATACTCTCCAATGGCCTCTTTGGCTCCATGGATTGTCGGATTGGAAGAAGAAGGCGTGGGGGAGGGGAGACAACTGCTTATGCCGGGGTGGGTAGGGCAACAGGAGAATGAGGCGGTGAGGTGCGCAGCTAAGGGAAAGAAGATGAAGTGATGGCGGCGAATGGCACACTGAGCAGATTGGGGTGTTGGAGGCGGCGTGGGAAGAGGGGAGGGGAGTCGCAGTGGGGTGGGATGAGGTGGGGAGGAAAAGCGCGGTGAGGTGGGAAGGGAGGCGCAGTGGGGAGGGGTGGAATTTCCGGAGAAGAAAGGGTTGGAGGGTAGAAGGCGGAGGGAGGGCGGCGGAGGAAGGGATGGGAGAGAATGGAGAGACCAAGAAACCCTCTTCCTCTTCTGAGCGTGTTTTAAGTTTTGAAACATGGTTTTCAACTTTTCAATTTAACCTTTGTATTTTAATAATTTACAATGACCCATTACACTTCCAGGTTAGTCAATTTTTTATTTTTTTAAATAGTATAATTGTATTTTATTTTTATGGGGAAAAGGATCAAAATTATATTTCTTTTTTTATTTAAGTGTAATTTAATTTGGATTTTTATTTTTAATGTTTATAATTTTCAATTTATTTTTTAGGTCTGTTATTTGAATTTGGATATGAGCCACAAATGTGATTTATTCATACTTTTTTTATAATGTGATTTTTCATAAATGTGACGTCGTTTAATGAGCTAATGCAATTGTCGGTCGCTTTTCTACAACTGCTTATTTTTATTTTTTTTCTGGTAATAGAAAATGAATGAAACCTGAGTGCAATATGTACTTTTTATAATTTTGTTAGAACATTGATGTTATTCATTTTAAAAAGGACAAATGATAAAAAAAGGATTAAAAGTTCAGTTGAAATTTTGAACCGCAAAATTGTGAATACCCCGTCCCGATGCAACGCGCATTCGGAAGTTTGAAATAAATTAATCATACAATGTCGAATCGAAATGGGATATTCATTTAGTGACACTCGCTTTAAACCATATTAAAAATATTAGTTTAATTTTGAGAGTCGCCACGCCACTTTGATATAGCCCAAAGCTTTGAAAAAAGGCTAAACAAGCTTAATTGGGTTCGGGGTCAAGTTACAATGTAAGAAGAAACGTTATCACTCCTATTGCCCGACGAATCGGTCTTTCTAGCATGTGGGGTGTTGGTTGTGTGCGGTGTTTACGGGAATAGATAGAAGAAGCGGGATCATGCATAAGGAGGAGGGGAGAGAAAGAATTTATTGATGATCACACCCTAGAACCTTTGAGTTAGGCCCTCGGAAGGTGCACTAATCAATGTTCATCCTTGGGGAATTGTTGATCATGGGACAATTATAACTAAGGTGGAAGGAAAGAGATAGTTCCTAGATCCATTGGGTTTCTTAGGGCGAAACCTTAGATCATCCTCGGCTATGAACAATTAAAACAACCCTAAATCTAGCATATATGGCATAAGCAAGAAATAAAGCAATTAAAATATACTAAGCATGCAAACAATAATAATAAAGACAATAATAAAGAACAAGAATATTAAAAAGAGAGTCTTACCAATTGTAGCAAGACTTGGGGGTCGAATCTTGGCGATTCGAGAGGAAAAAGAAGAACTAAGGGTTAAAGCAAGTGTAGCTCGCTTCTCCCGGAGAAAATTGTGTGTGAATATGGGGAGCCGGGCACCCCTATTTATAATACCTCGGAACTTGGGCTGGGCTTCTAAAGGGTCGATCGGCTCTAGGATGGAAGGGTCGATCGGCTCTAAAATAAAGGGTCGATCGGCCAATGCACGGGCAAAGGGCCGATCGGCTCTTCCAACTGGCGTCCTTTCCAAGCTGACAGCGACGGCGCAGTACGGAAGAATTTAATGAATCTTTTAGGGTTAGGGTTTCCTTAGGGTTTTTATTAATTAACCGGGCCAGGTATTTGGAATACCCTTTTTTCGGACCGGGTACTAACAGTAGCCCCTCGGCGACGCTTCTTGTAAGACAAGTGGGGTCGACGATAAAAGAATAGGATCCGTCCTGAAAAAAGGGATTTCAGGAGGTAAGGAAAGTGATTTTGCGAATGTGAGGTTGGGACTCGATCTGAGTTGCAAAAAAGATGACCAGGTAGGTCAAGCGGCTGGACCCACGTCGGGCTACCTACGTATCCCAAAAGGAATCAAGCCAAGTCGTAGTTCGAAAAGGAGAGTCAAGTATAGTCTTGCCTTCTCCGAGAGAAAATATGTGGAAAGGAAATTCAAGAAGTGTAGTCTTGAAATTTTCTTTTGAAAATATGTGGAAAGGAAATTCAAGAAGTGTAGTCTTGATTTTTCCATGTGAGAATATGTGGAAAGGAAATTCAAGAAGTGTAGTCTTGAAATTTTCTTTTGAAAAAATGTGGAAAGGAAATTCAAGCAGTGTAGTCTTGAAATTTTCCTTTGAAAAAATGTGGAAAGGAAATTCAAGCAGTGTAGTCTTGAAATTTTCCTTTGGAAATATGTGGAAAAAACTGTGTGGGAATCAAAAACTAAGCATTTGACTTTTTGCGGGAGTCACCCCGAAAAAATATTAATATAAACAAAAAAGTTTGATATTTATGAAATAATAAAAAAAAAAAGAGGAATTATTTTAAAAAGGTTTTTTTTTTATTTTTTTGAAAACGGTCATTTTTTGAAAATGGGGGAATTTTTTGAAAATGGGGGGATTTGTTTTGAAAATGGGGGATTTTGAAAATGGGGAGAGTTTTTTTTTTGATAAGGGGGAGAATTCCTCGGGAAGGAGGAGAATTAAATTACCGGTCAACTTTCTCTGACCGAGGAGGACACGCGTCAGGTGAAGAGATTGAAAGGCCGATCGGCCCTATGCCCTGATTGGCTGGGGCCTTTTGGCGAGGATCGGGGTCACCAGGAGGAGATCCTGGCCGTTCGATCAGGCGGAAAGAAGCACAAAAAGGGAGGGCCGATCGGCCCTTGACTCTCATTGGCTGAAAAATCGGCCGATCGGCCTTAAGAGCGTGCCAGCTTCTTCTCCAACTCACTTTCTTCTTCTTTCTCTGAAACTTCTTCCTCTGCCGAGTTCTTGAAAGTTTCTTGCCGGAAAAAATTTCAAACTCCGTTGATCTCTTTGGTGCCAATCTTGCCATGAATCCTCCAGATTGGGTTGATGATGTGATTTCCATGATGAATTGCCCGGATTATCAGTCATTGGGTTCATACACCGGCGGCATGGGTGATCTTCATGGTTACGGTGGAGGAGTAGGGGCTAGTGGCCACGCGTGACGGTGGCGGCTTTGGTGATTTTAGGGGTGGTTTTGGTGATATGGGTGGTGGTTTTGGTGGTATGGGTGGTGGTTTTGGAGGTGGCGGCCATGGCGGCGGTGGTGGCGGTTATGGTGGCGGCGGCAACAGCGGTGGTGATGGCGACGGCAGCCATGGTGGTGATGGCGGTGGGTATGGCGGCAACGGTGGTGGCCATGGTGGGAATGGCGGGAATAATGGTGGTGATGATGATGAAGAGGAGGTGGATGTTGATGCCGGGGAGAGTGACCTGAGCGACGCCGGCGGAATGCCGAGGCTAGGAGGCGGCGAGCTTCACAGAACTATCGGCCTTCGAGGTCAGTTTTTTCTATTGCACAACCAGCGGACTTTTATGCGGGCCTCGAATTTTCATGGATCCATCGGGTCTCCGATCCCGCGTCGGGATGAAGGTACAATTTTTATTTTAACAACATAATAATTGATACATGTGCAAAGTATTTTTTTTATTTAAAATGCGAGTAATGACACATACCTGTGCTGTGTTTACCTGCAGATGAAGAAGATGAAGGGACGTAGTTCCCTTAAGGCGGTTGGTGAGCCGTGGGCGCTTTTGCCACCGGTGAGGGTGGTCCTCGCGAGATGGTGTGGAACTTGGGGTCGGGCCCCTTCTTTGATATGGTTGCACCGATGGGTCGACCCTAAGTGTAATGCGGTGGTGAAGGTGTGTCGTGAGTTCTGGTGGGACACGACACATACTTTTCATCTGAGCTGGGGTGAGGCTACGATCACTCCTACTGACTTTGCCGTCCTCACGGACCGGGTTGAGGTTTACGGATGTAGTGTTGCCTTTTGACGAGACTTTACATTCTGACAAGGCTCGTCAGATTCAGCTGTTCGGTGCTAGCGTTGGCCCGAGCAGGAATTTCGGTGTTGACGCAGGGAAGCTGTACAGGCTTGTGGAGACTGCTATCGATCGATACAGAGTCGGTCAGTATGGGACGGACGCACTTGTCCGGGGATTCCTCTGGTACGGCTTATCAGTGGCCCTCTTTCCCAACTCGGGCCCGGTGTGCCGATTCTCTTTATTGGGCGCCTTGTCTGATTTGGACTTAGTGCGGCATATTTCTTGGGGAGGGGCCGGCTTGGCTGAGCTGTATCGGGCCCTTGACACTGTCTCGAGGTCCAACACCTCTTCTTTCGATGCTTTCCACTTTGTACTGGAGGTACGCTAACTCTTGTTATTTTCCTTACCTCTTACTTGTTACTTGTCTTTCCGTTTTAAATATCTGCTTTTCTGTCTTTTGCAGGCTTGGGTT
Source organism: Adenophora triphylla var. japonica (assembly GCA_022495995.1). Lineage (NCBI taxonomy): Eukaryota > Viridiplantae > Streptophyta > Magnoliopsida > Asterales > Campanulaceae > Adenophora > Adenophora triphylla. The sequence goes on from JAFEMH010001059.1 coordinate 131,821, forward strand.
TATGAGGTCTTCGGCGTTGCGCCGTTCACCTTACGGGACCAGACTCGGGATGTACCCGTCTTGCGGTACTGGAGGAAGGAGAACCGGGTTGAGGGATATCCGAAGACAGTTCGCGAATCTGATTTGAGGGCTGTGTTTGATGGTCCCAGTAGACCTGAGCTTTTACTCTTCCCTTGGACCCCCGAGGCTTCTGAGGCTGTTGGTGCTGTTCGAGACGCACGCTTCCCGCACTACCGGTGGGATTGCTTGCCGACGAGATGTATCCGGGCGAGCGAGTGTCGAGACAAAGCACCATTCTTGGGCTCCTCTTTATGCGCCACAAAGATCCTCCCAAGAATATGTGGTATCCTGACCGACCGCCGAGGAGGATGGAGTACCTGTATGGGGTCCCCGCTCATCACTTCCGCCTTGACATGCCTTACGTAGATTTTGTAGCTCTTTATCTCGAGATCACCACAGTGGTGCGGCGGGCCGCGGAGGCTCAGCCGCTGGTATGGGGAGCAGGATCCGGTTATTCCCGAGCGTATGGGTGCTCCACCTCCCGAGATAGTAGATATGCCTCCCTTTCCCGACCACTTCTATGCGCGCACATGGCCGACGGGGAGGTGCGAGTAGACTTGACACCCACAGAGGCCGACGAGGTCGAGGGTGATCATCTTCCTCCCTGCGCGGCGGGGTATGCCTTTTACCTTTCCTCTTTATATACCGATACTTATACTTTAGCCGTGATGTAACTCTCGCCCTTTGATTTTTCAGTCACTGAGTCTTATGTGCGGTCGGTGAGGCACAGAATGTACCGACCCGTCGCCGAGGAGTGCCGGGCGGCGCTTTCTTGCCAATCTCGGAGATCGGTAGATGTGGACCCGGCACAGTGGAGACAGCGCTCCCAGGGTGAGGGTAGCTCGACGTCCGGATTTTCTCGCGGCCGTGCCTCGACTTCCCGTAGGGGTCATTAGGATTTTTCTTTTATTTTTTATGTAGTACCTGTAGGGAAAAAGTAGGAGCATGCAGACTCTAGATTTTATGCTGACTTACTGATGTATGCGACTGATTTATGTACTAGTTTATGGATTTAATATATATAAAAGTTAGTCTTTTCCATTTATGTACATTTCTATTTTTGGACTTTATCTATTTTTGTACACTGCATTGGACAAAATGAGGACAAAATAAAATAAAGTAAAAATTGAAAAAAGAAAATAATAATACTAAAAAATAAAGAATAAAGGTAAAAAATAAAATAAAATAAAAGAGCAAAAGGAGGGGCCTTGGGATCTGTTAAAACTGCTGAAGCTGAGCTGTCTTCTGGAGAGATCAAAGGGTCGATCGGCCCAAATTTAAAGGTCCGATCGGCCTTTCACTAAAAAGGCGGCGGTTGTGATTCTGGGTGATGGGCCGATCGGCCCTCCTTTTCCTGCACGGATTGTTCTGGCAGTCCTTTTCCTGTACGGATTCCCATGCTCAAACCCTATATATAATTTGTCAGCCGTCGGTCATAAAACACAACTTTCTCTTCTTCGTACTGTTCTGCTCCTTTCTTTATTGCTTTCTTTTTTCTTGCTTTTGTCGTGAATCAGTCAACACAATGAATTCTCACCCTTCTGTTTTGATGGAGAAGCAAAACAATTTTGAGAGTGATTTGGCCGTTTGGGTATCCAAGGTACCTCGTTCCGTCCGTCATGCTTTTGATAAACGTTTTGGGGTGAAGTGTGTTTGGTCCCTTTTGCCCATGCATCCCAATTGGAATCTTTTACATGCTGCTGCTGCTTTTTGGGATGAATCCAATCATGTTTTCAACTTCTCTTACAACGAGATTACACCCACCTACGAGGATTTTCTTGCTCTGTGTGGAGGGGATGATGTCAGTTTGATAGCGGTTCCACAGATAGAGTTCCGTTGGTGACAAGGGTGGCCAAATTTTTGCACCTGCCTACCGTGGCTAGAGGTTTGGTTGAAGGTGTAGACATAGATATCCGTGATTTGCCTGGGAGATTTGCCCACGGTGATGACTTCGACTCGCATTTTGCCTTGGATTGCCCGGCTCTCTCGCTTATTTTCCAAGGTTCTGTTTTCTCCTTATGTGGGTGTAGCTACCAAGGATGCTTCGATATGGTTGATCAGCCCGTTCGGGGAGGAGCATTATTCCTGGTTCTTTTGGGCGAGACGCTTCACGGTATATCACGTATAGCTAGGGGTGCTCCGCTTATGACTAGGGCAGTGCCAAATTACCGACCACGTGGCTCGAGGATCGACTTTTTGTTCTAGAGATTCCCCTTCGAGTGTTAGGCCTTGGTTTCATGGTTGTAGGAGGAAGATTGATCCGCTTTCCAACTTGTCGAACGGGAGTGGAAGATGTATTTGGCGGAGGTGGATACCGATAGGATTCATCGCGAGTGCAAAGATTGGGGCCTTTCCTTTATTCGGAGCCTTCACTGGGCAATGCCTCGATTCGTGTACCGCCTGAGACTACCACCTTTTATTATGCAGAGCGGGTACTTCGGCAATATGGCATGGAGCAGTCCGTCCTCCAACTTGGGGCACTTCGAGTTTGATGATTCTCGCCAAAGTCCTTCCAACGGACGTTGGTGTTTCGCTTTGATGGTAAGCTTATGGAGTTCTCATGGGATGTCACGAGTCTATCTTGCGCAATGGGACCCTTAGCACTCATTTGTCGCATGCTTATCCGACATGGTATGAAGAAAACTTGGGACCGATGAGGGAGACTTTGTATGACTTGAGACGGAGATTGGTTCCTAACATATCTTCGAGCCGTTTTCTCAGAGACAAGGAGGCTTTGGGGATTTCTCTAGACACAGTGGAGGAGAATCCTCCCAAGAGGATGGAGCGGAAGTTGAAGGGTAAGGCGATCGAGGAGGTTCCCCCATTGAAGAAGAAGTATCCGCCTTATTTTAAGAGAGAGAGTAAGAAGAAACCGACTCGACGAGCTGCCAAGAAGAAGAAGGATGGAGAAGAGGGGCCTAGTGCCAAGGAATAGACCTTATATGTCCGAGTATCCACCCACAGTCATATGCAGACACATTAGTTATTTATTTTGTCTTTTAATTTTTTAGTTTCTTTGCAAGTTATTTAGTCATTAGTATAGTCGAGCTTAGACTCATCAAATAAGTGTAATCGAGCATTGATTGTGGGAATGAAAGAGTTCATTGTTTTAGTAAAAACAGATTGGATTTTTATTTATTTTTTGGACCGCGCCGATTAAGGCTGCCTACGTTCCCCTTTTACAATGAGAACCAAGGGGCTCAGGTCGTCGTAGTTCATTTTCATCAAGCTACTATTTTTAGAAAGGGGAAGATAGAAGCTGGGACAATTTTTATTTTATTTTTGCTCTAACTTTTGCCTAGATCGCCCTTTACGGGTTTTCAATCTAGCGAGCTAACGCACCCTTTCTTTGTTGCTAGACCGCCCTTTGCGGGTTTTCAATCTAGCGGGCTTCTTTGCGTCATTACACAGTAGTGAACAGGAGACCATCGTAGTCTTTTTATACAACATATCATCTAAGCAGAACAAACCGTCCGCCAATCGCTTCAATGCTCCGCAAACTTTTGGCTTTCACGTCACCTAGAAAAGACACATTACCCTTCTTGAGATACTCATAAATCATGTGCGTACCACGGATCCTTATTCTCCTCGATGTCGCCTTGAATCTCGCAATTCTCTCTTCGGCCAACTCGAACGATTCCGTGAGGGATCTCGACCAAAGAAGCGCTAAAGCGCGGCAAATCTATTTCTCGTCTCTGGGTAGATAATGGAATGTCACTTCCTTAAATTGCTTGACTAGCTCTTCCATAGCGAGTCTCAAGTAGGGGTCATTCCAATTCTTAGACGGATTGATAATTAAAGCCGAGTCTCCATATACCTCCAACTCCTTCACATTACGCTCCAAGGTCGTTCTAAACCGCATGCCTCGTATTCACCGCGTATTCGTGGTGTAAAATTCACTGCGATGGGGTGTGCTCATCTTTGGGATCGACCAAAAGGATTCCTACTCCGTCGCCTCTTGTTTCCCCATCAAAGAATAGTTGCCATCTCTCTTCCGTATCAATGCTAAAAATCCCCTGAAATTCCGGTTCAAGCCCCCGCGTACTTGGAAACTACGCTAAATGATCCGCCATGCTCTCCCTTTAACCGCTTTTCGGCACATAGGTGATATCGAATTCCCCTGCAATACCGACCACTTGGCTAATCTCATGGACAGAGAAGGTTTGTCAAACAAATACTTAATTGGATCCATCTTCGACACTAGCTTATTAACCACCCAAACTAGCCCTAAGGTCTTTTCCAATGCCGAGTAGTTTAGCTCACTCCCTTGCAACTTTCGACTAACAAAATAAACGGCGTTCTCCACCCGAGAGTCCTTGGCTTCTTGTGCCATAGCCCCAACTCGTATCGCTAGGTACAATAGCAATGGTTTCTCCGAATGTGGGGGCGAAGGATAGGGGGATTGACCAAGTATCTCTTGGATTTCCTCAAAGGCTTCTTGACATTTCCGGCCCCAATCTATACTTGCGGTCTTCTTCATCGGTAGTTAGTTGATTAATGAAGCGGCCGATGTACGATCAGAACCGTCCCATGAATCCTTCGACTTCCTTTTTTCGTGCGTGGTGGCTTCATCTCCACGATGGCTTGAATTTTCCTTGATCTCGCCTCAATCCTCGTTCGGTGACCATGTAGCCCAGACCTTTCCTCGAATAACCCCAAATGTACACTTGCAGATTCAAACGCATTCATCGAAGAACTTCCTCAAATCAATGAAATGCCGTCCGACCCTGGAATGAATGATCATATCGTCGACATACACCTCAATCTCCTTATGGATCATGTCATGGAATAATGCCGTGACCGCTCTTCGGTATGTAGCCCCTGCATTTTTCAATCCGAATGGCATTACAGGTAACGCACGTTCCCACGGTGTAGTGCGAAAGCCGTCTTCTTGGTCCGCCTCGCCATCTTGATTCGATTATATCCTCGCGAAACCATCTACAAAAGACTTGACCTCATAGTTAGCAAGTGGCATCTACTAGCATGTCGATATTGGGCAAAGTGGGAAGTCGTCCTTCGGCTAGCCTTGTTGAGATCTCTAAGTCAACACAAACTCTAACCTTGCCATTCGATTTACATCGACTGTCACAATATTAGATAACCACGTCTGATACTCAATAACTCTGATAAAACCCACTCGGAGGAGCTTCTCTATCTCTTCTTTAACTTGCAAGAGACCATTCTCGCTTAATGCGACGCAACTCGCTTGACAGCTTGGCATCCGTGTCACGGTATTCGTGCTCCACTATCGAGTTATCCAAATTCTCGGATATCCTTGTATGACCATGCGAACACATCCGAATACTCTTTAAGCAGCTCAATCAACGCTTCCCTTTCAGTCCTTCAAGAAGCTTCCAATCTGTGTCTCTCTCGCTCTTCTTCCGTTCCCAAATTAATACATGATAACACCTCATCGGCAGCTTGGGCCCGACCTTCCTTTTGATTGATAACTTGCTTAGAAATTTCTTTTATGTATTCATTGTTTAGTGTGTCCGCTTCTTCTAATGAGTCATTATTAACTAAGTTAATTTGATTAAGTTGAGCATTATTTTTAGTTAATTTATCATTAAGAAGATTGGCTATGAGGGGATACTCAGAAAGATCTAGATTTTCATTCATAGCGAAAGTGGAAAACAACATTTGCAGACTAACTCATAGTCTTCCGACGTGAGGTCATCGACTTGGAAGACGACTCAAACTCAAAAGAAAACACATCAGACCCAAACAAAACAGATGACTCTGAAGAAACAGAGGACTTGGGGGAATCCGGGGAGACTCGACAGAGGAGGCGTCACCAGCCTCTTCAACCATGTATTCCTTCGTGGCTACGGGTCCGCCAAATACGCACCAATTCTTCAAATTTTCCAACCATGGGTGTCACCAACGCCCGATCCGTATCATCCGCCCGCTTCCGCCCCAATGATCGCAACCATATCATCTTCTATATTCAGTATTCCCCAAATGCCGCAAATGTGCTCCGACCATCCCATTCTTCCGCATCCTCCGAAACCGCAATGTTCTCAACCATCGGCTCATCCAAAGATACCGCCCTAGCCGATCGGCCAACCCATCTTTGGTCTTGATGACGCACGGCTCGGACCGTGACAACCTTGCCTCTCTTCGACGTGGATCCATGAGAACCGTCTTCGCCTTCGACCTATCAACTTCGTATCCCCGAAAATTTCGAAACCCTTCGCAGCCTCGCCCGTATGATCAAACCACGGCTCACTAAACTCCATGCAAGAGAATTCTTCGCCCTCCTTGACAAAGTAACTATTGAGGGAAAGGCGGTATGGCCTCATCTCTCGCCGTTGGTAGGCGCCTTCACCCTTTTGATGTATTCAATTCTTTCCATCTCGGCTTTATCTTCGGGAGTAAGGACGTAGCCCGCACTTGCGGCCGCGATGATCAATAGCCTCCACTATTTTCGTGGGTCCTGAGATGCCTCGCCAAGCCCCACCCCGGTACAAATCCCATGTTTCTCATCATTCTTATACCGGCCGTACTGTCCGATGTCTTTGTGAGATCTACCGCGCAAACTTGCTCGCGCTATTAGCCGAAACCGCCGAACATAGAACTACCCTCTTCGTGCCGAATCTGTAGGACCGGCTTTCCCCTGCTTGTCCCTTGAGATGTTAACGAGATCGCTGTAAATAACTCGTCACTTGATCGCCCGACGGAATTTCACACATTGATGCAATGAGGAGGGGACTCCATTCATCCGATGCAACCACGGCCTACCCAAAGAAGATGGTGAAGGTGGAAGGTATGTCTATGACTTGAAACTCAAGGCAATCATAGTAGTGGTCCCGCAAGTAAGGGGCAAACCGATTATTCCCAACACCGACCTAGCTAGTGGAATCGTACCCTCGCACGGAATGAACCGAAGGTCTCAAATCTGTGGGACTTAGATCAAGGACGTCCATCATCCCGGAAGGCAAGATGTTCACCGCAGAACCGTTATCTATGAAAATACGTGGCAACCTTTTTTCCGTCGACTTCGATAGTAATGTGTGTGCAAGCTGTTCATTATGATCCGATCCAAACTCCGGCATGTCCAACTCGAAAATGTAATGATATTCCCAAAGTGTATGTTGCCGATCATCTCGCGTTACATCTTCCGGTTTTGCAGACGGCACCAAGGTCGCAGATTCTCGTTCCAACATCATCCTACGGGCATACGAGGACGTTAGCAAGGACCATAAGGATATATTGGCTTGAGTTAGCTTCACTGCGTGAGGATAGGGTCTTCTTTATCGTGGTTCACTACTTCAGCTTCTCGGACCAAACACTTTCTTCGCCCCTTTATCTTGTTGATACACTTTTCCGGACCTCGTGAGTAGACTAACCCCATTCTTCTCCATATCGATACTTCGCGTGAATTTCAGCCAACGAGAGAGGTTTAGGACTCTCTTCCACATAACCACCATTTAACGAGGCAACTTCTCTAGACAGCTCCTCAAAAGACAAAGATATAACAAGAAAATTCTTTATAAATTGAACTCAAATTACAACCGACACAACCGCCTCACCGTCCGTCACAAATGCACTCGACCGGATCAGCCGAGGTCTTTCTCTACCATAGCAATGTCACTACCAATTATCTTACTAGGATTTTCTACCTTCCCTTCAATGATGAGTTTCGCACAGCCTTTTTCAAAGCAAAACCAAAGATACTTGAGAATTTCGGCACGAACAATCCCTTTTCTCGACAATAGCCGAGAATACATCTTCTGTTGACACCAGCTTCTCAAAAGCATCTTCCATCTCTACCAAGCCGATAAAATTACCTTCCACCATGTGGATCTTGTTGTTAGGGAGAGGATTCCCCACAACGTTTGGAGACTTCTGCTTCTCCACCTTACCTCGCCGAATCAAGTCTTGTACCAAACGCTTGAACCGAAGGCGTAATCGCAGTGTGACCCTTGTACTTGTGGTAGTGGCAATACTTAGAAGCATCCAAGCCTTCCTTTGGGTTTAACGGTTCATAATTCTCAAGCGGCTTGACCAAGCCCTTCTTCACTAGCACTTCGAAAACCTTGCCCATTGGCATTCCAAAATCATCAAACACTTCGCGGTTAGCATTGTTATTTCCCCTCATTACAGCTTGAACATCCAAAGCAGCTTCCCCTTGTACATAATTTACTTGCCCCACGGGCTCTTTCTTTGCTGCGGTATTTGCGGGAGCTCTATAGCGGAATGAATTATTAGCAAACTCCCGGTTGTCCTTCGGTGGAGCGATTCCGGTGATGCCACTCTCATAACGTACGCCCGAATCCACCATTTCCCTAAGATTGGGAAAGTAACCATTACCAACTGCCAACTTGTGTCCGGGCAACAAGCACTTGTAAAAAATCTGTTTCTGTTCATTCTCCTTGGGCGGATACTGAATTTCGCTTAACTTATCATTCCAACGTTTGTAGAAGTCATAAATCGATTCTCCATTCTTTTGAAGCGTGTGCTCCAAATCAGCTCTATTCACTTGCCAATCCATGTTTGCTTGATACTTTTCAGAGAACACCCTACTAACTTTGTCCCATGTGTCCCTTTCCTCCTCGTTCAACTTCAGAAACCAACGGAGAGCAGCCCCTTCCAATGTCTTTATGGAACATTCTCGCCATCTCGCCGGTGTACGCCTTTAGCCCTCATCGCCAACGTATAGCCGTCTAAATGTGTCTTCGGGCAAGTAACTCCTCCAAACATAGCCATCTTGGGCATCTTGAAATCTTGAGGTAGGGGTGCAACTTTGCTCGGATTAAGCATCTTGATGGGGGACACTCCTTGCTTTCCCATTTGCTCGGTTAATGCCTTCACTTGTTCAATCAATGCTAACACGTCCGTAGCAATGTTGGAGTTCTCATGGCCGGGGTTGAGTGATGGTAGGGGAGGTGGAGTAAGTAGGGATGTGATGGCCGGAATAATTGAAGGGTAAAGTGGGAGGGGGTAGATTAGCAAAGTAGTCCTTGGGTGTGTCAGGTGGAGGTTGATAGGGTCTTTTGGACTTGCTTGAGCTCCCATACATACATGGTGGAACGTTATTGTAGCTGTTTGGAACATAGTTGGGTAGAGGGAAGGTAGGTGCATTGGGATTGGCGGGATTAGGAGCATTGACAGTTTCATCTTCAACATCGACCACTTCATTCCCCATCAAGATAACCTTATGTCCCCTTTTACTGAGTTCCTCAACAAAATGATCCTTCAGCTCTTGATTGTGGTTCTTCAAAGTGCGATTCTGCTCTTCAAGTTTCTCAACCCTCATGGTTAAACCGGCAAAGTAGGCATGCAGAGCAGGCGGAATGTCATTGAAGTCGGGGTTGACAGGACCTTCCATTGAAGTGACTGGCGTAGAATCGGCAGCAGAGGCAAAGAGTGCGCTTGGAGTAGGGAGGCAAGGTTGTCATTGTTGAATGAAGAACGCGGCCCGACCTTAGCTCTGCGGAGGTATCAGAAAAGACTCGGTTTTAGGAGAGGGGTTGACTCAATGCAGTGTACTAGCTTAAAAATTTTTATTTACAAAAGCTTGGTACATTTTAGTCCTACAAAGGTTGGAAGGGATACCCCTTTTTCGCAACTAACTAAATATCCTAAAGTGGTGAATCCTAACGACTAACCTTCTCGTATAGACAAATAATGTGATTTTTATGAAAAGTACTGCAAACCAATGATAGGCCAAGATTCTTTAACAATATATAACTCGTCCTCACATAGCACGTCCTTTAAAAGGAAATCAATTTTTTAGTGCTCTTAATCTCTCGATAGATCTTGACTTATCATTGGTTCGTGGTGACTTAGCATAAAGACCCCATTAATTGTCTATATAAAAAAGCTAGTCAAACCAACCGGTCATATGGAGTGTATCCCTAGAAAAGTGGGTGACGCAAGGGTTAGGTTTAAGGCTCCCACCGTGCAGCCGAAGCGCACTGATGAGTGGATGGCCAAGTGAGACTCGGAAGGGAGGAGACATGATCACCACACTTCCCGCACTTTGGCTTCTCCGAAGGGTAAAGGGTGTACGTGCAAAGTGTGACACGGACTCTAGTGGTAGTGTGAGGTAAAAGTATCTAATTCTTTTTAAAGAAAAAAAAGAGAAAGATTTTTTATTTACATGAAATGCATGCATGCAATGCAACAGTTAAGAGTAAAGAAAATAAAAAGAAAGCAAAATACAACACCACAAAGGAAAACGAAAGTCTGACCCACTTAATTTGAAAAGATTTCAAAACAGTCCCCAGCGGAGTCGCCACTGTGAATACCCCGTCCCGATGCAACGCGCATTCGGAAGTTTGAAATAAATTAATCATACAATGTCGAATCGAAATGGGATATTCATTTAGTGACACTCGCTTTAAACCATATTAAAAATATTAGTTTAATTTTTGAGAGTCGCCACGCCACTTTGATATAGCCCAAAGCTTTGAAAAAAGGCTAAACAGTTAATTGGGTTCGGGGGTCAAGTTACAACAGAAGAAGAAACGTTATCACTCCTATTGCCCGACGAATCGGTCTTTCTAGCATGTGGGGTGTTGGTTGTGTGCGGTGTTTACGGGAATAGATAGAAGAAGCGGGATCATGCATAAGGAGGAGGGGAGAGAAAGAATTTATTGATGATCACACCCTAGAACCTTTGAGTTAGGCCCTCGGAAGGTGCACTAATCAATGTTCATCCTTGGGGAATTGTTGATCATGGGACAATTATAACTAAGGTGGAAGGAAAGAGATAGTTCCTAGATCCATTGGGTTTCTTAGGGCGAAACCTTAGATCATCCTCGGCTATGAACAATTAAAACAACCCTAAATCTAGCATATATGGCATAAGCAAGAAATAAAGCAATTAAAATATACTAAGCATGCAAACAATAATAATAAAGACAATAATAAAGAACAAGAATATTAAAAAGAGAGTATTACCAATTGTAGCAAGACTTGGGGGTCGAATCTTGGCGATTCGAGAGGAAAAAGAAGAACTAAGGGTTAAAGCAAGTGTAGCTCGCTTCTCCCGGAGAAAATTGTGTGTGAATATGGGGAGCCGGGCACCCCTATTTATAATACCTCGGAACTTGGGCTGGGCTTCTAAAGGGTCGATCGGCTCTAGGATGGAAGGGTCGATCGGCTCTAAAATAAAGGGTCGATCGGCCAATGCACGGGCAAAGGGCCGATCGGCTCTTCCAACTGGCGTCCTTTCCAAGCTGACAGCGACGGCGCAGTACGGAAGAATTTAATGAATCTTTTAGGGTTAGGGTTTCCTTAGGGTTTTTATTAATTAACCGGGCCAGGTATTTGAAAATAAAAAGAAAGCAAAATACAACACCACAAAGGAAAACGAAAGTCTGACCCACTTAATTTGAAAAGATTTCAAAACATTCCCCAGCAGAGTCGCCACTGTGAATACCCCGTCCCGATGCAACGCGCATTCGGAAGTTTGAAATAAATTAATCATACAATGTCGAATCGAAATGGGATATTCATTTAGTGACACTCGCTTTAAACCATATTAAAAATATTAGTTTAATTTTTGAGAGTCGCCACGTCACTTTGATATAGCCCAAAGCTTTGAAAAAAGGCTAAACAGTTAATTGGGTTCGGGGGTCAAGTTACAACAGAAGAAGAAACGTTATCACTCCTATTGCCCGACGAATCGGTCTTTCTAGCATGTGGGGTGTTGGTTGTGTGCGGTGTTTACGGGAATAGATAGAAGAAGCGGGATCATGCATAAGGAGGAGGGGAGAGAAAGAATTTATTGATGATCACACCCTAGAACCTTTGAGTTAGGCCCTCGGAAGGTGCACTAATCAATGTTCATCCTTGGGGAATTGTTGATCATGGGACAATTATAACTAAGGTGGAAGGAAAGAGATAGTTCCTAGATCCATTGGGTTTCTTAGGGCGAAACCTTAGATCATCCTCGGCTATGAACAATTAAAACAACCCTAAATCTAGCATATATGGCATAAGCAAGAAATAAAGCAATTAAAATATACTAAGCATGCAAACAATAATAATAAAGACAATAATAAAGAACAAGAATATTAAAAAGAGAGTCTTACCAATTGTAGCAAGACTTGGGGGTCGAATCTTGGCGATTCGAGAGGAAAAAAGAAGAACTGAGGGTTAAAGCAAGTGTAGCTCGCTTCTCCCGGAGAAAATTGTGTGTGAATATGGGGAGCCGGGCATCCCTATTTATAATACCTCGGAACTTGGGCTGGGCTTCTAAAGGGTCGATCGGCTCTAGGATGGAAGGGTCGATCGGCTCTAAAATAAAGGGTCGATCGGCCAATGCACGGGCAAAGGGCCGATCGGCTCTTCCAACTGGCGTCCTTTCCAAGCTGACAGCGACGGCGCAGTACGGAAGAATTTAATGAATCTTTTAGGGTTAGGGTTTCCTTAGGGTTTTTATTAATTAACCGGGCCAGGTATTTGGAATACCCTTTTTTCGGACCGGGTACTAACAAAAATCAGTCAAACCGTAAATGGACGGTTGAAAGTACGGTTATGAGTTTAGCTTCTAGATCGATATAATAAATTGGCGGTTTGAACCGACAGTTAAGCCATCCATATTTTTTAAAATTGTTACCTTTGCCATCCAAATTTTAAAATTTGTTACCGTTTGTATGTGTGTGGAGATTTAATTAAGTTCGTGGTAGTATAATCTTGGTAATCAAAATGTCAAGACGGATTATATCAAGTTTTATGGAACGAGATAGTTATTGATATGTATTAGGTCGGTGAATATGTTAAAGAAGGTGAAGTGTTAGAGTTAAATGTGGCTTCAAGTTTATTTTGGCTTGAGTTCTTAAAAGGTTTTAGAAGCAGCATGTCATTTAATATCGGTCTATAGTTTTGATTTTTTTAATTGGAGTTATACATTGTTGTCCACTTTGCAATTTACATAAAATGACGTTTATTTGCTTGAATGATTCTTTTCAATTTATTTCAAAATGGTTAATTATTTTGTGTCAAAAGGAGTATGATAGTTTGCTTTCTTGATAAATTCTGCAATAGACTTTTGAAATTTAGGAATAGCTTAAAAAATGTCAAGACGGATTATATCAAGTTTTATGGAACGAGATAGTTATTGATATGTATCTCCACCGCGTTACCCACTACATTTATTCCTTTAGTACTTCCTTTAAGTAAGTGGATACGCTTTTATGTCACAAACTTAAAAATAATTTATCTGAGTCATGGTTTTCGTATTTTAGTAAAGCATTTTATAATATGAGAAAGAAATATTGTGTAATACATATAGTTAGCATGCGATTTCAGTTTCCCACATTTTTTTTATTTCCATACTGTCTCCATTTCCGTACTGACCCGTGCCAATGGCACGAGCATTTGAGTACTAGTAGGTAGTCAATTGCCATTGCATTTGTTACTGAGTATCAGCGACGGTGTTAAAAATGCCGATAGTTGTATTAAGAAGTGCTGACAGTAGTGTTAAAGAGTGATCGTTCATATGTTATGGGGGAGTGTTACTATAAAAAAAATAACAGTTTTATTGTAAAAGAGTGTAAGTGCATATGTGTATAAGTGCTAGTGCACGTGTAATAGAGTAATAATATTAGTGTAAATAAGTGTATGTGTTAGTGCAAAATAGTGATAGTGTTGATGTAAGAAAGTGTCAGGTGTGTTTAAGTGCCAGTACGATGAGAGTAAAAGAGTGTCAGTGTTAAGATAAAAATTATACGTAAAACACTGACATCATAAACAAATAAACTGACATTCATAAACACACGCATTGTCGTTTTTTTACACCAACACAATCACTATTTTCATTAACACTGACACTGATACTTATTTATACTAATACTAGCACTATATTACACGTACACCGACACTTATAAACAAATTCCAAACTCTTATGTAAATTCAAAATCGACTCCTGAACTAGGTGAATTGCTTTTCTTTGAAAGGGGAGATCTCTTAAAATTAAAATTGCTGGGATAGCTAACCTACCTGTGTGATGATGAATGTTTAATAGAACCACACGTAAAAGCACAATTTGTCCTCTAAAGGAATACCACATTAGCCGTCGGCGTCGAAAGAGTCGAGTCGAAAGAGTCGATATGACGCAAGCCGTGTTCCGAGTGTTATTCTCCTGCTTTAAAAAAAAACGTTTTTTTCTGGCTTTAGAATTTTTAATTTTTTTCTAAAATTTTGACTTTTATTTTATGAAAAAAATGCACTAGTATTAATCAAGTTATCTACTATCCAAATAACGGAAATAAAATCGTAAATTTTCGCTTGGTTTAATTTGGCTGTTCTGACCACCCAAACAAAACCTCACCCCACCCGTTTCAATTTCCTCCCCTCTCGTTACATCTCTCTAATCGTCGCTCGCTGCAAGTGTTCTGTCCTACCCCCGAAAGCTTTTTTGAAACCCTAACAATCTCTCTCCCCCGCTCTCTCTAAAATCTCACAAATTTCTCCAATCTCCCCCTCCTTCCGGTCTCATTGATTCTCTCCAGCCACTGTCTTCCGCCGTTGATTCACTTTTCCCCCTCTCCCTCTCCCTCTCCCTCTCCCGATCTTCCCGTTCCAACTCGCTGATTTATTCACCGTCCAATGGCCGAAGGCAAGCTCGATCTCCCCGACGATCTTCTCTCCTCCAAATCGCCCGATCAGTCTTGGACCCCCAAAGGTAGTTAGTCGCCCAATTAGTTTCCTCAAATTAATTGATTATTATTTTTTTGTTTTTGTAATTCATCTGAAATTGATAGATTTATTGATTTGTGGTTAATGTTAGGTTAGTTTTTTATTGATCCAAGTGCGTTTGAGTTCGTTGCTGTACTTCAATTTACCATCTAATTTTGATTTAAAGGATTTGAGATCAGGGAGTCATTTTTTTCCGAGTTTCACTTTGCATTGATTTGTAGTGGTTGTCCATTGATTTTCAGGGAGTTTTTTTATTAATCAATTAGAATTTGTAATTATTTCAATTTGTTGTTTCTTCTTATTGGTTGTGTTGCACTTACATTGTTCTTTCATCTGTTTGAATGTATTGGTTTATGTGCATAGTGCAGTTGAATCTTACTTCTTAATTTCATCTACAGTAACTTAAGGAGCCGGTGATATGACCCCTTGTATCTCTTCCATTTCGAAGTGTTTTCATTTGTCTCATGTAACTAGGATTTTGTTTCTTCGAAACTGGTGTTTTGATTTTTATTATATACGTTTCTTAAAAAAACTGGGACCACTTTAGTCATCTCCATGATGTAAGTATGCATTACTTACTTCAAAACTGATGTTTTCATTTGAGTAATGCATTTTTCTTAAAATCTGGATGCTAGAACTTCAATTTCCAACTATGGACATGTAAATGGCAGCTGTTTTTTCTTCACCTGATATCTCTTGAAGCAGTACTCAGATCTGTACTTTCTGTGGCTTAATTTATTTCTAATGTCTTAATCTTTGACCTGTTTCTGCACGTTTTGGTAAGGGTGATCTGCCAGTGACATTTCTTCATGCTTATACCATCCGCTGTTAGCTGGAATCATGTCTTCAGCAGTAAAACCATTTTATACCATGTGATGTGGGGGGTAGGATGTGAGATAAATTTACAATCTAATTTTATAGCTTCTGTTAACAAGTCTGAATTGGATAATCAGTTGATTAGTTTCAATTGTGGAGACAGATGTACTTATTGGTTTCCATTTTGATCATTGCCCATTTCTTGAACTGGAAATGATAAAACAAGCATTTTGGACATTTTTGATGCTGCCTTGCCATGACATATTGAATTTGCGTCTCAGGCTAAACTCTTTGCATCATATTCAATCTGTGTCTTATCATTGCCCATTTGTTGAACTGGAAATGATAAAACAGGCATTTTGGGCATTTTTGCTGCTGCCTTGCGGTGACATATTGATTTGTGTCTCAGGCTAAACTCTTTGCATCATATTCAATCTGTGTCATATGACACTGGTGTTATTTACAGTTTCTTATCTCTTGCTAATAATTTCCATTGCTCATTGGAGAAATGAATGGACATTATTTTTATTCCCTTTCCTTGGTTTTAATGATGTCATTACAGTGGATGCTTTTCGAGGGAATGATGATGATAAGTTCGTGGGGTTGCTTGATGAGTCCAAAGGTGATTTTTACATTGGTTAGAATAATTTATTAACTTGATCAAATTGGGCACAAGTTGAACTCTTTTCAGTTTTCCTTTTTTGTGCTCTATCCTTCTTATATTTACTATTGAAATACTTGTACATTGCAGAACAAGTAGCATCTGAGAGTATTCCCTTGTCTCCACAGTGGCTCTATGCTAAACCTAGTGAGAGTAAGATGGTGAGACTCTTAGTCAATTAGCTTAAGAGTTAACTTAGATGTTTTTGTAAAAAGACACACATATGTTTACTGGTCTCTTATAGTAGACTGTACCACAAGTTCAAAATTATGGAATTTTTGTTGTTCATTTGTAGAAAAAAAGTTATGTTGCTTGTCTTGTTCTTATTTGGTACTCCAATATGTTTGTCCCGTTTAGGCCTTCCAGTTTCTCTTCTTTTATCATGGTCTTCTTTATGCGTTCTTTTTTTGCTGACTTGTATCAACTGCTAATTAGTCCATAAGCATTCTACCCTTCTTACTGGCATACTATCCATGAGCAGTGGCATTATGAGCACAGTTCCATTTTACAAGCCTTTTCTTATTTTCTGTTCATTACATTTGATTATCATAAAGATGATATCATGAAGGTGAATTTGAAATCGCACATCATAAAATGAAAGAAATTTCCTATTTGTTCCTCGGAAGTTCATTATATACTTGAATGAGTCTAGAAGACAATCTGCAACTGTACATTGCTGCGGACTTGCTCATTAATGATCGGCTAACTACTCTCTATGCAATTAACTATATAAGACGGTCTTGTCTTATTACTCTATACATTGCAGGAAATGCGCCCACCAAGTTCTCTATCTCTTGGAACTTCTGCTGATTCTCCACAGTGGCTCTATGCTAAACCTAGAGAGAGTAAGATGGTGAGGCTCTCAGTCAATTAGCTTAAGAGTTAACTTGGATGTTTTTGTAAAAAGATACACATGTTTACTGGTCTCTTATAGTAGACTAGCCTAAGCCCGTGTCCAAGGCCAAGTTTTTTGTTTGTTTTTTTTTTTTAAATTAAATTTTTTTTTTTTAAAGGGCAAAAAGGGAAAGGGACCAAATAGTGAGGGCAAAATGGGAAATTTCCCAATTGAAACTGTTCAAAGAACTGTTCATGGGGGAGTTCCCATTTATACTATAGATTGTACCACAAGTTCAAAATTATGGAATTTTTGTTGTTCATTTGTAGAAAAAAGTTATGTTGCTTATGTCTTGTTCTTATTTGGTACTCCAATATGTTTGTCCCTTTTAGGCCTTCCAGATTCTCTTCTTTTAACATGGTCTTCTTTATGCGTTCTTTTTTTGCTGTCTTGTATCAACCACTAATTAGTCCATAAGCATTCTACCCTTCTTATTGGCATACTATCCATGAGCAGTGGAATTATGAGCACAGTTCCATTTTACAAGCCTTTTCTTATTTTCTGTTCATTACATTTGATTATCATAAAGATGATATCATGAAGGTGAATTTGAAATCACACATCATAAAATGAAAGAAATTTCCTATTTGTTCCTCGGAAGTTCATTATATACTTGAATGAGTCTAGAAGGTAATCTGCAACTGTACATTGCTGCATACTTGCTCATTAATGATCGGCTAACTACTCTCTATGCAATTAACTATATAAGATGGTCTTGTCTTATTACTCTATACATTGCAGGAAATGCGCCCACCAAGTTCTCTATCTCTTGGAACTTCTGCTGATTCTCCTCCCAAGGAGGCTTGGCGTTCAGATGGGGCTGAGGACAAGAAAGATTGGAGAAGAATTACTTCTGAGACAGAGAGCGGGCGACGTTGGCGCGAAGAAGAAAGGGAAACAGGCTTGCTTGGTAGAAGAGATCGCAGGAAAACTGATCGGCGTGTTGACAATGCTGTTGTCCGAGAAACTCCAGAGACTAGAGGCCCACAGGCCTCTGACAGGTGGAATGATGTTAATCGCAATTCTGGGCAAGAAACACGGCGTGATAGCAAATGGTCATTAAGGTGGGGTCCTGATGACAAAGAAAAGGAGGCACGAGTTGAAAAAAAGACAGAAGCAGAGAAGGAAGACTCTCCTAATGATGCTCAATCATTTACTGGTACTGGTCGTGTAGCTTCTGAGCGTGATCCAGATTCTCGTGATAAATGGAGGCCACGCCACAGAATGGAAGCGAATTCTGGTGGGCCAGGTTCCTTTCGTGCTGCACCTGGATTTGGAGTTGAGAAAGGCCGGGTTGAGGGGTCGAATGTGGGGTTTACTGTAGGGCGCGGGAGATCTACTGTATCCATTGTGCTACCTTCATCTACTGGTTCTGTCGGTTCTGTTCACTTTGACAAGAGTGAAAGTGTTCCTGGGAAGCCAGGACGTCCAATCGATGTCTTCTTCTATCCAAGGGGGAAGCTTCTTGATATATACCGTACACAGAAGCTGGATCCATCATGGGCTAGCATGCCTGCAAATATTGAGGAAGTGCCTCCTATAACACAAGTAACTGTTGAGGAACCACTAGCTTTTGTTGCTCCTGCTGCAGAAGAGGAGGTGAGGTTTAATTCTCCATAGAAAGTTGAAGTTCCAATATTGGGCTATAGTTACGTTTTCACGAGATTTCCCTTGCCATAAATTGTTCTAGTTTGCATTTTCTTGACTTTCTTATGCATTAACCCCGCAGGCTATTATTGGTGATATTTGGAAAGGGAAAATAACTAGTAGTGGTGTGATGTACAATTCAATGAAAAAGGGAAGGTCGTTTGACAACTTTACAGGTAAATGAAGTTTTGTCCTTTTTATCTTGTGGCTATGAAACAAGAAGACTACCTTATCTTTTTGAGACATTTTTTTTTTCTGAATCTTTGAGAATGTGTATATCTAGATGTTGGAGATTTGGAATCTACTAATGGAAATCATGGTGTACTGTCCTCAAGTGTCACCGACGAAGTTAAAGCTTCAAATAACAATACTTGTAAAGCGAACAATGATAGCATCTCATACAATGTTGGACCTAAAATAAATTTACCCAATGGTGAGTTACAGATCCTACAATAATGACTCAAGCACTTACATTTTCTATTATGATTCTAATAAATGTTTGCTACTTCGATTCAGAGAGAGAGACTAATTGGAATGGAGAGCAGAACGTTCATGAGAATTTAAGCGGAGTGGATTCAAACGCATCAATGTCAACAAGGTTAAAATCCAATATTGGTGGTGTTCAGGACAATGCCTCTTATATTAAAGTTGACAATTCTGCTTTTTCAAAACACCTGCTCTATGGCGATACCGAGTCTGCTGCTGCTTCTGATTTCAGCACTAAGCTTGATTCAAACTCCCTGAACGTGTCGTCAGAGCAGTATTGTTATGGAGGTGCGCGGGCAGTTGAGAACAATCTGAAGAAGGAAAGCGAGTTAGGAGGGATCCTCCCTGAGGAGTTAAGCTTGTACTATTGCGATCCTCAAGGGGAGATCCAGGGGCCATTTCTTGGACTTGATATCATTTCTTGGTATGAACAAGGGTTCTTTGGATTGGACTTACCAGTTCGCTTAGAAGATGCTCCAGAAGACTCACCATTTCATGAATTAGGTGACCTTATGCCTAATTTGAACCGCTTCAGGATTGAGCATACCAATAGCAATGATCCAAGTCCCAATATAGAGCAAGATTCAGTTTTTGAGGGGCACTTGAATGTCCCTGCTCCCGAAATTAATTATTCAGGTGCATTAGATGACCCACGTTGGCAGTTACCCGAGTCTGATGGCCTATCAGTGAAGCTTGCTCAGCAAAGAATATCTGAATATGATGGTCCTTCGCAGTTTCCATACCCTGAGGGTCAAAACTTTAATGATGAAGGTCAGGAGTCTTTTCTTCTGCTTTCCTAAGTAATCTTTGTACCTGAAATTAGCTCTAATATTTTTTTTTCTTTTTTCTCGAATAGAAATTTTTCTTTTTCCAGGAAGACCTGGAAGTAGCAGCGATCGCATGGGGAAAACTTCAATGGGCTTTAATGATCCATCTGCAAGTTTTAGTGGCAATCGTTCCTTTTCATCTGACACGATAGAATCTGGCATGCCAAACCAAAAGGAAAATAAGTTGCATCCTTTTGGGTTGTTATGGTCTGAACTTGAAGGTTCAAATTTCAGGAATGACCAGCCATCAAATGGGCCTTTCAGCGCTGGTGTTCATCATCAGCATATGAACTCTGCAGCGGGGAGAGCTCCTCCCTTCCATGCAATGCCTGAGTCACCTCATCCTAGTGATTCATGGTCTGATGCTTATAGAAGAAACACTCAGGGTGAGCCCAACATGTATCAAGAAGGTATGGATGTTCAGAAGCTGTCTCGAATGGATCAAGATGTCAGTCACTTTGATTTGGCCGAAAAACTTAGGTCTCAGCAAATACAACAACTCCTCCAACAGCATAATCTTTTGTCTTCTCAATCCCACCTGAATGAATCAATGCTTGATCAAGTTGCAAGTCGAAATCCAAGGAACCAACAAATGGCCAGTCAAACAGGGCATGATTTTGAGCACATTTTGGCGCTTCAAATGCAGCAACAGCAGCAACAGCAGCAACAACAGCATCAGTTGCAGCCACATCAGTTTCATCAACAGCAAATGCTGATGAAGGAACAACAGTCTCAAGCCCGACAGATGCTAGTAGAACAACTGATTCAGAATCAGATGCGTGATAGCCGTGGACAGTCACGTGCAGATGCTATTAGATCCAACAATGCTCTTGATCAGATTCTGTTAAAGCACCAGATTCTAAACGAACTACAACAGCGTTCCCAACATCTCCCAAGGCATGCTGATCCATCACTGGACCAGCTGATTCAGGCGAAGTTTGGACAATCACCTCTCCAAGGTCATCAAAGTGATTTACTGGAGCTAATATCACGTGCAAAGCATGGCCAGATGTCATCATTAGAACATCAGATGCTTCAGCAAGAGCAGTTTCATGCAAGGCAGTTGCCCATGGGATTGAGGCAGCGTGCTGAATTGGAAGAAGAAAGGCAACTTGGCTCTGTTTGGCCTGTTGATGAGACTAGTCAGTTCCTCAGAAGCGCTTCTGGTGTTCACCGGACTAATACTTCTGGGTTAGGCCCATTAGATTTCTATCAGCAACAACAGAGACCATCACCTGAGGAGTTGAGTCATTTTGAGCGGAATCTTTCCTTACAAGAGAGACTTCAGCGTGGACTCTATGACCCTGGCTTACATCCATTTGAGCGCTCATTGTCTCTGCCTGGTGGGGCTCCCGGAATGAACTTGGATGTTGTAAATTCTTTAGCTCGTGCACAAGGCTTAGATATGCAGGAGCCAAATGCAAGAATGCATCCTGCTGGTCAAGGAGGTGGCTTTGCTGCTGGCGCTGGTGTTTACTCTCATCAATCTCATTATGCATTAGGCTCAAATCAGTTTCGGCCCTCTCACTCTGACGCAATGGAGGGACCCTGGCTGGAAAACAATGGCCAGTTGTCGAATGACTGGATGGAATCACAGATACAACAATTGCATATTAATGAGAGACAAAAGAGGGCAATGGAAATGAGAAGGGCGCCAGAAGACCCAAGTTGGATGTCTGCTGGAGCAAGCGATGACACTTCAAAAAGATTGCTTATGGAATTGCTTCACCAGAAACCAGGCAATCAGTTAACTGAGCCGTTGGATGTGCAGAGTGGAGTACCCTATGAAAGAAGGGTGCCTAAGAATCATTTAGTCAATCTTCATTCGGATCAAGAAGCAGGTCTAAACCACTCATTTTCTGTTGGATCCTTTGGTTCTAATTCAGGTGGGCCTCCACAGGGTCGATTAACTGACGAGATGGCAATTGGTCTGGAAGGCAATGAAAACTTGCTCCTTCGATCTAATCCAGGAGTGGTACTTGAAGGAGGCTCAGTTTATACAAACACCAATACTGCAGGCAATTCATCCATGGAACAGAACTTTTTGGATGTGGAGTGCAAAAGGCAAGGATTAAAAAATGATGGTGGTCTTGTGAAGGGCCCATCTAAAGAAACTCAAGAAGGTACAGTTCAGCAAGCAGGATTGTCTGCTATGGATCGTGGAGAATTGCCAGTTAATGTCGTCAGCAGGCATACTTCTGTTGGTGGTAATCTCCTTTTTTATATTTTCATTGGTATTATCATGTCTCAAATGGGATTGAGGTCTGACATGGTTCCAGGTGGGAATATAGGCTTTTACAACGACAACATTGAACCTTCTGATTCATTTGTGGAAGAGATTGCTAAAGAACGGTAAGTACAAGTGCCATCATAAAGAGTGATTATTCTACATAATTTAGGCTTGTGTTGAAGTGATATTAACTATGGTGGGCTGCTCCATAAAAACAATTATGAAGTCATAATCTTCACTGGTTATACCTAATTGTTATTGAGCTAATATCAGGTTAATGGTGATGTCCATGCGCATATAAATTTTTTGTAACCTCTATTCTTGTACTTGTGTTTTTTTTTCTTTTTTAATAAGGAGGGGGGGGGGCAGAAAGTTAATCTAGGATCTCCTGATTTCTTAAGAGAACTGGAATTTTCCTCAGCCACAGGTTCAGTGCATACTAGGCATTCTCCCCGGACCCCCTTTCATTCCTTAATAAGCAGGCTGAAACTGTTACTGTCTTGATCAGACACAGTCATTCAGTCAATTAACTTTTGTGCTGATATTTTTTGAATCTAGGCGAATGAGGACTCGAGTGAGCTTGTTTAGGCAGTCAAAAACTACTTTCAGAGCGAAATCTAGATTAATTAAGCAAACACTGACAGGGGCGGACACAAGTAGACTTAAAGGGGTGGAAGTGAACCCTCCTTAATCAAAAGTGTGTGGTTTAGTGGTTAAGATGTTAAGATTTTAACTTGAAGGTCGTAGGTTCGAGTCCCATCTCAAGCATTATTTTTTAACTCAAATCTTTATAGTGTATTTGTGCACCCCCTCATGAAATGCTCTAGGTCTGTCACTGAACACTGATACTGGGAAAATTCTATTGATAAGTAGAGAAAAATGACCCTTGAGAGGATCCTGTGCCTGTATTGATAAATAGAGAATAATGACTGTTGAAAGAACCCTATGCCTCTATTGACGTAGTATATGTACTCAGCGCAAGTGAAGTTTGGTTTGCCGATAGTATTAGTTTGAGAGTGGTGGTGTCCCTCAGTTTTCGCTGTAGTTGTGTTACTTATGTGAGGGGTTTCCATCTATTCTGTATGCTCCATTCATTCCGTCGAAAGAGTTGTCCATTCCTCTCTAATTTGGCAATATTAAACCTAAATTGCCTTCCATTTCATTGTCTTTTCTATCTCATCTTAAATGTTTAACTTTATTGGTGGACATGTTCAACTTACCTCTCCTGGCTAGTACTGTGGGCTGGTGCATGATTTTAACAGTTATCAACCAAGGGATTTGGTTTCTACATGAACAAACTGTGAGTCGACACTTGGCATGGTCATCATACAGTAGATTATGATGGCAGTAGTGGAGATGAGGAAATTTTGACTAGAACTGGCCTATTGGGAAACGATTTCTGTTATGACTCTTGTAAAAGAATATTCGTTTGTCCCCTGATAAGTAGTCCCATATTAGCCCCTGTACTTTGGTCAAGGATGCATGTATGCCCTTATACAAGTTAATTGCCATATTAGCCCCCGTACTTAAGAAAAATGTGTGGAGATTATGATACCGTCATCTTTCCGTCCAAAATGCCGTTAAATCTGCCTATATGGCTTGCTGACGTCAAAAAAATGCTGACATGGCACTATACTTGGTCAAAATTTGCGGATGTGGAAATAGAAGGGGAGAAATTGTAACATAACAAACTATAAACCTTAAAAATTGGAATATTAAGTTGCAAAGACCCCCTTCCTCATCATTATAAACTCTTCAACCAATTTAGGGTTGAAAAAAAGAAAAAGAAAAAAAGAAAAAAAAAGAAACATGACTCTTCTTCTTCATCTCACTATCTCATCCCCTCCCCTCCCCTCCCCTCCCACACCCATTCTTCCCCAACTCATTGCCGCCACCGCTGCCACCCCAGACCGCCCGCCTCTGACTACCGTCCCTAGCCCTAAATTCAATCTAAACCAAAAAAATCCCTCTTTTTCTTCACCTTCTTATCCCCTCCATCTCCAACCCACCACTTCTACCCTTGTCGTCACCCGTTACCACACTATCACCTTCTCCCACATTGCTCCATACAGCGGCAAACCCCCTCCCCTCGCCTCACTAATCATCCCCTCCCCTCGTCACTTTTCTTCACGTCTTCATCTCTCTTTCAAAATCGTTTTTTGGTACACAATGGAGCTCAGATCTGAGACTTTTTTAACGGTATTTTGTTATTTGAAACTTGATTTTGGATTTGGTACAAAATGGAACCCAAATCTGGGATTTTAAAAGGTATTTTGTTGTTATTTTGAAACTTGATTTTGATTGCGTGTTTGTTGAACTCATGGGTTATTAATTTGTTTTTGATTTTGGGTTTGATTTGTTTTATTTTTGAAGTTGGGTTTTATTTTGAATTGAATGTGGGTTTTTTGGAGATGGGTTGTTGATTTGTATTATTAGTCTGAAATTTAGTGTGAAATTTCATGGATGAGTTGTTTGGAAATGGTGGATGGTGGTGATGGGGCCAGCTTAGTTGGAAGGTGGTGGCTAGGTGGGGTGGCGGTGAGAGGTTGTATGGCAAATGTGGTGAAGAAGTAAAAATTAGAAAGTAAAAAAAAAAAAAAAGGATTTTTTTTTTTGTAGAAAATTAACTTATAGGAGTAATTGTTAAAATAATAAGTAAGTTAATGGCTAATTGCTTGCTTTTTTAATTATTTTTTTAAAGAAAAGAAAACTAATTTATAGTTGTTTAAGAAAAAAAATAAGGAAGGTTTTGTCTGAAGAAAATTTTTTAGGCAAGTTAATTAAAATTTGAAGAAAAAAAAATTAAAAAAAAAATTGAAGCAAAAAATAAAAAATCACACTTTTACCCCCCTGTTGATCTGATTTTTTTTCACATAAATGGCTTAGTCATCAAAGATTAGTGCCACATCAAGACGCCTAGTCAACCATTCCGTTAGAATTTGGACGGAAAGATGACGATGTCCTAATCCCCACACATTTTTCTTAAGTACGTGGGCTAATATGACAATTAACTTCTATAAGGACATATCTGCATCCTTGACCTAAGTATAGGGGCACATTTCTATATTTTCCCTCCAATTTTTCTTAACTTTGTTGAATCATCTTGGTATCTTTTTACACTTGCTCTATGGTAGAAATCAGATTTGAATATGATTCTTTCAGTGATGAGAGATCCTAATATCCTTTGTGGTCATGGTAGTACTCTCTCCATCCCAAAATGTTTGTCCAAAAAAAATTGAAATTTGTTCTTGATCAAGAGCAAATTTGAGTTTTTTTGGACATTCATTTTGGAACAGTGGTAGTACGAGGCTTTCAGGCTTTTCTTAATTGAATGGTTTATTGTTTTGTATGGCCGGAATTGAATGCTTTTTGCTGCTCATTTAAATATTTGACCTTCACCCATTCCCATGCAACGAGATCCGTACATTAAACAATAAATAGGCGAACACAAGTATAACATTTTAATGACTTTTGTTAACAATATGAAATTCTAATATTGTTTATTCACAGAGTGTCAGCTGTACCGGTTAAAAGGGTGGAGAATATTTTGCTAAAACGTCCACCTGTTCCCCGGGCTTCATCATCCCAAGAAGGCTTGTCTGAGCTGGCTTCTGACCCAGTTGTCAGAGGGAAGAATGTCCCTAATATGTTACCTCCTGAAGGTATGAAATATTACTTATTTATGAACTCAGAATTCAAGCATAAACAGTATAATTGAGAAGATATGGTGCTATCATTAATAAAATTATTATTTTAAAAAATGTGTCTCAGTATGAAAAAAGATTGAGAGAACTAAAGAAAAAACAAAAATAACTTGTTAAAAAAGTAGGGGAGAGAAAAAAGTGATGTTTCATGCAACAAAGATGATTGTGGGTGGGTGTGTGGGGGAGGGGGGGGGTCTCTGTAGACTAACTAGCATTCCAAGACCACCTGTACTCTTAGACAGTAAGGGACACTAAAAATCTCTCTCAAATTCGTGTCCGAGGGAGATTTAAGACGAACTGGCATTCATATTCGGGTTGTGGATTGTTCTCTTGTCACATGTGCACAATTTCCTTTTGAGAATTGTTATTCACCCCCGCAAGTTTACTCAATACCCCTACATTATTATTATCAAAAAAAATGCCATTAATTGAAATGACTTTATTACCCCACCCTTCTTCCCTAACCATTGAACTGAGTTGCTAATTCCCAAAATAAGCTCCCTTCTTCTCCATGATTTCCGGCCATTCCCCATCCTCCTCCATAATTTCCGATCATCTCCTCTTCTTTCCCAAAATAAGCTCCCTTCTTCTCTATCCCCTTCAGCCAAATTCTAGGGTTCAACAATCACCAAAAATCAAGAAAATCATTGGGTCTTTAGCTTTCCAGAACAACATTCACAGCTACTAATGGCCCACCATAATCAGCAGTGATCGGAACTGGAGTAGAATCTTGTACTGCTTTCCAAATCCCCGCAACTCCACCTTGTTGCTCCGAACCAAGCACCAAAATATATTTTTCAAAAGTCCCAAAATTGAATTTCTAGGCTTCGAATTTTGTCACCAATGGCGATTTTGAAGGCTGAATGGGGTGTGTGTGGGATCGGAATTGAAGGGAAAGATGGTGGGCTTGTTCAATTCGGGTAGATGGGTTCAAATTCGTGGGTTTTGGGTGAAGAGAGAAAGTGGGTTAATGGGGGGGGGGGCAATTTTAGGAAGGGAGAGGGTAGAGGATGGTGTTTAATGGAGGGAGGAGAAGACAAGGAAAGAAGATGAAGATGAAGAAGAAAAGGTGAGGAATGGTGGCGACAGGTATGGTGGTGTTTAATGGGGGAGAAGATGAATAGCGAGGGAGAGAGAAGGAAGAAGAAGGAGTTGGGGTAATAAAGTCATTTCAATTAATGACATTTTTTTGATAATAATAATGCGGGGATATTGAGTAAAATTGCGGGGGTGAATAATAATTCTCTTTCCTTTTAATGCCTTAACTATTTTCTGAGATGTCATAATGTTACCAGTCGTTATGAGGTTTAGTTGAATAACCCTGGTCAGTGCTCGATGGAAAGTGTTGCACGTACAGAAAACAGAATGGTTCTACTTCTACTACCCGTGTCCCAAAATGAATGACCAATTTTTTTTATTTTTTTTCAGTAATATACATTGAAGTATTGTACGGTTCAACACTTTATAGCACCAAATATTCTGTACCGTATATTTTTGTTTATGTGTGCTGTGATTAACCAATGTGAAAAACTCAGGGGGAAGGCGTGAAGCAGGAAACCAAGGCTCGGAAAAGAAAGACGTTCGCTTCAGGCGAACCTCGTCCTGTAGTGATGCTGACGTGTCAGAAACAGCATCGTTCAGTGACATGCTCAAAAGCAACACCAAGAAAGCACCAGCGGCAGAGATTCATTCTGCTTTGGAGGGTGCAGATGGACAAGCCGGAAAAGGTGGTGGGAAAAAGAAAGGAAAGAAAGGGAGGCAAATAGATCCAGCACTTCTCGGGTTTAAGGTTACAAGCAATCGCATCATGATGGGTGAGATCCAACGTGTTGAAGATTGAAGGACGTCGTCCATGTTAGCTGTACAGATCCTATTTTTGTGCTAAGTTTTTGCAGATAGGAATAATTTATTTTTTTTAATTAGTTTTTTAGTTTTTGTTCTTCCCCCAATTTGCATTACAATTGGTGATGGTAGGGGGTGAAAGAAAGTGAAGTCAATGATGAATTGGGTAGAATAGAGAAGAGTTTGGTTGTTTGTGAATCTTATAGACTGTATAGACCAATCAAATAGAGACAAGTAAGCTAAATAAATAGGCTACCTTTGTACATTGAAGATTTAAGTTAATGAGTATTATAATAGTGGTATTTGAAATTCACTCCAATTCCAAATTTGAAAGTATATTTTCATTTTTTTCAAGGAAATTAAGAAAGTTTACTAAGCATCTTTAGAATTTATTAACACCCACTCCCTCCGTCCCACAATAATTTGCAAAAAACACCTTTTGGGTGTCCCACAATAATCTGCAAAGTTTCAAAATAAAATTGGGACTTATTTGTTATGCTCACAACAATTACTCACTAACTTCACTTTCTCTCTCCTACCCAACCATCTACACTCATAACACATCACCTTTTACCTTAATTCTTGTGTCAAGCAATTTTGTGCGCATTTCTCCGGGACGAAGGGAGTATACATGAATAAATACCTTTTGATCATTGCAAATACAAATTAGGATGAGAAATATTATTAGTAACTTTAGTGAAGGAGCATAGAGAATATTCAAAGGAGTGCAAAATCATTTTCATTATTAAAAGAGGTAAAAAAATAATTAAAATGTAATGCATTTTTTCTTTATCTAAACAGCGGCAAGTTTCAATAAATTGCACTAATGACATCCACATTGGTTCGTTTGAGAGCTTTTTTATAGTTTCAATATTTCACATCATCAATCAAAAATTAAAAATTCTAATATTTTTTACAATGGTATAGCTCTTTTGTTTGTTTATGGAATTGATAACCTTTAATTAAAACCCACAAAAAGTAGATGTTTGTACAGAGAGCTATTCCTTAGTAGACTAACAACTAGACTTGAATAATTTTATTAATGAAAATATTGAGTTTTGGACTTAGGCAGAAGAATTTTATGGACTTGGACAGTTAGATTTGTTATAAAGATTGAGTTGAGATAATTGCAAAAAATAAAATAAAATAAAATGTGACATATGCAATACTTATTATAAGGGAGGTGTCGAACTTGAGTAAACCAGCAAAACATTCAACGAAAAAATTTGTAGCTACCATCCTTTACCACGAACAATAGCAAATTTTGTTATAAGTTTAGTGTTTTTATGTATATATAGAAAACAAGTACAAATTTGAGGCCCTAAATTCTAAATTCGACTAAAATTTCGGAGGCCCTAGGCTACCGTCTCACTCGTCTTATGGTAGGGCCGGCCCTGCCTGCAATTACCCTGGGAGACCCAAAAACATCATATGGAAAGAAGAGAAAGTGGACTAAAAATGATTAATTGTGTAATGTAGTTTCCTTACTTGCAACAAAAATTGCAAAAGAAATTGACGTTCTTCACATACATTCATTTAGGGACGGAGGGAGTAAAATAATACGTCGAGACGGGCACTTTTTCTCGTTACCAAAGTGACAATTAATAAACCATATCTAAAAGCTTAACTAGTAGACTTTCTTGTTATACAGATTGACTAGAAGCATTCATACCATGAATCTAGCGCGCAAATCCCCTCTATTTATCGTTAACTTGCAGATATGAAACTGGTTTTCCTTCAAATATTAGTTGTGCAATAGTTCTACCCATGATCCACTCGTTATCGGATGCTGAAAGAGGCACTTTACTACAAATATGCGACACTGCTTCTTTTGCTTCTTTATAGCCACATTCTGGAACAACGAACGGGAAATCACTGCAGCACCATCAAAAGGGAAGCTATTCAAGTTTTCAAGGATATTAAGGAAGTTTACATTCAAGCATCTATTTATACTACTCCCTCCGTCCCAAAATACTTCTAGTTAAAGAACTGAATTTTTGTCCCAAGATAGTACTATATTAAACACGTTTAGAGATAGGTTTATAAACAATTACTCGTTCCATGATTAGTGAAGGTTATTATAGTAATTTTGGCTAGTTTGTGAATTTATCTCCAACGACATGTGCTTTGGGACGGAGAGATTAGCACTTATACATAAACAAATACCCTTGACGAGAGCATTATATCATTGCAAATGCATATTAGGATGCAGAGGTTTATAAGGTAACTTTAGAACTTTAGTAACTTCAGTAGAAAATAGATGCTCAGTTTCCAATGATAGCTAATTAAAGAAGAAATATGTTACCTTCCCCACATAACTCGGTTGGCACCAAAACTGGAGACTATCTGTGACAGAATTTGATATAAATCTTCATAGGGATATGGTTTTCTTGACACTCTAAATAAGGCACTGAATTTTACATAAACCTGTAAAATTAGGAAAAACAGGTCAATATTAGCTGTGTAAGCCAAACATCATGAAGCCACGACGATCAGTTTATAAGATCAAAAGGCTGATTAATTCACTAGTGTCATTTACTCGAGTGTAATAAGTAGAGCTCATTAAGGATAAAAGGGCAAACCCCGGTGCGCCAAGCGCTCCCCGCCTTGCGGGGGTTGGGAGAGGGAACCATTTGCTAGAGCCTTCCCCTGACAATTGCCAAGAGGGCGAGCCTTGGCGCAACGGTTAAGTTGCTCCTTTGGGATAGCATTAGAAATAAAAAAATGTTCTTAAAATCTTTGAATAGTCAAATGGGATTATCATTATGGGATGGAGTGAGCATGTTGAAGGTAATATTGGAGTAATGTGGAGAAAACAATGAGAGGAAAATTTCGAAATATTTAAAATTAAAAAAGTACTAAAGAAGTTTGGCTTGTCTTATGTGATTCTTGGTTACAAACGGAGGGAGTACAATATAAATTGTCGTGCTAGAAGTGTAAAAATGTCAGGAAAACAAACTGAACTCGCCAACATCCCAAGTAAAATCAGACAGCAACAATTTCACCTGTGGAAATCTAGATAATTTCAGAAGTTCCGAGAAGGCTAGGCTCTCCTCGTCGTTTCTGCAAAAGGAAATATGAATCAGAAGAGCTGCTTTGGTCATTTACTAGGAATCAGGACTTGGCAATCACAGCACAGAAGTTAAATTTAAAAAAAAAAACTGATGCTTACATAGGAGGCTTGCAGAAACCCAAATGATCAAGGAGAACAACTGTAGAAGGAAACTCAGTGCACAGCTTCTCAATTTCGGATAGATGTAGATTAAGACCCTAAAATGACCCAACAAAATATCTTACCACTTAACCATTCAAACAACAAAAAAATAAAAAATACTGCATACTCCCACCGTCCCATAAAGATAGTCCCACTTTTTTGAGGTAATTTTGATTGAACTTTGCACAATAATTTATATAAATTTATTTATCCTAATGAAAATCTAAGAATTGTTACTTGTAGAACTTCTAATGGTGTATCAATAACAAGTTTCAGAATTTCATTTGGATTATTAGTTTTTCCTGAATCTTTGCTCAAAGTTCAATCAAATTAACCATTAAAAAGTGAGACTATCTTTCGGGATGGAGGGAGTATTTCAGATCCATGCAACAAGAAAAAATGGGTACTTTATTACAAAGTATTTTAGCATTATTCATTGTTAAGTGTGTGGCTTAATGGTCATACATAATATTGTGGGATGAGTTAGTACCTTCATGCACATGAAACCCACAGGCACGCCGAGCTCTCCTGCTTTGGAAAACATCGCCTTGCCAATTTCATTTGTCATCTGCATATATAACAATACATGCTATTACTGCATCAATAAGTAAGAATATAATATAGTATATACACTCCGCTCATCTGCTCAGCATATAGGTCATTACTAGGCATCATTGCTGGAGAATCCAAGAATTGTTAACCAGGGGTTAGAAGGAATATTGGCCAAATAAAAAATAAATGAAATTTGTAAGACATAATATGAACAGTTTATTTTTTAGTGACATGATTAGTAAAAGTGTATATCTTTCAAAAGTTCAAATTCATATTTTGACGTGCGTACAAGAAGTTGTTAGATACATAGATGAACTGAAGGGTAAGGACCGTAAGGTTGTTAGCAGTGGCGAAGCCAGGATTTTTCGGAAAGGGGGTCAAATTTGCTTTTGCGATAACAATTATAATTGAGATATCCAATTTAATATACAAGGGGGTCAAAATATTAATTTAGTGCAATTTTTTTTTCAAAATTAAGAAGGTCAAAATGTATAAATCTAATATTTTCAAGAGTAAAAAGTCATTTTCTAAAAATTTGAAAGTGTTAAAATTGACACACTCCAAAATTGAAGTGGGTCGGATGACCCCCATGGCCTTAACCTTGCCTCGCCACTGGTTGTTAGATACTCGTATTTCATTTTGAGAGGCCAAACTACAATTTTAAAATTTCATATACCTTTATAAAAGTGAAATTGCACATCCCCCCCCCCCTCCCCCAATGCCATTGTGCACTAGAGATTTTCATAATCCATAGTGCTGACATTTACAATTTTGAGATTTGCCTTATATAAGAATCCAAGATTGAAACTATGTTCTATGTAATGTTATTCCAGAGTAAGCATGAACAGGAGGCAATTAGGATCATGAGCTTTACCTTCTGACCAGATGGCCACAAATATGGATTAAAGCGAACAGCACGGTACCCATCCTATAATGAACAAAAATTCTGGGTGAACAACATTTAAATGAGAAATTCTGGTTATGATTGCTATTTTTGTTAACCTTCAAAATAAGATTTTCGAGTTGCTGAAGTCCACTGCCATCTTCAGCTGGATTTGCAAGGCAACAGCCAGCAAATTTGGAAGGATACTTTTTCAACACACTGTCCATCATTAAGTTGGCATAAGGTAATGTGGTCTAAATGTGTGATGAATAAGCAGACACTTGCAATAAAATTCTGTTAGGAGGGTTTAGAGTTATTTCATACCCCCTCCGTCCCAAAATGAACGCTTTTTTTTTCTAAATAACTTTGTCCAATGATTTTTTACCAGATTTTTTCCATAGTCATTATATACTTGTAAAACTAAATGTTTGAAAGTGGATAACAAGAATATTCATTCATCTTCGAGGCTAAAAATTAACTTTTTCAAAATGTCTCTTAAATGAAAATTGGACATTCATTTTTGGATGGAGGGAGTACATAAAAATTTGAGATTAAGAAGTGAATGTGCAAATAAAATGCTACTGACCTCGTCACCAAGGAATGATCAAACTTATGGTTGATGGGCTGCACAATTAGTGCACCATCTACACCTGCTTCTTCCATGCACTGAAAAAATGATACTGATTACTCACAAAAGAGGTCTTTAAAAAAAAATAAAAAAAATAGAAATATGAAGAACCAGAGGTATCAGACTGATACTATCAGCCTAAGCATGTAGACTGAATAAAACTCCTTATCTCTCAAAAAACATAGAAAACATAAATTCCGGAACGGCAGACAATAACCAATATAAAAATAAAGAAAAGAGAGAACTCATAATAAGGAGGCAGAACTGACATTATAGTAACAGACCAAATCGATAAATCAATTATAACCACGTCCCAGGCCGATGCTTTGGTATCTTAGTTGTCTGTTTATACAAGGTACAGGTAATAAAGTGTAAATGCCCGTGAGGATAAGTAGAGGTAGACTTCCATGAGTAGGCTAGCAAATGGAGTAGAAGATTAACCTACATTTATTTACGCTCATTATCAATATTTTCTCTCAATGGTTTTCTAGTATCTTTGAGCCAAATGGTTGGTCAACTTTATCTCAAATGAACTCAGTTTTAGTCCAAATATTGGTCTATTACTATGATATTAGTGCTGCTGTTCTCAGTTTACAAAATTTAGGACAAAATTGGGTAATTTTCTATGTCGATAAGATAGGTAGAGTTTGACTTTGTGTTCATAAATTTCTCAACTTGCCATGTATACTATTCAAGCACCACGTTTGTCTATTTGAGCACCTAAGTTACATATCTACTATTCAGCATGATCAGTAAGGAACGAGCCTGGGGTTTATGCCTTATGTCGGACACTCTGTATTTTGTGTGGGCCTGGCCCTTCTATGGACCCCACACATAAGCAACATTCAAGTATGTAACAGCCAGCAGCATACCAACAACCACTAGCACATTCTATTCATCAGAGTGATAAGAAATCTCAGGTTCCACAAAAGTAGCTTTGGTGGTTGATTGATCAAGAAGCTGAATTACATTGTAAAACAATAAGGTGCGTTAACTTGGATTTTTTTTTACTCCCTCCATCCTAAATTGATAGTCTTGTTTGACTTTTCAAACATTTTGAGGATACATTGTAAGTTTTGGAAATTCAATTATTTTGAAACCTTAATTTCAGAAAAGGGCATAACTTTTTAGTTTTTGGGACATGCAAAAAGGGGAAATGGGACTATCATTTTGGGACAGGGGGAGTATATTTTATTTAATACTGATAAAAATCTAAGGTTCCACAAAATAGCTTAACAATACCTCGAGCAAGAAGTCAACATGACCAGGCAAGGAGGGCTCTTGGCCAGGAAAGTAAGGATACTTTTCAGCAGCCTATAAGACATGGGTATATGAAATGTTAATCGACAAACATACACAAAATACAGTTGAAGAGATAGATATGCACACTAATACTCCCTCCGTCCCATAATAAATGTCACACTTTCCTTTTTTGTCCGTCCCAAAATAAATGTCGCGTTTTTAAATAAGAAATTATCTCACTGCACTTTTTCTATGGTACAGGCAATTTACAATTGAGCGAGCTATAATATTTCTTAGAAACACCGACAAGCCAAATGCGACAGTTATTTTGGAAAAAGGGGAATAAAACATTAGTCTGTATGTATAGAAGTAGAGGTGCCTTCAAGCAAGCCACGCCTCGGTTTGAACTCAAACTAGTGAAACAAAAGTTTGGACCTGAGCTTATTAAAGCTTAAGCGAATTCTCAAGAACCTTGATCAAGCTTAACTCGAGTTGGTAAGCAAGCTATTATGATCCAATTTCAGTCAAACACTCTGGAGCTCAAGTTTAGTCCAGCCAAACTCGAGTTGATTTCCAAGAAATAAACAAGTACTCCCTCCGTCCCAAAATGAATATCCAAAAAACTTTCAAATTTCCTTTTGAACATCCATTTTGGGACGGAGCACATACAAATATAATACTCCCTCCGTCCCAGTAAAACAACCCAATATGACTGAGCCAAAATTTTCAATGGTGTATATTAATCCCCTATTTCCTATAATTTGCACAAGCATGACAAATTTTAAGTGGTATAATTCATAGAAATGTCATGCCCTTGAAAAAAACAATGAAAATCTTTGAAAATAATGGCTTGTTCATTTAAAAATGGAAGAAAATCAAGTTTAATTCTACATAAACAATAGGAATATAATTAGATTGAATGACAATAAAAAAAATTGAGCTTTTTGCAAACAATGGATTTGGAATTACCTCTTGAGGAGAAGCCCAAATGTGCAAATGTGAATCAATAACTTTGGAATTTATCGGTTCGGTCTTCGTCGCCATTGAAGTTGCAGAAACTCGCAAGCTACGATTGGTCCGGGTTGGGACAAAGAGTTGCGCCGAATTAAAGCTCCGAAATACAGGAGAGGTTGTTGAAATCAATGGACTCACTGAGTTCAGTCTCACTGCCATTGACTCCCAACTGCAAACTTTATATCTCAATGTCCCGAAAATATAAAAGTAAATAATTAACTTTTGCCCTTTTATTCTTAGGCCAAAATCTTAAAAAAAAATGCATTTTTCCTTAAGTTTAGAAAAAACGTGTTTTGTTTTTCACGCTAGTGTCAGTGTCAGTGTAACAAAGTGTCAGTACATGTGTAATAAAGTGTCAGTGTAAAAAATTGTCAGTGTAAAAAAGTGTCAGTGCATGTATATTAATTGTCAATGTAAAAAATGTCAGTGTTAGTGTAATAAAGTGTCAGTGTTAGTGTAACAAAGTGTCAGTGTAAAAAAGTGTCAGTGCATGTATATTAAGTGTCAGTGTAAAAAAGTGCTAGTGTTAGTATAACTAAGTGCCAGTGTACAAAAATTTCAGTGTTAGTGCTATTAAGTGCCGATATAAAATTTGTTTTTCTTAAGCTTAGAAAAAAACACATTTTTTTTTTTGTAAGACAAACTCTTTTTTGAGTTAAAAAAAAAAAAATCTTTTTCCCATTTACAAATATACTTACTCAAATACATATATATGTATGCATGTACTCCCTTCGTCTCAATAAAAGCTTCACCAATTATTCAAAATGGCGCTTCGTTAGAAGTTTCACCTTTTCTAAAACTAGTGAGTAACCCGTCAGTCCCCGACGGGAATAAAACATTGAGGTAAAAGTTAAATGTAAATACAATTCAAAAAATTAATGAGATAATTTTATGTAATATATTATAAATTGTCAAAAACTTTTGTGTACACAACATTTATAGTCGTGTCATCTGACTGTTTATGACTATTACATATAAGCACTTTAAATCATTTCCTTGTAATTACTCAAAAAAAAGCAACATATAATTGTCCACGACTAAATACTGGTCTTGGAAGAAAAAAGTCAACATGAGCGAGCGACTGACCCTGACTTTTATTTATCGGCATTGCAAAAGAAACGGTCAGTGGAAATTGTCTCCGTTGAAATCTAACCGAAAATTTTGTTGTATTAGAAGGTGACATAATCATCCTCGGTATCAACACCTTCTTAATAAAATTCTTTCTGGACAACATTACCGTCTCGACAACGTGCTTACCTATATATAAATTAAAATAACAGTATGTTTTATGTCAAATAATTAATTGTATATATGTATAATTATATACTAGCAAAATTGATTTGCGTACCTAGATTTGTAACGATCAATCTTGTACCGTTACACAATTCTGAAGCTTGATCTATATTTCGTAACAACATGACGATACATTCAATCTTTAGCTTCAGTATGTGATTAGGTATTCCAGAGCACTTGACGGTGTTTAGGAATTTAGTTGAAAATATATCTTCGGCTGATTAGTTAAATTCCTCATCTTTGCATATGGCGTCAGAACTCATGTATTCCACTTCTTTTCCAGGAAAGAGCGACATAACAAACTCAGTTGAAAATATTATTATTATTATTATTATTATTATTATTATTATTATTATTATTATTATTATTATTATTATTATTATTATTATTATTATTATTATTATTATTATTATTATTATTATTATTATTATTATTATTATTATTATTATTATTATTATTATTATTATCATCATTTATAATTAAAAATAAATACTTCACACTTAATTAATTTTCACTAAAAAGATAATGAAAAATAAAAAAGGAAAATTAGCAAAGGATAATTAAGAAATTTATATTTAAAAAAGAGATTTTTTTTCCTTTGTTCAAATCAAATGAAAGAAGTCTATATTTAAAGAGAAAAAAAATTATGAATTTTGGTGTAATTTTTTTTTTAAATAATTTATTATAAAATAATTGGATCAAATAAATCGGATTTAAAAAAAATCTTTAAAAGTTACTAATTGAATTTCAAATGGATGATTGTGATTGGTGGATATAGAAAGATTGACCAGTGATATTGTGCCACTTGAAGTTTTCTTGTAGCTTAAAAATTTTTTGCTAATTTATATAGGATATTCTTTATTTTTATGATTAGTAAAATTATTATTATTATTATTATTATTATTATTATTATTATTATTATTATTATTATTATTATTATTATTATTATTATTATTATCATTTATAATTAAAAATAAATACTTCACACTTAATTAATTTTCATTAAAAAGATATTGAAAAACAAAAAAGGAAAATTAACAAAGGATAATTAAGAAAGTTATATTTAAAAAAGAGAATTTTTTTTCTCTGTCCAAATCAAATGAAAGAAGACTCTATTTAAAGAGAAAAAAATTATGAATTTTGGTGTAAATTTTTTTTTTAAAAAATAATTTATTATAAAATAATTGAGGTAAAATAAATAGGATTAAAAAAATCGTTAAAAGTTACTAAATGAATTTCAAATGGAAGATTGTGATTGGTGGATGATGAAAAGATTGACCAATGATATATTGTGCCACTTAGAGTTTTCTTGGAGCTTGAAAAACTTTTTCTATTATATATAGTAGATTCTTTATTTTTATGATTAGTAAAATTGTTATTATTATTATTATTATTATTATTATTATTATTATTATCATTTATAATTAAAAATAAATACTTCACACTTAATTAATTTTCAATAAGAAGATATTGAAAAATAAAAAAGGAAAATTAGCAAAGGATAATTAAGAAATTTATATTTAGAAAAGAGGAGTTTTTTTCTCTGTCCAAATCAAATGAAAGAAATCTCTATTTAAAAAGAAAAAATATATGAATTTTGGTGTAAAATTTTTTTTTTTAAAAAAATTAATTCATTATAAAATAATTGAGGTCAAATAAATCGGATTTAAAAAAAATCTTTAAAAGTTATTAATTGAATTTCAAATGGATGATTGTGATTGGTGGATGATGGAAAGATTGACCAATGATATTGTGCCACTTGGAGTTTTCTTGGAGCTTGAAAAACTTTTACTATTATTATATATAGAAGATTCTTTAATTTTATGATAAGTAAAATAATTATCATCATTATTATTATTATTATTATTATTATTATTATTATTATTATTATTATTATTATTATTATTATTATTATTATTATTATTATTATTATTATTATTATCATTTATAATTAAAAATAAATTCTTCCTACTTAATTAATTTTCACTGTAAAGATATTGAAAAAAAGGAAAATTAACAAAGGATAATTAAGAAATTTATATTTAAAAAAGAGGGTTTTTTTTTCTCTGTCCAAGTCAAATGAAAGAATCTCTATTTAAAAAGAAAAAAAATTATGAATTTTGGTGTAATTTTTTTTAAAATTAATTTATTATAAAATAATTGAGGTCAAATAAATCGAATTTAAAAAAAAAAATCTTTAAAAGTTACTAATTGAATTTCAAAACCATTGTGATCATGACGGGAATGATGGAAAGATTGACCAATGATATTGTGCCACTTGGAGTTTTCTTGAAGCTTGAAAAACTTTTGCATATACTATAGTAGATTCTTTATTTTTATGATTAGTAAAATTGTTATTATTATTATTATTATTATTATTATTATCATTATTATTATTATTGTTATTATTATTATTATTATTATTATTATTATTATTATTATTATTATCATTTATTATTAAAAATAAATACTTCACACTTAATTAATTTTCACTAAAAAGATATTGAAAAATTAAAAAGGAAAATTAATAAAGGATAATTAAGAAATTTATATTTAAAAAAGAGGAGTTTTTTTTTCTGTCCAAATCAAATGAAAGAAATCTCTATTTGAAAAGAAAAATATATATAAATTTTGGTGTAATTTTTTTTTTAAATTAATTCATTATAAAATAGTTGAGGTCAAATAAATCGGATTTAAAAAAAAATCTTTAAAAGTTACTAATTGAATTTCAAATGGATGATTGTGATTGGTGGATGATGGAAAGATTGACCAATGATATTGTGTCAATTGGAGTTTTATTGGAGCTTGAAAAACTTTTGCTATTATATATAGAAGATTTTTTAATTTTATGATTAGTAAAATTTTTATTATTATTATTATTATTATTATTATTATTATTATTATTATTATTATTATTATTATTATTATTATTATTATTATTATTATTATTATTATTATTATCATTTATAATTAAAACTAAATACTTCACACTTAATTAACTTTCTCTAAAAAGATATTGAAAAATAAAAAGGAAAAATTAACAAAGGATAATTAAGAAATTTATATTTAAAAAAGAAGGTTTTTTTTCTATGTTTAAATCAAACGAAAGAATCTCTATTTAAAAAGAAAAAAAAATATGAATTTTGGTGTACTTTTTTTTTGAAAAAAATTAATTTATTATAAAATAATTGAGGTCAAATAAATCAAATTTTAAAAAAACAACTTTAAAA
This sequence comes from Adenophora triphylla var. japonica, assembly GCA_022495995.1. Classification (NCBI taxonomy): domain Eukaryota; kingdom Viridiplantae; phylum Streptophyta; class Magnoliopsida; order Asterales; family Campanulaceae; genus Adenophora; species Adenophora triphylla. Next base: position 171,697 of record JAFEMH010001059.1, read on the forward strand.
GTTATTAATTGAATTTCAAATGGATGATTGTGATTGGCGGATGATGGAAATATTGACCAACGATAACATCGTACCACTGAGTTTTCTAGCCTTAAAAACTTTTTTGCTATTATATATAGTAGATTCTTTATTTATATAATAATAATAATAATAATTATTATTATTATTATTATTATTATTATTATTATTATCATTATTTATATTTAAAAATAAATACTTCACACTTAATAAATTTTTACTAAAAATATATTGAAAAATAAAAAAGGAAAATAAAAAAAAGATAATTAAGAAAGTTATATTTAAAAAAGAGTGTTTTTTTTCTCTATCCAAATCAAATGAAATAAATTTATATTTAAAAATAAAAAAAATTATGAATTTTGGTGTAATTTTTTTTAAATAAATTAATTTATTTAAAATAATTAAGGTAAATAAATCGGATTAAAAAAATCTTTAAAAGTTACTAATTGAATTTCAAATAAAAGATTGTGATTGGTGGATGATGGAAAGATTGGCCAATGATATTGTGCCACTTGGAGTTTTCTTGGAGCTTGAAATTTTTTTGCTATTATATATAGTAGATGACAAAAAAAAATTATTATTTCACTCACTAATTATCTCTTCTATTTCACTTTTATACTCACAACACTTTTCAAATTTACTATTCCCTCCACTTATTCTCTCTCCTATTTTATTTTTACACTCACAACATTTTCTCTACTTACATTTTTTTTTAATTTGCGTGCCCCTTTAAAACGGTAAAGCAATAAATGGGACAAAGGAAGTATTCAACAATTTGGGGGCCAAAGTGTTAAACTATTAGCCTCTAAAGGATCAAAAGCCAAGACATCAAAAGCTAAGGGATAACTTAAGGTTAAATCAAATTTCTAAGGGACTCATTCTGAAAATTATAAATTTGTCATCATCAGAAAAAAAAGAAAAAGAGGCGAAAAAACCAATCCATTCGAGTTCCTATAAACTCGCCATCTCCGTCACTCATCGTCTTCTTCATTTCTAACCTACTACTGCCGCTGAATCCCTTTAAGCTTCGAGAGCTCCGTTAGCTTCGTTTCGGCAATGGCGGCTTCATTTACAACGCTGGTAACCTCAAAACCCTAACTGAATCTCATTTCCACTATTTTCAATTTGATTTAGTTAATTGTTCGCTGCTACGAATTGTTTTTCTCTTATTTTTGTGCTTTTCGCAGTCGAACGTTGGTTCATTTTCCGGTCGACCGAGTGTGGCTCAGGCCAAAAGCTGTAACTCTGCTTTTACTGTTCCGATGAAACTTCGGAAATCATCGGTGGCCTTGTCAAACATCTCGTCGGCTGCATTTTCGCTGACTTCGTCTTCTAACCCTTCGTTTATGAGGAAATCTGGTGGTTTTTCCGTCAGGGCCGCTGCACAGGTCTTTGTTTTTGGCTACTCTTTTGTTTTTAGTAGAGTATAAGTATGCTTTACGAATGTTAATATTGATATGCTTTAAAGCTAGGAATGATGAGATTTTGGATAAACGGATTCATAAAGTTTCCGGTCCAGAACATTATCCCAAACACTATAGATAAAATGAAAAAGTTAGTTAAGATGGTTTGGACTTGGACACGGCAACTTAGACAAAATTAGTGGACCTCTTGTTAACAAATAGGCTAGGACCAGGGAGACCAACATTAACGTGAAGGATATTAGTGAGCTTGGGTTGTGTGATAACTGTGAACTGTACAAGGTGAAAAATGATTTAGGTAGCTTAGGCTAAGTGATTGACAAAGGCTGAGTTGGGTTGTTTACAAAATATAGAGTTTGTTGTGGCCAAGATGTGTTGATTTTGTCCTATCTTATTCTCTGAATTATTGTCAATTTTAGTTTTAAATTTGTTCCGCAAGTGAATATGAGTTTTAAGCTACAATTTATTTGGAGAAGAAAACCATTGATTATGTTACATGCCTTAATATACGAATATTTCAATTTTAACTCTAAATTGATGTTTATTGGGTACTTAGGAAGCTTTACAAGTAAGTGATTTGGTGGGTGCCAATACCAGATGCACTAGAATGTAGATAATGGGAGAACTCAGACTACTCTCTCTAAAACCGTCTTCTGGAGAACTATACACTCAAGGAATACATAGTGTAATTTTGCATATCATGTGCATGAGGTAACTATGTATGATATGTAAATAAGTTTGTGCTTATAGTATTCAATTTTTTCTTCAGGATGTTGCTCTGCAAGCAAAAGTAACCCAAAAAGTGTTTTTTGATATAAGCATTGGGAATCCAGTGGGAAAGCTTGTTGGAAGGATTGTTATCGGACTGTTTGGTGATGATGTACCCCAAACAGCAGAGAACTTCCGTGCTCTGTGCACAGGTTGTGAGTTATGCTTGAACATTTGGTGTTTCTTTGCTGTTTATTACAGTTGAGCATGCTTCTGATGTGTTTGGATTTTAATTATAATTAGGAGAGAAGGGTTTTGGCTACAAAGGATCAGCATTTCATCGTGTCATTAAAGATTTCATGATTCAAGGAGGAGACTTCGATAAGGGCAATGTAGGTTACTTCAGCCTTTTGGTTATCCCCCGTTGTAGTTTGTTGCTTTATCAATCATGATTCAAAGTGCATATGAGCGATATGAAATGTTGGTTCTTGCTCAATGTAGAATCACATCTCATCTCATTACTATTAGCTATTAGCATTGTTGGTTAATGTAGCATTTATACTTTAGTAAGAAACATATTGTTAATCATTAGGGGCAGTCAATCTTATCGTCAAACATGTTGGTTGGTGGTTGTCGTTAAAGATAAGCACTTTAAAAGTTTAACATCTTAGTTGTATGGATACAATGAGCACTTGAGTAACTAATGCTTTAGTTGCGTAGATGACCATCCATTAATCTGAACACAGAGTAGATGTTATGTCCCGTTTGGAATTTAATAGTATACTATCCGAAATATGCTATTTAGTCTGTTTTAGTTCTGATGGCTATTTCTTGCATCTTTGTTGAGGGTGATGTGTGTGTGTGTATGTGTTTGTGTGTATAGGCAAGCGTTGTGCATACAGATCCCTGGTTATGGAATTATTTTCTGAATGTTACTTGCAATATATTTGTTTTCGGAGGTTTTCTGAGTATTTGTGACTATGTGTACATTTGTTTATAATTTTCCCTTTTTTGTAGGAATTTTGGGAGAGGAATTTATATTTGAAATTAATTTTCCATCAGCCTATGGAACTCCGGACATGTTAGAAATGGATATGTCCTTAGAAAAGATCAATCATGCCCATGCAAAGAGTTTTGAAGAAACCATGAAAGCCACCTATAATTTAGTGTGTATTTATTGATTCATTATTTAACACTAGACCATAGACAAATGTGGTTTTCCAGATAATTAATTTTGAACCAAATGCTTTTCTTACAATTTGAACCAAAAGGAACTGGTAAAATAAGTTTGACATACCTTATTACCTAACTTAAGGCTTGTATATATTTTGAGCTTGCACATAATTAACCACACAAATACTGTTGTTCGTTTTCTCGTATGTCCCCCATGTCCCCCAGATATAGTCCCTCGTCTAAATAAAGCAAGTGAGAACTAATAGATTTTCCGATTTATCCTCATAAATTTGGTGGGTAACAGGGTTCAACTGGCTATTATTTAACACTACACAAGCTGACAAATATCGTTATCCAGATAATTAATTTGGAACCGAATGCTTCTCTTACAAGTTGAACAAAAAGGATCTGGTAAAATAAGTTTGACGTACCTTACTACCCAACTTAAGGCTTGTATAGGTTCTGAACTTGCACATAATTAACCACACAAATACTGTTGCTCGTTTTCTTGTATGTCCCCCAGATATAGTCCCTCGTCTAGAACTAATAGTTTTTTCGACTTATCCTCGTAGATTTGGTGGGTAACAAGTGTAGTTTCGTACTTGATGTATAATTACATGCGAGTTACTAACATGTGTAAAATGCAATTCTAGACGCTGCTTTCTTGTGAAACTCATGAAGTCTTCTCTTACCATTTGTAGGGCACCTCTTTATCTAGTATTGTTTACATTCTCCATAAATAGTTTTCTATAAATTACCATGTCACCTCGTCATACATGTTCTCAGCATTATCTGTAATGTTTGTTTGAGAGAAGGGAATGTTCATTTTATTTGAAGTAATTTTATTTATTTTCATTATTGTCAATTGTGATTTTTATGCAATTTCGTATTATTACAATTAGGGCTGTTACACGAACCGAGCCGGCTCGAGCTCGGCTCGGGCTCGGCTCGAGTTCGAGTGGGCTCGAGGTGAACTCGAGCTCGAGCTCGCCGATTTTCAAGCTCGTCATTTTTTTCGAGCCGACTCGTATGTTCGACGAGCTCTGTTCGAGTTTGACTCGTTTGAGCTCGACTCGGGCTCGACTCGTTAAAAGCTCGAATGAATTTTAGCGTGTATATATATATATATATATATATATATATATATATATATATATATATGTATGTATGTATGTATATATATATATGTATATATATATATATATGTATATATATATATGTATGTATGTATGTATATATATATATATGTATATATATATATATATGTATGTATATATATATATGTATGTATGTATATATATGTATGTATGTATATATATATATGTATATGTATATATATATATATATATATATATAGTCGAAGCTCGAGCTCGGCTCGTTAAAACTCGAGTTCGAGCAGCTCGCGAAAAGCTCGAAACTTGATTCGAGCCGAGCTCGAACATGCATTCTGGGCTCGAGCTTGAGCTCGAGAAAAGCTGGAGTTCGATAATTTTTATTCGAGCTCGAGCGCGAAACTTCAAAGCTCGGCTCGTTTACAGCCCTAATTACAATCACCAAGCTAGCCTTAGTTTTGATGATGGCCATCATTATGCCATTAGTTCTATTGTACTTCAAGCAAACTGTTGAAACTTGACTGTGAAGCCGTATATTTCTTATTATGCACACAATCCGATGCCCTAAGGAACTCTATGGAGGATAGTCCTGCTGTTTGTTGAGATGTTATCTATGAATGTTTTGACTTCTGGAATCACAAGATAATTTGGCTCTAACTTGCATGTTGAAGTATTATCAACTTGTATCGGCTCACTATTTCCCACAAGGTGTGATTTAAATTTCTCAAGTAATTTTCCAGCCCGGTTTTTATTTTGCAGGGAACTGGCGGTAAAAGCATATACGGACGGACATTCAAAGATGAAAACTTTAACTGTAAGTTAGTCTACCGTATTTCAGTCAATCATTCTGTTGGATCCATCTTTCAGTGAAGTGAGACTCAGTTCAGCTCAGTGGACACTGTGTAGCCTTTAGTTTCTTTCTTCTTTCTCCCCATCTTCGCCCTCTTTTAGATGAACCGTGTGTTCGCTTCCAAGAGGCGGGGGATTGGGTTGGTGGTTGGGGTGGCGGGGGTAACTAAGAGAAGCATGTTTCAGTCATCTCTTTTCTTAGGCAACCAGAACTCGTGCGCTTATTATTAAAGCATCGCGATAACTTGTCCAACTTTGCAGTGACTCATACCGGACCTGGAATTGTTAGCATGGCAAATGCAGGACCCAACACAAATGGAAGCCAATTTTTCATCTGCACTGTCAAGGTATGGTTCTTTTTTCCATCTGCAATGTCAACATGTAATTGTGTAAAGAAATAATGCCCACTGTGGGACTCGAACCCACAACCAGCCTTGCACTTTATAAGCGGAGCTAAACAAACTACTTGATTGTTAGGTGCACTCAATACATATACAGCTGCAAAGAAAATTTGTTCTACTAAATGTGGGTAAATATTGGGTGCATGTGCACCCAATTAGAGCAATGTGGATCTTCCCCTGATGAAGACTAAATCCTTACCTTAACAAAGTAGTAGTTAATGGATAGAGAAGCTATGTCTATTTTGTATAAGGTCATGCAGAATATTGGATAGTTGGCTTGAGGGTAATTGTTAGAATATGCTCCATGACAGTCATGAGTATGCAGATACTTCCCCCATCCACAAACATGAGTTTATTATTCCTTTTGGGATGTCCAAGAAAAGTGTCCACAATCCTATTAGGGTAAGAGAGGATGAATTGTGTCCGCAAATTTACTCTGGTCCCACCTCCAATTATGTCCACAAGCTTAGCTTTGCATCAAAGTTTGCAAAAAGTATCACGACTCTTAATCATGTCGATAAAAAAAAAAAAAAAAAAAAACAAAAGCAAAAGTGGGACTAGCATTTAGCAAAGCAGGTAGTTTTAAATAAGGAAAAAGGTTTTAGACTTAAGTATTTAAAGGCTGAAAAACTTGCTTAAAATGATTGGTTGATTGGGAGGGAATGTAAGGTTTAGAAACTGCAGTGGTACTTATTGTGTGGCCTGGATAAGTTAGGAACAGTTAGGAGTTTTAATCTGTCTGATTTATGGTAAAATATATGAGGTGGTTAAAAAAAAGAAAAAAGAAAAAAGATACCTGCATGGCCACATCCAAGGTAAAGAAGACTTGCTTCCAAAGGGCCAACCTGTAATAATTTCTAGTGGTAAATTGCCGGGTCAAAATGTGGCGCTTCTTGACTTGTACTTACTTCCATATGCATCATGAATCTCCGAGTAGTTAGGAGATCCCCAGAATTTTTTACATAGGTAGATCATCGCTAATTTTAACCACAACTTATTTTTTCGTAGATTCTTATTAATGTGAATTTTGTATGTATGTGATGGAATGACAGACACCGTGGTTGGATCAGAAGCATGTTGTGTTTGGACAAGTTATAGAAGGCATGGACATTGTTAAGCTGATTGAGTCCTCAGAGACGGACAGAGGCGATCGCCCAACGAAGAGAGTTGTCATCAGCGACTGTGGCGAGCTTCCTGTTGCCTAAGCTTTTTTCTCAATACCCATTTTGTACTTGTCAAGTTTCGTGATAAAAATTCTGAACTGAGGCCATAGGCAATGTGATAATTGGAGGTAACAGGACAGTTGAGGAGCAGAGACTCGTTTACTAGTTTAGATGTACTTGCTGCTTGTCGAGGAAGTTTATACTTGAACTTTATACTCCCCCGTCCTGCCCGAAATGTCCCAACTTTCCTTTTTGGGTATCCCATTTAAAATGTCCTAACTCAAAAAAGGAAAATTTTTTATTACTTTTTTATTTGTGGGACCCATCTGTCATACTCACAATACATATTCACTAACTACTTTCCTACCTCACTTTCTCTTTCCTACATCACTTTTCATACTCACAATATTTATTTCACTATACACTTTTTCTCTTTCCTACATTACTTTTCTTAATTCCCGTGTATGAACCATTTTAAGACATTTTGGGCGGGACGGAGGGAGTATCATGTAATTGCCCCTCTTTGAACTTGAGATATTATTCTGTGTAGCATGCAACCTTTAGAATTGAATAATTTGAAATCTGTTTCTGAAAAGGGGGTTAAATTCAGCACACCCCCTTTTGGGCATGTACCATTTTTCTTGAAACATTTTTCATTTTCGATTATTATTATTGCAGAAGGGTGGACATAGAGGTGAACACTGAATTTAACCCCGGAAATTAGGGGTGTAAATGGTTTGGTTTGATTTGGGCCAATTTACTGACCAAACCATTAGTCATCGGTTTAGAAAAAATTCAAATGGAACCGAACCATGAAAAAAATTCAATTCGAACCGAACCATGGTTTGGTTCGGTTTGGTTCGAACCGCGTGTTTAAACTACAATTCAAGCCATGGTTTAAACCATGAAATAGAACATTGCTTAAACCATTTATTAGAACTAGCGTAATACCCGTGTGTTAAACACACGATCAAAAAACTTTGATAAATAGGAGAAATTAAATTTAAAAAGTTACTATAATTATAAAGGTTAGTTTAGAAAAAAAATTAAAATAAAAAGTATACAACAAAAATATATCCTGGCATTAGTAATAAAAATTACAAACTTTAAAAAAAATTCTTGTATACAACATTTGTGGTGTCATCCTCGGTCTTTTTCTTTCGCCACATATTAAAATCTTCAACACATCACAATTATTTATCTTACACAAAATAACATACAATTAACCATTACTAAAAACAGATTATTTTAAAAACAGACCAAAATGAGTGAGTGAACAGATAAAATCGACGAACAACATGTTCATTTGCCTATGAAAATGAAAAATTTATAGTTTTTTTTTTTTTCGTATTTATAGGCATTTTTAATAGTAAAATAGCATGTTCATTTGCCCGTGTCCCAAAATTGTTGTCTCAATGTCATAGTGCGCTCTTTAAAAAAAAAACCCAGGGCGAGAGTGAATTCTTAAAATTTGTGTCTGTAAATAGTGAAGACCAAATCATTGGCTATTGACCACTATTTAAATGCAAAAATACTGGGTTTGAAAAAAAAAATTCTCTCCCCATCTCAATTTTTTTTTATATTTATTTTAAAACGAAAGTAGTAGGACATTGTAGTAAAATGTCTTCAACTTTTTGTAATCTTATATTTACCACGTTCCAAAAAATATACTCACTTTATTTTTAATGTTAACTTAATTGAACACTGATCTAGAAAATAATGAAACTTAATAACTCAAATGAACTTTTAAAAATGCTATTGATATTAATGTTGTGTTAATATCAATTTTTTGGTCAAAAATAAATCAAACTTACTATCAAAATTTAATTAGAACTATCATGTCTTTTTGAGATCGAGAAAAATATTTTTTTAAAATTAGTTCTAAGTATTTTACTAAATGTTCTAATTTGAGCATGTGTATTTTTTGGCAGAAAAATAATACTTTAACTTTGATTTCATTGATTATGTTTTTGTTTTTTATTGCCTTATTTCTTCATTTAAGAATTCAATATAAAATTTTTATTCTCTTATTTCAACATTGATATTCTAGCTAATAGTAGTACATCATTCGAAGAAAAAAGCTAGTGAAAAAAAAGGCAGTGATAGGAAGTATTGGTTTCATACTTCTCGGATTAAATAAGTGAGAAAAGGAAAAAAAATATGAAAAGAGATAATTTAAAAGTGCCATTATTTGTATCAGATTTGAATAATGACAGTTATCAAAGGTTGTGCCAAATTGATTGCTTCTTAAACCATAATGTAGCATTTCCCATTTAGCATTAAATGTAATAATGAGACATGAAAAAATTTATGATTTCAAAAAGGCTCATTATTTGTATCAGATTTGAATAGGGGTAAATAGGTCATTTGCTATCACTAATTTAAGGGTATATTAGTCATGTGATGTCTCAAAATTTTGGAGGGAAAAATTGAGTACTAAAATCACTACAACCTTTATATATATATATAGATGATGAGGCATGAAAAAATTTATGATTTCAAAAAGGCTCATTATTTGTATCAGATTTGAATAGGGGTAAATAGGTCATTTGCTATCACTAATTTAAGGGTATATTAGTCATGTGATGTCTCATGCTGATACCTCCCATAACAAGGAAATGTATGTTGAAATGAACCCTGCTACTGCTTCAACCGCATTGGGAAAAGCTATTAAGAAGGCCTCAAGGAAGAGGAAGGCCCCCGCGAATCCGCTCCCTAAGCTTCCACCTCAACCGCACCCTCTCAACCGCGTGGTTCAGCTGGTGCAGGCCCAAGCCAGAAGAAGCCAAGGAAAGAGAAAGAGAAAAAGAAGATGTCCCTCATTGATGAAGATGATGAAGAAGAAGAAGAAGATAATTCCATTGCTCCTTTAGTGGCCAGGGCTAAGAAGGCCAAGCAAACTCAGGCTGATTTGGCCAGGATGACTGATGAGGAGTTGTCTATCTTCTACAAAGCTGAGTTTGAGAGACTTGAGAGGGAAAGGGCTGAGAGGGAAGCAGCCAAAGGAAAATCCAAGGATCCAATTCCCCAACCGCCTCCTTCTCAACCGCAACAAACCAAACCGCTTACCCAAACCCCTCCTCAATCTCCTATCCACTCCCATCATCCATCCCCAGTAAAATCCCCTGCCAAAGCACCAACTCCTGAACCGCATTCTCCTCCTCAACCGCAAAGAGCTGCAACCGCTCGTGGGGAGAAACCAAAAAGGGTTAAGCAGATTGCCCGAGAAAGGACCCCTATCAAAGGCCCCAAACGCTTTCTTCACCGCGTTTCTAAACAACCAACTCCTTCACCATCTTCATCCCATTCCAGCCCCCTTCCTCTACAAGTTCATCATCAAAATCCTCTACACAATCTCATTCTTCTTCTAGCCGTAACAAATCCCCAACTCCATCACCTCAACATTCCAACCGCTCCCCATCCATTCACCATTCAAACCGCGCCCAAACACCGCCTTACTCCCATCTCACTCCACCATCTCCATTTCTAACCAAAACCGCGAGCCTACTCCACCTCCCGAAAATTCCCTCCTCCTAAATCACCATCCCCTAACCGCGTCAATACTCCTCCACCTCCTCAAACTTCCCCCATTCCACAAACTACACCTATTCAACAGAATCCCCTCTCGTTGAAATTCACACTACCAGCTTCCTCCTCAAATTCCAACCCTATCACTTCGGAATTCCAACCACAAATATTCCACCTACTCCTTCGAACGCACCTACTCAAACCGCACCAATTCCTACCTTCTCAACCGCACCTACAACTTTACCCCAAACACTACCTATTCCTCCATCAACCGCTTCGAATTCACTATCCCCGCCAAACTCCGTATATTTCAAACCCTCCTAAACCCTTTACCTCAAACCGCCCTCCAACTCAATCTCAACCTCCTCCCTCAATTACCCAAATTCCAACCCTTCAAACCGCTCCTTCTGACTACCTCCAAATTCTTTCCACCCTCCAACTGATTCAATCACAGTTGGTTGTAAACCAAGGCCATATGCTTAAACTCACTGAATCTAACATGGCCTTAACCGCATCCAATGCTAACCTTGAAGCCTCCAACCGCATCCTTCTTTCCAAAGTGGACTCTCAAGCCACTGAACTGGCAATCATGAAAGCCCAAATGATTGATGCCATTAAGGGGGAGAGAGTTTCCACAGAAGCCGCCAAAACCGCAGCCTACCGAGTGCTTTCAAGCGTTTAAAGAAGATTTAGCAAGAGGAGTGCTCAAAGCTACGGGTGATGCAGCTTCTAAGACTCAACTCCAAGAGATGCTTTCCAAGCTATCTCGATGAGTTTGTTTCTTCAACCAATGCCGCTTCCGATTTCTTTCATGAAAACTCTTGAAGATTCCCATCCTCAACCGCAACCGCAAAGAAGCATCCACCTCGCACCGCCTACTCAAACCGCGTTGATGACTTGCAACTGAAAATCCTCAATCAACTGGACTCCCTAAAAGACAGAATAAATGTTGACCTCAACATAGTGGGAGACAAGATCAAAGAAGCGAGGTAACCACTTTTGATGGTGACATTTCCTTCAGATTTGAGAACCTCAAAGCAGGCTTCAACCTTAAGCTTGACAACTCCATCAAAGAATTGAAGTCCAATCTGAATGTAACAGTTGATCTGGACCCATTGAGAGATGCTCTATCTACTCAAACTGTGGCCATTCAGGATGAGATCTTCACATTCTACAATTCTTTGAAGGCCTGCATTGAAGGATTCACTACTCAGATCAAGGAGAGTGTTGATGCAAACTCTAGATCGCTGATGCCGTTGGAACCAGCCGCCGCTGACCAGAACCGCACTTCGAACCGTTGAGACTACTCTTGCAAGGCAGGTTGAAGACCTCAGAGCTTTAAGAAGAAATATCAGAGGTGAAAACTCAGCCTTCAGACCTTCATCAGGACCGCAGTTGCCCAACCAGGAAGTGAATCAACCGAGAGAGCAACCGCGTCATCATCATCAACCGCCTCATCATCAACCGCGTCAGCATTAGGATTTCTCTTTTGTAATTCCTTTATCCTTTTTGCTGAACTCCTTTTTGTTTTGTTGGACCGCACTCCATGTATTTTTGTCCAACTTTCTTCTTTTTTTTTAAACCTTTGTATTTTGCTTCTCTACCATTGTAAGTGTAACCGCATTGGTAGTAATGAAAAATGCATCATTGGTTCCAAAACCTTGTTCATATCAAACTGCTTGTTTGTAGAACAATGAAACCTCTTATGGTTGATACTCTTATGGTTGATAATCTCATTCAAATATTTTCCAACTTAAAATCACTATTTTGAATTGATGTTTAAACATTCAGTTTAAACCGCACTTTGAACTTAAACTCACAATTTTTAAGTGCACTGAATGCATTTCTATAACTTTCCATATTGTAAGTTTTTATAGTTTAGAAAGTATAGAAATCTATAGCTTAAGCTAAGTGTGTGCATTGACTTGAGACATGAATTATCATGTTAATTCTTATGGACATGTTTTTACCAAGTACAATGTTTGCTTTAGTTATAGTAGGTAATGGCATCAATCAAATAGGGGGAGATTGTTGGGTATGCATGTTTTAACCCTCCTATTTTGTATTAGATTTGATTGATACCATAACCTCCTATCTATTTTAAGGACTTTAGGACCCTATGTAATGAAGCTTAGACTTCAATTTTGTAGCTAAGTCCATTTTATAGAATAGGTTAATCTTAGGCTTGAAGACTGGCACAAGATTCATTGGAAGCAAGGTTAGCCCAGCAGCATTCAAACCGCCCTATGAACCGCACCTGTAACCGCAAGTGTAGTTCCACCTTGAATCTGCCTATTTGAACCAACCGCATGCAACCGCCCCTGAACCTCATCCTTGTAGTTCATGAGCAACCGCATCTAAGCAACCTCATGGTGTAGCAAACCGCACATTCCTAACCGCGTCTCACTAACCGCATCCAATGATTGGCTACTTGAAGTGAACAACTTTTTATCCGTTAGAATCCACGTCAGCAATATCAAAAGTCAACCACCATATCTTGTCACGTGATTCAATGTCAGAAAAGATCTGCAAGGATCTTGAAAAGGTGAACAGGTGTCCTAACCTCATTGCTTGTACCTGAGCCTCGATCACTTTATTCTGGCAAAGAATGCATCAAAGGACAAAAGTGGTTGCATATGGACCAATATGATTGCATCAAGTACCTGCCCTTACAACAATTTGTATCCAACGGCTAGTTTCTTGATGCTTGGGTATAAATACCCCCAATCTTCACCATTTGAAGATTGCTTGAAAAATTGAGAAGTGCTGTGTTCATAGAAGCTGAAGCTCTGCCCAGAAATTGTTCAACCCTTTGAATCTTCATCTTCATCTTCATACTTCAAGAAATATTCCCCAGCCCAGAAATCAAGCCTTAACACATTCAAGAATCATTGTGCTCTACATCTCACAGATTTAAAGAGCCTTGATCTTGTTCTCACACACACACCTCTCCTGTTTAAACACATAGTTTATTCATTTGAGATACACTGGTTATAGTTTTGGATTTGTTCTTCATAGAAAAGATTTTATTGTACTTTGTAATCTCTCAAATACTTAATATAAAATCTCTCTTAGAAATTCAAGACTAACCATCTTGGTAGTGGACGTAGATCGTTTATCGATTGAACCACTCCAAATATTGTGTTCTTACTTTCTGCATTTACATTTACTTGTGCTTACTAATTATCTTTCTGTTTCTCTGTTTGATCTTTATTTAGTTATCCATTATTGTGAAATAGTGTTTGGAGTTAACAAAGTCAAAACCTCACGTGTTTGTAAAACTGCACTTCCCAAAACCGCATATCAAAACCGCAATTTACAAACCGCCTCTAAAACCGCTTTACACTCTATAATTCCGCTGTACATTTTACACTATCACTTGCAGTCTGTTATCAACTGCAAGAGGATTTTGTAAGCAAGAGGTTTAGTTTTTAATAGAAGGCGAAAAATTTTAAACAGCTATTCACCCCCCCTCTAGCTGTATTTTCACCCTTGTTGCCACCTTTGGGACCAACACAGCTCACCTAAGATTGGAGTATTATTATACCCAATGTTGTACGACTATTGTTCAGACGGGAAAAGGTAAACCAAGGTAATGTAAGGTGTTTACAGCTTTTCCAATGTGTTATATGCAACTTGTTATGTGTTGCATCTTATATGGCATATTGCTGCATTCATAATAGCTTGCTGAGATTTATTCTCACCCCTCTCCCTTTAATGTTTTTAGATCCTGAGACAGGCGGACCGGCCATGTGAGGACGGAAAGGAGTTCGGATGTGGTATTTTGGGATTGTCGGGGTACTTATAGGTTGGCGTAGAAAATGTATTTTGATATAATTCCTCTACGGAGTTGGTATTTATAAATCTTAATTTTATGTTATAACCGATACCTTTTTGTAACTAAAACAGTTTCTTACTTTCAAAGTTAGTCAACTCTTTCTCCATTGTGGACAGGTGTAGAGTTATTTTGAAATGGTTATAACAATTGTATTTATGTTTGAAAGTTAAATAAAAGTTTTAAAAAGTTTAGGAAATTTGGGTTAGTTTGAGGACGCTCCAGCTCGGGACAAGTGTAGGTTCCGGGTCGGGGTCCTCACATATATATATATAGAGAGAGAGAATAGTGTTTTTGTGACTTGTAATGGGACGGAGGGTAGTATATAGATATGGTTTCATACTACACAATTCATTGTCATGTTTGTTTAAATTTTTCAGATATAACATACATAAGAGATTCAGTATTTAAACACAACTTGAAATTATGCTTCAATGTTTATGATAAAAATATGTCATTTGAGTAGTTGTAATAGTATGTGCTAAATAGTGAATTAACATTATTACAAGAAAATTAACCAAAAGAAAAAAAGGTTATGGGCTAAAACTCATAAATAGAATTAGGGGTTTTCAAATCTAAATGTAAAGTGAAAATAAAAGATATGCATATCTACGATTAATTTTGAACGGTTTGGTGCTTTGGTTTATTGTTTCGATTTGGTGGTTCGATCTCGAATCGTGGTTTGGGGGTTCAAACTGCAGACCAAATTGAACCACACAATTTGATAATTTTTAAAATTGAACCAAACCACTATTGCTTGAAAACCAAACTAAACCGCATAATTTAATTTGATTCAATTTCAAACTTCAATTTGAACCGAGCCAGTTACACTCTACGGGGAAATGTATGATACAAAGGTGTTATATTGCTCTGCATTTGTCTGACAAGTAATTGAGGGCAGGTATAATTAGCATTACTACATAGATAAGCGTGCACTTTTTAATGTGAATGATTCCTGTTAATGGGTTCATTTTTTTTACCATACTTTATGAAAATCGAGTGTTTTGTGCTCGTTTGTTGCACAGCAATGTAAATTTTATTTTATTTTTACTTATTTATTTTGGTATATAGTAGTTAGTATTCTATTTGTCTTCTTTTTTATTGTTACAAAGTAATCAACAAAGTTTCAAAATGAAAATGAAATTCACTTATGTTGTGTTGACTTATCAAGAATGCAGCGGATCTCAAACTCAGAACAACACCAAAGTTTTGTACAGCAGAAGCAAAAACAAAACAAGAAAACAAAACTCAAATCAGTTGCAGAAGTAAATAATAATCTGTAAATAAACTAAACTAAATTTAAACATAGTAAATGAGTAATAAATCAGCTCAGGCCCTGTATCCTTTCTCTGTCCGAGAAAACCAGTCACAAGCCAAGACAAAAGATCCAAGGCAGGAGATAATGAAGCACCACAACAGTCCCTAAATTTTCCCACGATCAGACCTATTCCAACAGAAAATTCCGCTCTAGAAACCTTCACAAAATCACCCCGAACAACCTCAAAACACTCAGCCTAGACACACTAACACAACACAACACCCGACTGATTACCGCCTATGTTGAGGGAGAGACAACCTAGAAATTTTGATTTGGGAAAGAATCACAATCCACAATCTCACTAATTCACCGTCAAACTCTCTCACTCTCTCTATTTACCCGAAAGAGAAAAAACCCCAAATTGTGTGTATTACTCTTGTGTGTCTTCTAATCTACTCCCTCCGTCCCGCCCGAAAGGGCAATTTTGCTTCCTAGCACGGAAATTAAGAAATGAATAAGAAAAGTGATGTAAGAAAGAGAAAAAGGTTAAATGTTGTGAGTATGAAAAATTAAATAGGAGAGAGAATGAGTGGGAGGAATAGTTAGGAGAGAGAATGTTGTGAGTGTAAAAATAAAGTAGGAGAGAGAATGAGTGGGGTAGGAAGAGTAAAAAAATAATAAAAACTTTCCTTTTTGGGGTTGTGCCCTTTTAAATGGGACGCCCAAAAAGGAAATTTGTGCCCTTTCGGGCGGGACGGAGGGAGTATATCGATAGAAGAAAAGGGGGCGGGTTTAAATAGGAGTTGCTGGAGACTAGATAGAGATAGAGAATAGATTGATATGAGACCAAAAAAAAATAAAAATTCGATTTAAGCTTACCTGCGTGCAACAGACGAAACAAACACAGTTTGAAGAAGGGAATAAAAGATCATGTCAACATCAAAAAAATTACTCCAACAATATATATATTTAGGTCAACAGAAGGTCACGAGGGAAACCAAAGACAATTGAGTTTAACAGGAAGTGAGTTAAATGGGCTGCTTTAAAATAGTAAATGGCTAGGGGCGGATCTAGTATGTAATTGACGTGAGCTCCAGCCCACCTCAGAATTTTGAATATATACATATTTTTTACCTAAGTCAGCGACAATATGTAACTTTTTTTTATCTATGAAGTTATTTTTCACTGTTATTATTGTTTACAATATTTTTTAAATATCAAGCACACGCAGTTTCAAAATCCTGGATCTGCCCCGGTAAATGACTGCCTCTATTAGGCCACGCCAATTACACCAACATTATCATATTCATAATAATTACTCACTTCGCTTTCTCTCTCCTATTCAAGCATCTACACTTATAATTCATCATTTTTTTTATATTTCTCCTTAATTTTTATGCTAAATCAGTTTATACATATTACTGTGTGTGTGTGTGTGTGTGAGAGAGAGAGAGAGAGAGAGAGAGAGAGAGAGAGAGAGAGAGAAAGTATCTATTTAGACCATGTACAACGGAGGTGTTGAAATTTTTTTTTCAACAGTTGAACTACTACAATGGCAGTTGATTTTTTTTTTAAACTGTTGAAAAATTTGATTTTGTTGAAAAAATTCAACAGGTGTTGAAAAAAAAAATTAGGCCCCATTTTGCCACGTGTCGCCCTCTTATTGGGCCGGAATTGGCGCGTGTAGTACACTTTCTCTTTAGGCGCGTTAGGCGCAGTTAAGGCTGAGACGGAATCCTTTTTTTTTTCTTTTTTTCTTGTGATGACACTTGTCACTTTATGATTGGTCAGTTTTTTTTTTTCAAATTTCATCCAAAACTTTCAAAGGCATTTATCTTATATAAAAAAATAAAAATTTTACACCAAAATTCATAATTTTTTTTCTCTATAAATAGAGTCTTGTTTCATTTGATTTGGACACAAAAAAAAAAACACTATTTTTTCAATATAAATTAATTATATTATAAAATAAAGAATACGGAATATAAAATAAAATGAAATAAGTATTTCAGTATTTTTTAATTATAAATGATAATAATAATTATTATTATTATCATTAATAATAATTATTATTTTACTAATCATAAAAATAAAAATAAGGAATATAAAATAAAATAAAATAAAAGTGGTAGGGTATATGATAATGAGTTAAAAGGGTGTTGAAAAATATGAATGTTAAAACTATCAGAGAGCTTAAAATCAATCTGCAATAATAATTAGGTGAAAAGAGTATATAACATTTTACGTATCATATTTTAAAGGTTATAGAAAAAATGAAATTGTTTAAACCATTGTAAATGGTCTTACTGTGAAGGTTAATAAAGAAAGAAAGAATTACAAGGTGGTCCAGTCAGTCCCATAAGCTGACTGGATGCCTTTGTCATGAAATGACGTGTTTTAATTATGTTCCCAAACTAAATTGACTGATGACAAGACCATCTGCCTGCATTCTTGGTCAGCATTTTGACCCTTCCCGCCAGCTAGCAGCGTCTCCTTCGAGGACGATTCGAAACAAGATCCCCAGCATGTGACTTGCAGACCTCCTCCCTTTGTGGACCCAAACTCTCAACTTGGGCCGGCCTGCTGTCATGAAACCGAAAGAAAGCGATTTGTGCCCAACCGGTGGGCCCAAATCGAGTCCGAAAATCGAGAAAAAAAACACCCGACCCCACTTGGTAGGTAAAGTATAAAACTATCCACGATGGTTTCATCTCCCTCCCCCATTTCATCTAATATTTTTTACAATATTTTTCATTCTCACCTAATATTTCATCTATCCATTTCATTTATCCCTACAATGGCTATTTTAAATTAAATTTCAACCTCCTCCAACTAATCATTCTATATCTCACCACTTTTATTTTATTTATATTCTCTATTTTTATGATTAGTAAAATAATAATAATATTTATTGTTATTTATAATTAAAAAAATATTTCACACTTAATTAAAAAAATATTGCATCAATTTATAGGAAAAAAATAATATTTTTTTTTAAAATAAAGGCTAAAATGAAGAAGGATAATTGAGAAATGAGTATTTTTTTTTGTATCCAAATCAAATGAAACTTATATCAATTTGTAGGGAAAAAAATGATGAATTTTGGTGAAAAAAAATTAAAAAATAATAATTTACTAGTTGATAATTCAGCTCAAAGATTTGGGATAATTTTTTTTTTTCGAAAATTCAAATGCACCTATCGTAGCTTGACACCGCAGACCTGCAAAAAGAAAAAAAACCCCTGCGCCTCACGCGCCTAGCCGGGGCGTGGGCGCACGCGCCTTGGCTGGTACAATAAAAAGCTGACACGTGTCGGATAAAAATAAATAAATAAATAAAAACTTTCAGTTGGATGAAAGTTTTCATCCCCTTCATTTCATTCCACACTTTTCATTTAGCCGTTGGAGCATTTCAACTGACTGAAACTCATTTCATTCTCAATTTCATTTGACCATTGTAAGTAGTCTAAGAGAAAAAGTTAATAGCTAGGAAATAATAATGAGTTTTTATTTAAGTGTAGTAATTGGTTCTTATTGTCCATCTTATAATAATAAAACAATCTAATTTATTCCACTCATTCTCTCTCCTACTTTACTTTTACACTCATAAGATTCTCTTTTCTAACTATTTATTTCACTCATTCTCTCTCATATTTAATTTTTCATACTCACAACATTTAAATTTTTTCTCTTTCTTACATCACTTTCCTTAATTCTCGCGCCGAACCCATTTTAAGACATTTAGATTGGGACGGAGGGAGTATATGTCTAAAATACTATTAATTGTCATTTTAGAATTAAATCATTGTAGATTTTTTTAAGCCAAAAACTTGTAAAAAACGCGTTTTTCATAAGCTTAAGAAAAAACGAGTTTTAAAATTATCGTAAAACCCGTCGCTCCCACTGTGTGCTCCTTCGGTTACAGCAACCGCAGCCGCCGTCGCCTTCTTCAATCGATCGGACGTCATCCAGATCCATCCCCAATCAAAATCCTTCAAATTTCCAATCCAACAAAACTGAATTCCAGATCGGACGTCTCCTTCGTGCACTAGCTTCCGATTTCTCCTTCGATTCATGATCAGCATCATGAATGTCCTTGCCAAATTGCGTGGGATCCTGTATTGCAGTAAACGGTAATCGCATCTGAGGCATCGGAATTGAATTTGAAAGGGTTTTCTTGAATTCGTTCTCGTTTGACTTCGAAATGGGTGGCTTTTGATGCATTTTTGGTCTGGCTTTTGATGCATTTTTGGTCATTTTTTTCGTTGTTATCAGATGAGAATTTGAGTGCCAGTGTATGTGCTTTGGAGTGCCAGTCCATGTGTTTTGGATTGCCAGTCCATGTGTTTATGAGTGCCAGTGCTTGTGTATTGAGAGCCAGCAAAAATTATTACCAGTATTTTTGAGTGCCAGTGCATGTGTTTTTGAGTGCCAGTGCATGTGTTTTTGAATGACAGTGCATGTGTTTTTGAATGCCAGTGCTTGTGTTTTTGAGAGCCAGCAAAAATATTAGTGTAATAAAGTGCCAGTGTTAGTGTAACAGAGTGCCAGTGTGAAGAGTGTCAGTTCATGTATATAAAAGTGCCCGTGTAAAAAGTGTCAGTTCCAGTTTAACAAAGTGTCAGTTGCCAGTTTACACTGGCACTTTGTTAAATTGGTACTGGCACTTTTTTCACTGGCGTTTTGTTACACATGCACTGGCACTTTATCACACTGGCACTTTATTTAACTGGCACTGACACAAACGGGAAAACCTAAAACACGTTTTTTCTAAGTGCCAGAAAAAACGCGTTTTTCATAAGACCAACTCTTTTTTTAATTTGAGACATATCAAAAATTAATTACGACTCTTATTTCCACTTTTTTTTTTTAAAAAAAATATAACATACTCCCTCTGTTCCACGATTTTTTTTTAAATAATTCCTTTTAAAAATAATAATTACCAAAATAATAACTCTTTCAAACTATTAACCAAAATGACTCATTTTTCAAAACTCGATACTTCGTATGAACTCGCTACTTCGTGTAGCAAGTTTAATTTTCCTATTTTTTTATTTTTTTAATAGGTTTACTAAAAATAAATGATTAGCTAATTAAGATTGTAATTAGTTTTAAACAAGAGGAAAACTCGCTACTTCAAGTAGCGAGTTCACTTAAATAAAGACTCGATTTTTCCAATATCGAGTTTAGATAAGCTTTTTTTTTTTGTATAACACACAGACAAATCATCCTTGCTCACCCAACTTAACGACAGAGAGAGAGAGAGAGGGAGAAACTGGAACAGCGAGAGCATAACTCGTGATTTGCAATAACGACTTTAAATTCGCTAGTGTAAGTCTCTAATTTCATACTCTCTCCCATATTTTGAATCAATTTAGCATTATTTCAAATTAAGGTTTTCAAAATTGATTGATTTGGTGATTTTTGAATGGATTCAACCTAGGATATTCGAATTGATTGATTTATAAGTTATTCTTTTTACTTAATTAGTTATTCTTGATTTATATGGCATTGTTGATTAAATTAGTATTTTTGTTAGTTTAGTTAGGTTTTTCGTTAGTTCAGTTATGTTTTTTCGTTAGTTCAGTTAGCATTTTTGTAAATTAAGTTTTAAATTTGATAAATTTTGTCTATTGTATTACTGTGTTACAGATGAATGTAGAAATATGCTTCACAATAGTTGTTTTTTTTCTTTTTATATCTGATGGTTGTCTCTTGGCTTTCTACTGATATTTATGTGTTTTAAATTAGATCATTTTTGTGTTTTGTGTTAGGATGAATATAGAACATCAACATGGAGAGCTTCTTGAGCCGTTTGTTAATTCGGGTCATTTGCAACGAGATGTTTTGAGATTACAGGATAAGCATCGAACTTAATACATCTGGGCCAAAAGACATGTTAAGAAGTTATCTTTTCGTCGTGGTTCGACTCTGTCGGAAGTATTGGACGTAAGAATCCAGGAGAGACTAGTAGTAGCAGAATTTTATGGGGTTTACAAGTTAGTGAAAATCACGTATGATTAGGGTTTGCTTACATCGTTGGTTGAGTGATGTCGTCAGAAAACCCCTCAGTTTTCACTTTCCTAATGGTGAGATGACCATTAGTTTAGAGGATATGGGTATTTTGTCAAGGTTATCGATTGATGGACTTTCTATTACCGGTTCTGATACCACGAGGTTGCTTCAGGGTTGGTGCGACTTATGTGAGGAGTTATTAGGTGTTAGACCACCAGATAGTGAGATAGAAGTATGGCTGTTGAAGCTTAAGTGGCTTCTAAGTTAGTTTTCCCATTTTGGACAGCTTCCAAAAAATGCGACACATGATTTGGTCATTAGGTATACACGTGCGTACATATTGGCAGCACTCGGGTCGATTGTGATGACGATCGCACTAGTAATAAGGTGAAGTTGATGTATCTCTCACTGCTTAGAGATATCGAGATGATACATGATTATAGATGGGGTAGTGCTGCTTTGGCTTTTCTTTATTGGGAAATGTGTACTGCGACTTTGTTTGGCACCAGTAACTGTAGTGGATTTCTCTCTATTGTTCAGGTATGATAATAATATTTTTCGATATATGTTTGGTTTTATGTATGTTTTTAAATTATATTGTATTTATGTGATTTGTTTATAATATAAACAACTTTGGGAATGGGAGAGGTTGTTACCCACACAACCAATAGTGGTTAAGGGAGATCAGGATGTGCAACCGAACTTACCCGACAGTCCATTGGGATGTAGGTAAACTACTACCACTCTTATTTGTGTAAATTTTACTTGATTTGTTTAAATTATATTGTATTTATCTAGTTTTGTTTAAATTGTATTTTTTTAATCTTTTCAGGTGGACTGGGTCCTATCGTATTTGCATGTTAACAAATATAACTTACGTGCCTATCGGGATCAACTAGCGACTCTCACTGAGGATCAGATTATTTGGCAGCTATATATAGATTGAGTTGTTCCTGATTATTGTAGGCAGGGACAAGCCGTTTGGAGTACGAGGGCGCCTCTTATCTGCTTTGACAGGGTAGAATGTCACTTACCTGATCGAGTTATGAGACACTTTGCATAGTATTGATCACCGAGGTAGGGGACACGTGACTTGGGCTTCAAAACATATTAAGTACATATTATTATGAAATACACGAGCTCGGAGCGTGGTGAATGGTGTGTTGGGTGAGGAGGTGATGGATTATGCCCATCCATACATGATTTGGTTCAAGAAGATCACACGTTCATTAATTGTGAACCCGATCCATGTAAAGGATATAGGGTACAGATCACATTCCAGTGTATTCGAAGGTTTGGTAAGTGAATATAATTTTAAAAACCTTTTAATATTAGGTTTTATTGATTTTATTAATAAGTTAGTAACATTCTTGCCCTTTAGATGTTAACAGGTGCCAAACTTACAACGCATGCATGAAATTAACTAGGAAAACATCGCCCAGGAGTTGGAGGTGGATAACTCTAGGCTTCAAATGAGGCATCTCATTGTATATTCTCTTACGCATATACAACAACAACATCGCCTTGATGCTCGAGCACCCCCGACACCAATTGATCGCGTCCAGGATGTTCCACATAAACAACCACGACCTCAACGTCATCGCGTGCAAAGAGTGCCACAGATGCAACCTGGTCAACATTAAGTGGATGAGCAAGAGGAGGACCAAGTGCGACAGCCGTAGCAGGACCAGGAAGCTCGGGTAGAGACACCTCCCAAGACTCCATTATATATGGATGTAGCTCTCGAGACTCCATTACAGACAGATGCATCTCCCGAGACTTAGACAACAATCGAGGTACAATGTGAGTCAACTCATAGCATACGAGCCCACGATACACAGGGTGAGTGTGTTACGCAACTTGAGGGGATATATGTCGATAAAGAAAAAACATATAAGCGTAGAAAAAATGATCCCTAAATGAACATTTGTGACATTTCCTATGTAACCGGGTTATGGTAATTTAATGATATTTTGTTCTATTTACGTGTTGTTGAATGTGTTTGTTTGTCAAGGGTGTTGAAATGTATTTGATTGGTAAAGATTAAATGTGTTTGTTTTTCACAGGTTTTTGATACAACTTTGGTATAAAGTTGGATTGTGAACTGACTTTATTTGGCTGTTTAGTTTTACAGTAGTAGTGAATTTAAATTCGCTATTGACATTAGCGAGTTTGAGTTAATATAAAAACTGATTTAATTAATCTAACTCGCTATTTACAGTAGTGAATTTAAATTTTAATAAAATTTCCGTGAAATCCTCGAAATTGTTTGCATAAAAAAAAGAAATTATTGAACTCGCTACACGAAGTAGCGAGTTTAAGAGAATGTTTTTTTAAAATCGCTACACGAAGTAGCGATTTTCAGAAAAAGAGACATTTTGGTCAATAGTTTGAAAAGTTTGGAAGGGTTGTTATTTTGAAAATTATTATTTTAAAAAATTATTATTTCAGAAAAAAATATACGATTCACTATAAATTATACATTTTCCTCATTATGCATCCTATTACAAACTACATAATTTATAAAATGAAAATATTTTATTAATTTTATATTAATGGATCCCACATATTATACTAAAAACAATAATTAAATTATTATTTTCTATCTCACTTTATCTCTCCTACCTAACTTTTCATACTCACAAAACCTACTTCACTATATTTTTCTTAACTTTCATGCAAACAGTAATTGAAAAGGTTGTAGTGGGAAGGGGAATTATACTATATTATTGCTATAAAATATACTCCCTCCGTCTCGCCCGACTTAGGACATTTTTCCATTTTGGACGTCCCATCCGACTTAGGACAACCCCAAAATGGAAAGTACTTTATTAATGGGACCCACATTTACACTCACAACAAATTTTCACTCATTACTCCCTACCCCACTTTCTCTCACCTACATCACTTTTCATACTCACAACATCCACCCACTTACACTTTTTTCTTAATTTTCGTGTCCAACCTAAACGTCTAAGTCGGGCGGGATGGAGGGAGTAATTCATTTAATATAAAAAAAATATTAAAAAAAAAAACCCAAATACTTTATGTGTGATCCAGGGTGGTGACACGTCACTAGAACTGTACCTGTCCTGTACAGTTGCCGGCGAGAACAACGGCGGAAAGCGACGGGTCTTTGGTGGCGGAAAGGTGTCCGGATTGGGAGAAAGTCCCAACAAATATTCTGTCGGTTCATAATCATTTCTCGTCATGTAAACATTAATTTATTTCAGATATTTGTCATTTAAATCATTAAAAGTGGGAGAACTCAATTTCAAAATGATGTGCATTTGATCCCAGCAAAATAAAGCGAAAGTCAACTAAAATTATGTAGGAGTCATTCTTTTCAAAATAATTGATTAAATGATTTTTTTTTATTTTTAATAAAAAATAAATTTTAATTTTTTAATTATTTATTTTGAGATATATTTCCTCCGTCACGCTACAAATCACACAGTTACTGTTTGCACGCGTATTAAGGAGAAAGTCAGTGGAGTAAGTGTTATGAGTATGAAAAGTGAGGTAGGAGAGAGAAAGTGGGGTAAAAAATAGTGAGTTGATTGATGTTGTGAATATAAAAGTAAAGTAGAAGAGAGAATTAATAGGTGGAATAGTAAAGATTCTATGCCATTTTAGAAAGTGTGATTTATAACGGGACACCTAATGAGAAAAGTGTGTGATTTGTAGCGAGACGGAGGGAGTAGATAATTTTACCCTAACAAAGAAACAATAGGAAAAGAACAATATTGTGAATGACTAAAAGACATGATGTATGTATATCCACTACACTAGTAACCTTCTCACTTCACGAAGAAAACACCACAAACTTTACAAGCTTAAGAACCCTAATTTGAGGCCTAACAATATACACAATTAGGGCAACACCTAAGTTACCTCCCATTTCACTTATGAACAAGACCTTATTAGCCCCAAGTTATAGAGAAATTTCTCCGATCTCGTTCGAAATAGATTACCTAACGAGAATCCCCCGGTCTGCTCCGGAGGCGAAATCAAGTTCTCATCTTCTTTGACGCGAAGTATGCTCAAACCTATCTCATTTCTTACGGCTTCAATGGTTTCACTCTTCACTGGATTTCCCGATGCATCCGTTACGTAAAATGCATTCACGGCCTGCGAGCCTCGAGTCGTCACCTCAGCTTGTGTAACTGATAGCCCGTTTTCTCTAAAGATTCGGGTAACGTCCGATAGAAGCCCAACCCTGTCTTCACCACATAGTTCTAGCCTTATGCCCTGCAAATACGACAAATACACATTAGTTTTCGGGGCCTCTGCAATTGGATTATATAACAGTCCGGAAACTTTACTTTAGGATGCAACTCATGTTACTATAATGTATTCGCACATTGATAAAATATAATCCATGTTATCAGAAATGTAACTCTATGAACTTAGTTATACTCCTTTTCTGTTTTTTTTATTATAGGATTTTGGCGATAGTCATTGGGATCAGGGGTCGCAGTCTATTTTCTTCTGTTATGTTAGATTATTTCGTTAAAGGTATGATCGTCTTTTTGAATCCTACTTCCACCAATCCCACCCATTTATGTAAGATAGAATTTGGGGGCAACCGGACCAATGTCATACTTGTGCAGTCCAACTTCACACATGCCCAATTCCCTAGTCATAAAACCAAAATTTCATGCAATACTCTACTAAAAATCTTACCTCAGAAACTCGCCTCTTGACAGCCGCCTCAAGACAATGAATCACGCGTTGCCTCTCAGCTTCAGAGCTAATCGGGCAACCATCAATATGTCGAATGTAATATTCCTGAGAAGCCTCAGGCCCTTCAGCGTTAATAGTACCATGGAACACAACATATTGCATATCAGTTAGCGTACAAACTGTATCAAACAACAGCTTAGGCCGATCTGGACATCTCACACTAACAACAGTGTACCCTTTATCCGTGCAATTCTCTACTGCCACGACTGGTTTGCTGCGAGAGCTGTGGGTCCCATCGGTATCATAGTCCCGATCAGCATACATGAGCTGGTGTAGCCTCCTTTGCGTGTGAGTGGACCCCAGGGATACAGCTGTGTTGGCGCTCCGCCTATCTCTATCGCCTTTAAGGACATATAGTAGAAGCTGTTTGATCTTATTCAGGCGGTCGGGATCTTCGATTGGTAGCCCATCGGCTTCGTCAGTTATGTAGACAACTGAGGCCATTCTTGAATTGTGGGTCCACACTTCTGCAGCTACCACATTACATTTTAGGTCGGAGAGAACGGCAAAGACCTCGGAGAGCAAGCCCGGTCGGTCTCTCCCGGTCAACTCGATGCTCGTGTGCTCCATAGCAGCTTGAACACCAACAGATCCTTTCAAGGATCTGAAGCAGCGGTCCCTTGGTCCAAGTGACTGAAACAAATTTAATTATCAGTGTGCCTCCAGAAGAGCGTAATGTAGTTGCATAACACTCCCTCCATCCCAAAATGAATGTCTAAAAAAATATCAAATTTGCTCTTTGATCAAGAGCAAATTTGAAATTTTTTTTGGACATTTTTTTGGGACAAATGGAGTATATGTTTTCATGTTTTTTCTTTTCATTTCTTTCAAAACACACACAAACACACAGGAAAAAGAAGAACCTTAGCGGCCCAAAGAATGACTACTTGATTTAATGGCACGTTAGTTCCAACTCAAACCTATTTATATAGAGACATACATATAAATTGAACCCTAAAAAACAAAGAAAGACAGATGTATAAATACTCCTCTTTCAAAATTATTTAAGATTGAAATCCCTAAAATTCGATTCTTCAAATGTAAGACAATTCTGTAAAATTGCAGTTAATGTAATAAGGGTAATATAGAGAACTCCCAAATTTATTAGCATAATTTTGAAACAAGATCTTTAAGTGGAACGCATCAAAGTAGAAAAATTGACTCTTTGAGCAGAACAGAGAGTATGGTGCACATTATAACTACCTACGTAGAAAATCTGAGGGAGTACGTATTTGCCTATTTTCAGTAGAGTAAGAATTGCCGCAATAACGTTGTCCAAACACATGAACATGAGAAGGAAAACAATTGCATCTACGGAAATGTTTTCTGTTGTTATCCAAGAAAATGGGCGACAATGTAGGGCCGTTACCAGCCAATTATGCTGGGTACCAAACTTTTGTTTCAAGGTTGAGCTGTGTTAGTACCTACCAACAATTTGACAACTTTACCCCGATAACGATTTAAATGTTCAACTTTCTACTATGTAGTTTCATTCATCTAGAACTCTTGTAACCTTTAAAGAAAAACGACAGCGATTCACAACGTCGTGTGAGACCAGAACTCCTGTACTTTCCGTATCATAGTTTTAATCAACCTCTTAATTGTTCGACCATAAGTAGTTGAGACATGCTTCTGATAATGATTTTTTGGGGAGAAATTTATGAGCCTCTTGTGTCTTACCCTTACTCTATTTCATGTCATATACATGAACACCGCCATGTTACAGAAAATAGGAATTTTTTGGAAGAACATTAATCATTTATACAACATCATTTTCAACCTATTTTTCTTTATCAAGCACAAAGAGCAAATGTGACACTCATTTACAAATTTAATAAACTTTAGCTAACAAAAATCAGGCTCTTGGCAAACAGCCTCTTGGCAATTGTCAGGGAAAGGCTCTAACAAATGATTCCCTCTCCCAACCCCCGCTTGGCGGGGAGCGCTTGGCGCATCGGGGTTTGCCATTTTAACAAAAATCAGGCGATTTAATAAGAACTTCAGTTGTGAAATGTACCTGCTGAACGCGTTCAGCAACATCATCTTCAGGGACCTTGTTCCCATGTTGATCCGTAACATGAAACACTGAAATATAACAATCAACAAACAGCTAGAAAATCAGCCATAATTTTCAAATATTCTATTGAAATTGATGTGAAATTGTGAAAATGGTGGAGGATAAAAACAAATTAAAATCTAACCATCCATGAACCACTCCCCATCAGAGGAAATGTAAGCTCGACGAATTATCATATTAAGATCAGTCAGAACCTGAACAACTTCCAACAAACTCCCTCGCTTATTAGCACTATCAACCTGCAAAAAATCAAAACATTAAAATGGGCAAATCCCGGTGCGCCAAGCGCTCCCGCCTTGTGGGGTTGGGAGAGGGAACCATTTGCTAGATTCTTCCCCCTCCTGATAATTGACAAGAGGCTGTTCGCCAAGGTTCGAACCCGTGACTTATGATAAAATAAAAGTAAAGATTACAGTTTTGATTTATCAAAAACATTAAAGTAAGAAAATTGAAATTAATCCATCAAAAAACAAAAGGAGGGTTACAAATAATTTTTCCAGTACCTTGATCAAAGTGGCCTTCTTGTCAGTGAGGTTATCAACAGTAACCCTACAAAACGAAGAACACAATTGAGAATTAATCAAGAAAACCCAAATAAACAACTACCCAGTTCGATTAAAGCGGATTAAAAAAAGAAGCCCAATTGAATGGAAAACAAGATACCTTGGTGGGTGCATCCGAATTGCGAGTTTCTCGAATTCATCATCAACGTTGAGCGAAGGAGACCAGTAATCCATTTGAAGGGAACGAATGACTAACAGGGTAATGGAATGGAATTCAGGAACTGGAAATTGAATTGGATTGAGAGGAGAGAGAGAGAGAGAGAGAGAGAGAGAGAGAAGGGGAGGAGTGAGAATGCTCTGTATTTAAATCCCGTAATTCACGTGTGTTTGGGTTTGGGGGAGATGATTCCAGCTACTAGTTGGTTGTATGTATATGTGTATGGACTATAGAGGATTCTAGAGAGAGAAAGAGGAGGGAGAGAGAGAGAGAGAGAGAGAGAGAGAGAGAGAGAGAGAGAGTCTCGTGGTTGTGTTTTGGAATCGAATGCCTCCTGAGTCGGGTGAAGAGTTTTTTTTTTTTTTTTTTTTCAGGGGCACACGCACAACACTCACTGAGAAAATGAAAGAGGAGAGAGAGAGAAAGAGAGAGAGAGAGGGGCAGAGGCGCATGGTGACTATTCCTCTGCCTTTGTCGCTGGTCAAGTGGGACCCACTTACACTCCACAGTGGAGTACACTTGTCATTTCTCTCTCACACACACAAAAACACACACTAAACACGTTTAAGGTGTTCTTTCTTGGGTTAATTGTACCATTAAGGGCGGCAGTGCACGCGGCTTAAGCACGATTCGCTCAGGCATTTCAGCCTGGAGGTCGTGGGTTCGATTCACCATGAGATGGTTAGAGGAATGACATTGCCCTCCCTAAGATAGCTAGGCGCCCGTAAGTGCATCAAGGGGAGCGGTGAAATGTGTTGATCCCCTTAATTTTTAAAAAGAAAAAAATAAAAAAAATTAAGTGGCTTTGTATTTTGGTATTTGTTTGGTTTTTATGGGTAGTACTATATACAAGGCATGGAATTTATAAGGCACGTGCAAATGACCAAAATACCCTCATATATATACTAAAAAAAAATAAAAAAATTCCTTCCCTCCCCCATTTCAAACGTCGTTCTATTCCTTCCTTCCTACCTACGCTGTTCTCTCTCTCTCTCTCAAAACGTAAAAAAACCAACGGCGCTCTCTCTTCTCTCTCTCACTCGACGAACGCCGCCGATCACCACCGCCGGAAAAATGAAGACAAACCTCCCTAAAACCGGTGGAAAATCCGCCTCTTCTCTCGCCGCACCAAAAGTAATTCTTTTTAACCTAGATTTTAAATTTGAAAACCCAACAACAAATTTATGCCTAAAACCTATTATATAATGCTTAATGTTGTTTTAAACGTATCCTAAATGGTTCTAATTGCGATTTCGTAACATTAATTTGGGTTTTTTGTTTGAATCGGATACGAATTCGTGTGCCTAAAATTTGAAATTGTCGGCGTGTGTTTCGTATGAACATATACGAATGGTCACAAATATTTCGGGTATTGGCATACGAAATGTAAACTGATGAATCAGTTTACATTTCGTATACTGCAAATGTTGGTGACATTTCGTATGTGTTCATACGAATGGTCACCAACATTTCGGGTATTGGAATACGAAATGTAAAGCGGTCATCGGTTTACATTTCGTATCACTCCGAAATGTCGTGACCATTCTTATGAACACATACGAAATGTCACCAACATTTCTGTATCAGAACACGAAATGTCAACTGGTTCTTGAATATTAACTGTCTCTTATTTAATTTTTGTAGGAACGTAACCACGCGACGACCTCTAATAGAAAGAGGAAGGCCGAGGAGGCAAACAAGTAGCCATGCGAGATAAACGGAGCAAAAGATTCACGACAAGAAAGTCGTGATTGAGGAGAGAGTGATAGTGAGGGTATATATTCTAGTGAGGATTCATCTTCACGTACTCGTTCCCGAGGTGCATCTGTGCAGGAGGCACATTTATCTAGTGATGATGATGATGATGATGATGAGGAGGCGGAGGAGAGTGTATCTGTGAGGCCTCGCAAGAGGCGGGAGGCACGGGGCAGAAAGGGGAAATGGGCTAAGGATAACACCAGCCGCAATGAAGAGTAACCCGGTGGCGGCCCTGGGAGGAGGTTGAGTTGTTGTACGAGTTTGGTCATCATCGAGCCCGTAAGATATGGGAGAACGCCACTGCGAGCCGCGGTGTTGAAGCGCCAAACGAGGCGTGCAGATTCTAGATAAGTAAGTATATGATTTGTTTATTAAATAGCCATTTGCAAACATTATCAAGAATCGAGATGACATTTCGTGCCCAATACCGAAATGTTGGTGACATTTCGTATGTGTTCATACGAACGGTCACCAACATTTTCTGGTATCGCATACGAAAATGTAACCGATAATCGGTTTACATTTCGTATGCCAATACCCGAAATGTTGGTGACCATTCGTATGAACACATACGAAATGTCACCAACATTTCGGGTTTGGAACACGAAATGTCATCTCGAATCTTGAAACAGAGGAGTATTAATTATAATTTTTTGTTTGTAATCAACGGAGTTCTCCCACGCTTTACTTCTGGGAGGATGATAGAGCTTGGTGGGCTCGTGTTGAGTGGTACCGCCTCCATTTCCTACATGATGCTACCATTCGCCGGCCTGAGATGGCGCTTCCTAACGGCGTTTCAGGGAACGGTGGTCTCCCGAGACTAATACCTTCCACATGCGTAGGTGGGGTGAGATGACGATCACTATGCGTAGCGTCACTCATATCCTAGGTATATTCTTGTTTGTTGTCTATTTTTTATAAATTACATAAATTTTATCAATTTCATAAATTTTATCAATTTTATTAATTATTTCATTTTCAATTTGTAGGCATCACTCATTCGATTGGCCTGCTGCGAAGGCGGATCCAGAGCCTGACGTAGCCCGTATCAGGGCACGCCTTGATACGGGCTATTTTCTGCAATTCGTGCTTCGTTCGCCATAATTGAGAGTCGGTTGAATGTTTTTATCCGACTTCTGTATGGCATGATCAGGTTACTTGCGCTTGGATGACGTTGCTCCCTCCAATATAGTGCTACTGATGGTATCGGGTAATCACTATCCGACATGTGCAAAGTAAAAGTAATAAAATAGTCAAATATAACAAATTTAGAAAATATAGTTAAATATAACAAATTTAAATAAGATAGTTAAATATAACGAATTAAAGTATCATACCAATATAAAATGGTTTCCCACATGTCCCAACACAAGTCCTGTTCGTGGGTGGTCCCGTCCTTGTGGGTGCAGTCGGCTGGTAGGCATGTGAAGCCAGCGGTTTGCGAGTACGAGACAAACACCACATTATACACCGTGGCTATGATGTGCCCTATCTCTGGGAGTATCAACCAATAATATTCCGAACAAGGGGAGGCATAGTGAGTAATGCGACTATAGAGCTCGTCCATATCTCTCCAAGGCATAACTCTCTCATAAAGCTCGCGGCGATGAAGCAGCTCCTTGGCACAATCTGAGCGCACTCTTTGCCACATCTCCTCTGTTCCGTATATTTGCAAATTCTTGAGTGCCTGTGAATGTGTGCCCAAAATTTTTGTTTATTGGATTCACGCGAGTTTGAAGACATCCGAGTTATTTGAAAAACGGAGTCGCCACGCCATTTTGATTACCTCAAAACTTTGAAAAAAAAGTTTTATGGGTTCGGAGGTTAAGTTACCCCTTGGGAAGAACGTTTGGCGTTCACCCAAAGTGCCTTGCCGGAGCAAGTCTCCCTAGATTTCATTAATCGTGTTTGCTTGCGTGCTTTCTTTGTGTGCATGTGTTTGAGAATAAGGGGGAAATGTCCCAAGTTGTCTTCCGGACGTACAAACCATTTATTGGTTGTCGCTCGGGATTCCTTGGAATTTTATGTATTTGGGATTATGATCCCGTCCTCATCTTATGACTTGTGATCATCGCATTTTAACCTCGGGACCCTCGGGACTTGCGTGATCGAGAGAATGACTCTCTTTTGGTCAAAGATGAGGTTCCTTAGGAAGGAATGTCCTTAGCCCATCAATCCTACGCTTTAAGATGGTCGAGCTCGTATAGAGGCTTCATACTCATTCTTAAGCGATAATCGGAGATATAGGGTTCAAGGTTATCCTTTTCCTAAAGAAATCATGAACCTTTAATGGAAGGAACGATGCAAAGATGAGAACTTTTACATCGGTCCGTTCCAAGGTTGGGGGAAAGGGGAAATGCATGATGAAAAATGACTCTTTAATGAAAAGATGACATTTTTGGTTTTAGCAAATGATGCTTTTCGATTTAAAGAAATGATCTTTATGCAAATGATGCATAAAGATAGGATTTTTATGCAAATGATGCATTAGAAAAGGGGGTTTTGATGCAAAGGATGCATTTTTATTGAAAAAGATTGGATCTTTATGTACAAAGGATGTATAAAGATAACATTTTTATTGAAAATAGGGATTTTAGGTGCAAAGGATGCACCTTTATGAAAAAGACTACATTTTTATGACAAATGAGGTCTTAATGCATGCAAAAAGGGGAAGGGGATGATAAAGATGTGATCTTTAAGCTACCAAGTCCCAAGCAAGATATATGAATGCAATGAGCAAGTATATCAATTAAAATGCAAGGTTAGGGCGTGCGAGGTTACCAATCGTTTCCTTTGCTTCTTCGGACGGAGCTAGGAGGAGAGGTTCTTCTTGGGTCTTCAAGGAGGAGGGAGATGGCTTCTTGAGCTTCTTCTTCGCCTTCTTGGACTTCCAGCAGCTCCTTGGGGAATCTTCTTCGTATTATGAGAGTATTAAGCTTCTTGTTGATGATTAAAATGGGTAGAGGAGGGCTCTATTTATAGGCACCGGATAAGGCTAATGAAGCCGTGCGGCTGCAGCCCTTTCGCAAATGAGGCCGTGCGGTCTTATCCATTATGACTCAGCATTCTAGAACCATGCAAGGTGGCATTATTCTAGAACCTTCTCCCTAATTAAGAAAAACGTGTTTTCTTAATTAGGAAGGCTCCATACAGCCCTAATTTTAATTTGGGATCTGCTCAGGACATTTCCGAACACTAGGAAGGTCCGGGAATTACCGGAAACTTACCGAAATGTCGGAAAATTAACCTAAGGCATGAGCCAGATTTGGGTACTTACAAGCCCTCGGCAACGTCACTTGCAAGGCGAGTGGGGTTGTCGATAGAAAAGGATCCGATCTGGCGAATGCCGAGACGGATTGGGAGACCAAGGTGGTCGAGTGGCTGAACCTCTTGGAAGGCTACCTACGTATCCCGGAGGAATCAAGCCAGGCCGTAGTTCGGAATTAGGATCCGCTGGGGGAGGAAGAAGAGAAACTGGTCTCTTGCCGGGGAAAAAGAAGAGAAAATGACCTAGGAGGTCAAGCAATTGATCCTACTGGGGATATGCTAGGAGTGACCGAGGCGGTCGGATATCTGAACTTCTATGAGGGGCTGCTTTATCACTGAGGAGTGACAAAGAAACAGGGTGACCAAAGTGGTCGAATGGCTGGACCTTTTATAAAAGGCTACCTACGTATCCCGGAGGAATCAAGCCTTGATCGTAGTTCAAGCATCACTAGATAGTTAGGAACGATGTCTAGGATCCTTGAGATTTTGACAATTCGGAGGCGTCACACCGAGGAAGCTAGAGCTTATGGCGCTATCTCTTTATGACGGTAGATAAAGGTAACTTAAGTTGGAAAACTTGAGCGTACGTCACTATTCGCGGATAGTGGTAGCACAAGTTGAAATGACTTGGGCATACGTCACTATTCGCGGATAGTGGTAGCACAATTTGAAATGACTTGGGCATACTTCACTATTCGCGGATAGTGGTAGCACAATTTGAAATGACTTGGGCATACTTCACTATTCGCGGATAGTGGTAGCACAAATTGGAATGACTTGGGCATACGTCACTATTCGCGGATAGTGGTAGCACAATTTGGAATGACTTGGGCATACTTCACTATTCGCGGATAGTGGTAGCACAAGTTGGAATGACTTGGGCATACGTCACTATTCGCGGATAGAGGTAGCACAAGTTGGAATGACTTGGGCATACGTCACTATTCGCGGATAGAGGTAGCACAATTTGAAATGACTTGGGCATACTTCACTATTCGCGGATAGAGGTAGCACAAGTTGGAATGACTTGGGCATACGTCACTATTCGCGGATAGAGGTAGCACAAGTTGGAATGACTTGGGCATACGTCACTATTCGCGGATAGAGGTAGCACAAGTTGGAATGACTTGGGCATACGTCACTATTCGCGGATAGAGGTAGCACAAGTTGGAATGACTTGGACATACTTCACTATTCGCGGATAGAGGTAGCACAAGTTGGAATGACTTGGACATACTTCACTATTCGCGGATAGAGGTAGCACAAGTTTAGAGTTCTGACAATTCGGAGGTTGTCACCTAGTGTTATCCCGTTATAACGGAATTAACGGAGGCGACTGGGAATAAAGCTTGATTGCTTCATAGATAAAGGATATTTTCTGAAAAGATGTTATCTTGGTTAAAAGATAACGGAAATTGCATGCCCAAGTGGAAGGTCCAGGTGGATTGTAATTTCGCTCGTAGCGAATGAAGCCGCCCGGCATGAGATGGAGAAAAAGGAGCCGTACGGCTAGAAGCCTGTTTTTTCCAGATTATTTAAAACAGGTTTGAACGGGCATTGGGCATTTGTTGCCGCCCACTTCAGCCGAGAGAGAGAGAGAAGAGAGAGAGAATTTCGAAATTCTTCAACCCCTTTTGCTTCCCTTTGATTTGAGATGGATCCGGAGGGCAATCCCATACCGAGGCAAGCAAGAAGAAACATCTCGGCGGCCGCGAGAAGGAGGAGAAAGGAGCTCGTTCGGACGGAGAGGAAGTATGACTTCCTTACGCCTCCATCGGAGCTTTACCCGGGGAGAAGGGAGCATAAATCAACGAACCCGCGATCGGTTGGGGTAAGCATTCTCATTTTGCTCAAATCCGATGATTTTGCTTGAATTTTGAATGATTTTAGGGCTTGACCCAAATTTTAGGATTTTGAATGATTTTTTTGAATGATTTTGAGATGCATGAACAACCTATGAGGCTAAGAATATGCATGTGCAATTTTATTTTGATGAAAAATATGAGAATGACTCACTTTTTTCTCGCAAAATGAAGTAAGAATGAGAATTTTTCAAAATATGAGACGGAGTTCTTGCCTTGTGCTAGAACTAGGTCAAAATTCTGATTTTCAATGAGAAAACATGATTTTGGAAGATGAAAATGATTCATGCATGCCATTTTTGAAAGAAATAATGCTTATGTGCAAAAAATTGTGATTTTGTGCTTTATGAAAGCAATGACGCGTTTCAAGTGATGAAAGACACGTTTTTTGATGCAAATAATGCTAGAAAAACTTTTGTGAATGCTTTTCTTTTGAAAATATGTGCACTTTTGAATATATGCATGCTTTTGAAATGATATGAAGGACTGACACTTCTTTTTTGATGTGCTTGTCTACAGGAGAACAAGTCTAGAGGACCGTCCGAGATAGCGGTCAAGCTTTGGCAGAGGATGCCGGATTTTGAGAAGAATGGGGTAAATCCCAAGCAGCTGGTTAGGGCTACCGGCCTGGATGCATTTGCAGAGGCCATCGGCAGGGGTGTTCACATCACCTCTAAGAGCAAGGGCTTGGTCCAGGCCCTTTCGAGTTCCGTGGGACAAGACACATAGCTTTCACCCGAGCCGGGAGAGCCGACAGCTGACTCCCGCCGATTTCACAGCTATTACCGGCCTACAGCTCACCGGAGGCCCGTGACTTGGAGAGACCATATTACCGGGAGGAGTTTCGGGCTTTAGTAGGGTTTGAGCCGATTCCCAAGGGGCCGGGGATGGAGACACGGAATGTCGAGGTGGCGCCGTACTTGCATGCGTAATTTTGTCGCTAATGATGTGACCGCCCAAGCCACTGCTAGAGCATTCATATGGTTGATGCTATCACCACTATCTTCGCCAATTCCGGGACGATAGCTATGACTTGCCTCCTCGACTCTCGGAGGATGTTGATGGGATAGGGACGGTCTCTTGGGGAGAGGCCGGATTGGCGGAGCTCTACTTCTCTTTGGACATGTACAGTAGGAACAAGGCCGCTTCCGTGGATCGCTTCTCATTTGCCCTCGAGGTAGTCTCCTTTCTTTTCTCCTTTTCTCTTTCCCCGTCTTGAGACTTTTATAAGAGAGAGAATGACCTTTTGATGTTTTGAACATGCAGCTGGTTTTGCGAGGTGATCGGGTTCTTCCTCGGGAACCAAGCAGAGTGATGTCACCATCTTCCCCGCTATGGTTCGCCGGAGGGGAGATGCGAGAGATAAATTCACTGGGAAGACCCGGATTACCTTCGATTACAAAATGGTGAGGCCGGTCATCAACGTGGATGGGCACGATGGAGTGGACTTCTACCCCCGGGGCGTGTATCCTGAGATCTTGGCCGAGATGCTATCGAGGTGACGAGGCGGAGGAGGTGGCTCACTGGCCGACATGTGATGTCATCTATCCGGGGACCGCTCTCGAGGCAAAGATGGTCATGTTCCCCACTAGATGCCATTACTCCTTCCGACCCTCCAAAGACGGATGCCGCAGCCTGTGGATTGGCCGAGGATGAGATTGCCAGTACTGTGCGGTGTGCGTGGCCGCAGAGGAGTAT
This sequence comes from Adenophora triphylla var. japonica, assembly GCA_022495995.1. Lineage (NCBI taxonomy): Eukaryota > Viridiplantae > Streptophyta > Magnoliopsida > Asterales > Campanulaceae > Adenophora > Adenophora triphylla. Next base: position 209,305 of record JAFEMH010001059.1, read on the forward strand.
TTTGACATGGACACCCCCTACGCCGTGTTTGTGGAGCAGCCGCCCGAGGACGCCACGAAGCTAGTGAAGCCGGCGGTCACTCGTGGATATGGGGAGGATGAGCCTATCGACCCGCCGATCCCTCCCGCGCATCCGTCCTATGTGGTCCATGGAGTGCCGAGGAGGATGAGGATACCCGTCCCCGATGCTAGGGAGCCCCAAGACACCTTGCCGCCCGATAGCACCGTAAGTGTACTCTTAGGGTCTTATTCCCTTTTTAGCTTTCGCATTTTCTCGCTTTTGCAATTTTCTCGAGATTTTCGAGATTTTTCTCTTCTTTTTTCTCGTGTTCCAGCCTCGCACTTACGATAGGCCGGTCGTGCAAAATAGGGCCTGGAAGGACATGTGCCTGCCTCTTCGAGGAAGCCGGCTCGCGCTTCGAAGGCGGCAGCCGGGATGCACAGGAGCCTCGGGCGCAAGAGACGGCACGTCTGGGGCACGTGCCTACCTCATCGGCCTCGAGTACTCTTCCTGCCATGCCTCTGGGGCGGGACCCAACGCCGACATTCTCGGGAGCAACTGGCCGAGTACGGGCACGATAATGTCCATTTGTCTCGACTTGAGCGACTGTGAGGACTTGATGAGGGAGGCTAGCATCTATGAAATGAGCAAATGATGAGGAGGAAGAAGAATCGGAGGCCTAGGAGGTCTCTAGAATAGATCTGGAACAAAAACAAACAATTTACAATTTTTATGCACAATTTGTTTATTTTTTGCTTTATTTGGGCGCCGATGGGGCGAAAACATTGTATTTATGTTTTATTTACTTTTCTAATTTATGCTTTTTCAATTTGCATATTATCTGAGCCTTGGGGCGACTTTTTTGCTTGGAATTGGGGCTGAAACTGGGCCAGAATGATTTATAATGGTGTATGAATGCTTGAATGGCTTCTGGATATGTTTTTGTACAGGTTTTGGTTGAAAAAGTGGGGTGAAAACTCCCTTGGGCAGCAACTTGGGTTGCTGCAGAATTTTTTTCTGCAGAGGGCTAATGTAGCCGTGCGGCATTGCCTTGAGGGCAAATGAAGCCGTGCGGCTTACGCCTGTCTCGAGCCGGTTATTTTCTGAATAAAAGCAAGGCTTGGCCATTTCATTTCATTTTCACTCTAGACTTGTCCCAATTGTTCCCAGAGCATATTTTGGACCTAAAAGCACCATCTTTGATCACTTTGCGATGGAGAATCCCGTTAGATTGCAAAGGGGGAAGCGAGACCATTTTCTATCCGGTCTTCAATCTTGGGCGAGACATAACTTCCAAAATCACAAGGGACTGCTTGATTCTTTCTTCAAGATCAAGTCTTTATGGCATTTGAGGGATCTCCCGCCCGATTGGGACTCCGTTGAGAGCCGCAAAGAAAGTTCGGGACGTCCGAGACATGTTTATCGCTTCTCTTACAACGAAATTGTCCCAACGCACGAAGACTTCGTGAGCCTTGATTGGGGGTCCCGAGACCGAGGCTATATCTATTCCGCTGATCGGAGACGCGCCGACGGTAAAGCTTGCATCTTTTCTGCAGATTCCTTTGGGAGAGGCCGAGAGGATGATGATAGCCCCGGATAGGATTGACCTTTCGATATCCCGGTGTGCCTGGGTCTCCGTATATGGCTGCGACCACGGTAGCTATGGATGCTTTCATTCTCTGCGTATTCTCTCGTCTGTTCATTGCCGAGTCCGTGGGGATCTGTCATAGTGGCCTCTTGGATATGGTCGAGACCGCAGTGGCTGGGAAGGATATTGTCCCGCCGGTTTTGGGAGAGACATTTCATGGGATCGATAGGATGGCTCGGGAGACCGTTTCATGAGGTCCGGGAGTCCGGCTATGTTGACTCTGTGGCTGCAGGAGAGGCTCGGGGCTTTGCCCGGGCTTTGCCGACTCGGTGCCCTTGGGTGATTTCTCGGAGAGGTGCGCCTAGGCGGCGGAACAGTGGTAGCCGGGAGCCGATGATGGCTAGGCTATCCACTTCGACATCCGTTGGTGGATACCACATTGGAGGTTGCATCAGAGGATATTTCAGAGTCTTATGTTGTGAGGGTTCCGTGATTCTGCCGGTCATCCTTCTACATACCCCGCTTAGTATCCAGCAGCTTTGGGGCTTTACAGAGCCATTGAGTGATTGGGAAGACATCCGACCATAGAGGTGGTGTCATTGGATATGAGAGATCCAAATGCCTTCTCTTTCTTCTCGAGGGCTTGGACATATACCGCTTTCCCACCCGTGGCTATCTTCAGGAGCAGAAGAGCACCATCTTGACCACCTGTCTACTTGACCGGTACGAGAGGGAGACGGGAGCGACTCGTGCTATCTTGGAGGATAGACGTCGAGCTTTATTGGGAGCCGAATGTGACTCGAGTAGGACTCTCGAGGAGACCGAGGCTAAGGCGAGTTGCCATAACCAATCAGGTGACTTGGTCAGAGATATGGAGGCTCGGTACAAGCGGTTGTCCGAGGTCGCTCCTTTGACTGAGGCTCAGAGGGAGGAGGTGCGGACTCGTGCTCGGATAGAGAGAGCACTCATTGACACGGGGTTGGTAGAGGCTCCAGTGAGGATACCAGAGGTCGGGATGAGGGATACCGACATTATTGAGAAGAAAAGGAAGAAGACTCGACGAGGCCGAGGAAAAGGGAAGAAGACTGAAGAAGACTCAAATAATGACGACCGACAAGTCTTTTCTCAAGATCCTCTTATTGCCATTTGCAAACACATTAGTTTATTTAGGCATTTTATTGTATTTTAGATCTTTTTAGCAGGTTAGCAGAGTTAAGAGGTAGACCGTGCTTGAACTCATCAAGAAGTTTTTAACTTGTAATGAACAAGAAATATTATCTTAGAAATTAATCAAGACACATTTCATGGAAATTCAAATGTCTTTATTAATTGGGACCCGTTTTATGAAAACTGAAATACCCTTTATTATTTAGGACGCACTTCATGGAGGCTTGATTGTCCTTTTTATTGTTTAGACCGAACCATATATGGCTGCCTACGTTCCCCTTTTACAAGAAAGGCTAAGGGGCTCAGTCTACGTAGTTCATTCCGTGAACCAAATTTTTTATGTGCACTCGTTTTTGCCTAGACCGCCCTTTTGGGGTTTTCACTTAGCCGGGCATTACTCTTTTTGCACTAAGATTTTTTTTTCTTCTTTTTTTCTTTTTTTTTTTATATATTTTTTTTTATATGTGCACTGCCTTTTGCCTAGACCGCCCTTTTTGGGGTTTTCACTTAGCCGGGCATTACTCCTTTTTGCACTTTTTTTTTTTTTTTTATTATTTTTTTTTCTTTTTTTTTTTTTATTAGACGTAGTATCTTCGGAGTTTATCACCGCTGACTGGGTGGACAAAGGGATTGCCATCCAAGTCTCGCAAGTTTCATTGCTCCTCCCGACAAAGATCTTCTCGCACCACATAAGGGCCGATCCAGACGGGTTCCCATTTTCCTGTGGGGTTGTCTCGGTAGGGGGCTTTACTTTCAGACTAAGTCGCCCTCTTTTGATGTCTCCGGCCTTGACCTTTTATCAAATGCTCGCCATTCGCCTCTCGGTAGGCTCGAGTGTGTTCCATGGCTTTTAGCCTTCTCTCGTCAAGGTGGCTAACTCATTATGCCGCCGCGCAGCCCATTCCACTTCATTGACACTGTTTTCCAGAGGACCCTTAATGACGGGATTTCCAACTCCACCGGTAACACCGCTTCCATCCCGTAAGTTAGGGCAAAAGGAGTTTCTCCCGTGGCTATTCCGACAGACGTTCAGAGCCCCGCAGTGCTAGGTGCAGCTTTTCGGGCCAATCACGACCACGGGTGGCCATCTTCCGGATGATCCGCTCGAGTGTCTTATTAGCAGCTTCCACGGCTCCATTGGTCTGAGGTCTCGCACGGGGACGACTTCACAAGTGGCGAGTAACTCGAATTCCCGATGCCAGCCTATCGCAGCCTCCTTCAAAGTGTGACCCATTATCGAAATGATCTCGTTGGGCACCCCATATCTGCACATTATGTTTTCTTTGATGAACTGGGCCACTTTTCTGGAAGTGAGGACCTTGTAGGACTTGGCCTCTACCCACTTGGTGAAGTAGTCAATGGCTACCAACACAAACTCGTGCCCATTGCTTCCTGTCGGGGATATTTTCCCTATCACGTCAATGCCCCAAGTTGCAAACGGCCAAGGAGTCGTCATGCAGTACAGGTCATGAGGTGGGAGATGGTTGAGGTTGGCAAACCGCTGGCATTTGTCGCAGTTCGGACGTGCTGAATGCGGCCTGCCTCCATGGAGATCCAAAGAGTAACCCATTCTCGAGGATCACTTGCATCGTGGCTGGCATTCATGTGAGGACCGCAGGGACCATTGTGGACTTCAGTCATCAACTCTCTGGCTCTTTCTTGAGTGACACATAAGAGGAGTGGTCCTTGATACCGCTTCTTGTATAGGTTGCCTCCTAGAATGACATAATGAGAAGCCAACCTTTTCAGGGCTTGTAAGCTCTTGGCTCTGATACCTTCTTTCGGTCTACCTTCTTCGTCTCTCGAAAGTTGACTCTCCGTCTTTGAGGAATTGGTAACTGATTGTACCAAGGTTCCTTTATAGGCTCAGGTCCCGCATCCACTTCACAAATGTAAGGCCGGGGCTTCTCTTCTACCCACTCAAGGGCTTTATGGCTTTTCCCTGGGATCTCTACCAATGAAGCTAGAGTAGCTAGGGCATCTCGCGAACTGCTCTTTTCCCTCGGCAAGTAGTGGAAAGTCACTTCTCCGAACCGTCCAAATAACTCCTCCATATGGGCATGATACCGTTGCAGATTAGGGTCTACAAGCCTTCCACTTGTTGGAGACTTGGTTGATGATCGTGGCCGAGTCTCCGTAAACTTCGAGCTCCTTGACATTTCTTTCTAAGGCAGCCTCCAAACCAAAGAATGCAGCCTTCATACTCGGCGACATTGTTCGTGGCAGAAAGTTCAACTTGAGGGCTATGGGGTATGCTCATCTTTCGGATCGACCAATAGCATTCCTACACCGTTTCCTCTTTTGTTAGCGGCTCCGTCAAAGAACAACCGCCATCTATTTTCGTGCTCAACCGCAAAGATCCCTTCATCTCGGAAATTGGGGTTCGTGCCCTTTGTCTTCATTACGGGGAAATTCGCCAGTGATCCGACAATGCTTGACCCTTGATGGCCTTTCTGGTCACATAGTTGATGTCGTATTCTGCCAAGAAGAAGGACCACTTCGCTAAACGCATCGAGAGGGAAGGCTTGTCAAAGATGTACTTGATGGGGTCCATTTTGGAGACCAAATTCACAGGTGGGCTTGCATATAATGCTTCAACTTGCCGACTACCTGCACTAGCCTCCCGCACAAGTCTTTTCACATGCCGAGTAATTGAGCTCACTCCCGTAGCTTCCGGCCGACAAAGTAAATGGCATTTTCTACCCGAGAGTTTTTCTTCTCCCGAGCAAGCATAGCCCCAACCGCCGTGTTCATGACGGTGAGATAGAGCGTAAGAGGCTTCGTCTATGTGGGGGCATAGTACCGGGGATGTACTAAGTATGCCTTGATCCGGTCAAAGGCATCTTGGCATTCTTCGGTCCATTCTGTGTCCACATTCTTCTTCATGAGCTTGAAGACGGGCTCGCACATAGTGGTCAACCGATTGACGAAACGGCCGATGTACCGCAATTTACCCATGAAGCTCTTGACTCGTCTGGGTTTGAGGTGGCCTCATATCCATGATGGCTTTGATCTTTCGGGGTCAACTTCTATACCTCGCTCCGTGACCATATACCCAAGCACTTTTCCCCTTGTCACCCCGAAGGTGCATTTGGCGGTGGTTTAGTCTCATGGAATGTTGTCTCGGCCTCTCAAATAATTTTCGTAGGTCAACAAAGTGCTGCCCACCTTCTCCTTTGGAGTGGATTATCATGTCATCTACGTAGACCTCAATCTCCTTGTGGATCATGTCATGAAAAAGCGCGGTCATTTGCCCTTTCGGGTAAGTAGCCCCGCATTCTTTGAGCCCGAATGGCATTACTGTATAACAAGAGGTTCCCCACGGTGTGGTGAAGGCCGTCTCTTTTCTTGGTCTTCCTCGGCCATCTTGATCTCGGGTTGTAGCTCGCAAAACCATCAACGAAGGATTTGACTTCGTAGTGGCAAGTAAGTTTGGAGTCCACCAGATGTCTATGTTTGGTAGAGGGTAGTCGTCTTTGGGCCGGCCTTGTTCGAGATCTCGGAAATCCACACAACAGCCGCACCTTCCCATTGGCCTTGGTTACGGCCACGATGTTGGACAACCATGTCGGGTATTCAATAACTCGATGAACCCTACCCGCGTAGCTTCTCAATTTCTTCTTTGACCCGTAGAGACCATTCCGGCTTGACCTTTCTCGCTCGTTTTTACTGGCTTAGCATCCGGTGCTAGAGGGATTCTCGTGCTCTACTATCGAACCGTCTAGCCCCGGCATATCCTTGTATGACCATGCAAACACGTCGACGTATTCTCCGAGCAAACTCGACCGGGCCCGTCCCCTTTCAACCCCCGGAAGAAGCTTCCAATCTGTGTCTCTTTAGGTTCCTCAATAGTACCCAAGTTCACACTTATCAAAACCTCCTCGGCTTCAGCCCGGTTTTCCTCTTTTCGAAACCCGCTTAAAGATTTCTTTAATGTATTGTTCGTTTAGTGTGTTTGCATCTTGTTCAAATGATTCATTATTAACCGTTGTTAAGTTTCGAGTTAATTTATCATTTGTTAAGTTGGCAATAAGAGGATAATCGAAAGATTTGTCATTTCATTCAAAATAAGGGGAAAGATGACATCGATTACATTTTCATAATCCTCGGGCGTGAGGCCTTCGGATGACTCGAGGACCGGAATTTGAAGATTCTTGACTCAACCGAATAGACAACACCGACTCGGACCCTACACTACTTATTGACTCGAGGGGGACTTGACAAGGGTTGGACCGATCTCACTCCTTCTTGCCGTTGCCCTGGGAGTAGCAGCTTGCCGCCGTTCTTCGTAAAGTTGGAGACTTCGAACTGATCAAAAGCTTGCCGGAAATCATTAACGTGCCTGCATCGTGGAAAGATGGTGAGGGGAACTAAAGTAACTTGTTGCAATCTTTCACCTAGCTCTTCCGTAGCGGTCGGACTCACTGACCGAAATGTCCGGCTCATTTTGTCGACGCACCGCCGATAGGTCATTTTTTCCTTGCCAATCTTTGATACCACCACCTTGCCAGCATAGCCTATAGGAGGGTTGGCTTGAATGATGCTGATAAAGTCTTCTTCGGGAGACTTTGATCCTTCCCCACGATTGGCCATGTATTCGACTTTTCTACTTCAAGAGGGTCTCAAGGGATACCAGCCGGATCGCGCTTGGGGTGACGGGTTTCTTGACAGTTCCTTGGCATAACCGACATAGTAGTCAAACTTGCCCGAAGGCTCTCCCAAAGTTCCTACGCTCTTGTCCCCAGCCTTCGTATCTTTCCTTAAGCTTCGCCGTGTGGACTTTCTCTTCTTCTTCTTCCTTGAAGGAGCGTCCTCATTGATCCATTCTTGATACTCATACTCTCAGCCTTCACAATCACATACATCATACCAGATGTGAGGCTTGGGTTGAACTGGATAGCCCCTCCAATTGCTTGGTCATTACCGTTGTGGATTACCATGTTGGCCATTTTGACACCGAAAAGCCGACAAAACCGAGGATTCGCGAATGTCCGAGGATTCTGCGCTAACAAGTCGCCGACCCGGTGTTCTCACCCACTTCTTTCTCGCTGCGGGAAAGGGATAGGAAAGGTTTTAGACTCGGGGTAGGTGTTTAGTCAAGGCTCAGGCAATATGCAAATTAGAATCTTCAAGTTTACTTAAAACAAGTGTCTTTTATTAATATCTATTTGGTTGGAAAAGGGGTTTTGCCCTTCTTTTTCGTAACTACACTAGATCTTGGATCAGTGGGTTCCGTCACTACGTCTATAAGCCCCTCGTATTCCACCTGTATTTCGACCTCCCAGGGTGGACAGCCCCGGGCGAGGGTCCTATAGGGCACGCGGATCCCACCGACCGAGAGTAAAGAACGCTCCTATCGGGTCTAGCGGGTCATAGGACCTTTCAACGCACGAGCGATGCGGATTATAGTCAAGGCAATACCGGAAAGTCTCGTCTCTCTCGCTTGACGGATCTTTGACAGAGTTTCGCTTGAGCGAATGACGGGTTTTGACTTTCGGTAATGTCCGAGAATATAATAGGCATGGGTCGGGCGGCAAAAGCCGGATGACAGGTGTCACATTGAACTTCGCTGCATACGCAGTGCGTGAGTCAGAATCGAAGTCAATGCCGGTCAAGATCTTGCCAATTTTTCCTTGTCGGAATTTTGGCAGGGCTTCGCTTGAGCGAAAGATCTTTTGATTTTTGGCAAAGACTCGGTCTTGACTCTTACACATTCCGTGCGGGTCAAGGTCAATAGTCAATGTCGGAGTCAAGATCCCACCGATTTTTCCTTGTCGGAATTTCGGCAGAATTTCGCTTGAGCGAAAATCTTGGCTTCCGTTATGAGCTAAGGCTTGACCTTTACGTGGGTATGCAACTGGGCTATATGACACGGACTAGACCAAAAACCAACCAAAAGTCACGGTTTTTTGAAACGTGTGACACGGACTGTGCATTGGTCGACACTGGCTGCCATGGGGAGGTTGGGATGATTCCGTGCGCGCCCGGGAGCATCGTAAGGCTGTCCGTGATCGCACCGGAACCACCCTCGGGTTTGAAGGACGTGCGTGCAAAAGTGTACAGGATATATCAGGTGCGCGTAGTGTGCGGTCTCCTAAAAATGTTCCTTTTTGAGTTAAAACAGAGATTTTCAGAAATGTGTTTTAAAGGAATGATTTTCGGGACGGGGGAAAATGCAACACATAAGCACGTAAATTTTCTGGGAGCCCCAGTCAGTCGTGGAGCTGAGTAGCCCCAAGCTGCTAGGACTGCCAGATTAACCATGATTTTTCCTGGTGGAATTGCCACTGAGGTCGTATGGTCAGAATCCTATGAGGATTGAGCCGTACGACTGCATGGATCAATTTTCCAGGTTCCACTCCTTTTGCTATTTTTCGGGTTGTTTCCCGTTCGAAGTATGCACAGATTCCAAGATGCAAATGATGCAATGCATGGTAAAGAAAGCAAGCACGATTAATGAAATCGGCGATGGGAGTCTAACCCGCTCAAAGGGAAAAGCTTTCTTCTATTTTTTTTTCAAAATTATTTTTTTTTTCGAAGAAGGGATACTGGTACGTGGGATTGTTAAACCACCTTGTTATCCCAAGCCCCGGGTTAGGGAGCGATACAGGAAGGGTAAGTGGGGTCCACCTATATACCAAGTATCGATTTTTGTTTTGAAAATAAAGCTTTTCTCCTTTGGGATATCCCCAGCGGAGTCGCCAAACTGTGAATGTGTGCCCAAAATTTTTGTTTATTGGATTCACGCGAGTTTGAAGACATCCGAGTTATTTGAAAAACGGAGTCGCCACGCCATTTTGATTACCTCAAAACTTTGAAAAAAAGGTTTTATGGGTTCGGAGGTTAAGTTACCCCTTGGGAAGAACGTTTGGCGTTCACCCAAAGTGCCTTGCCGGAGCAAGTCTCCCTAGATTTCATTAATCGTGTTTGCTTGCGTGCTTTCTTTGTGTGCATGTGTTTGAGAATAAGGGGGAAATGTCCTAAGTTGTCTTCCGGACGTACAAACCATTTATTGGTTGTCGCTCGGGATTCCTTGGAATTTTATGTATTTGGGATTATGATCCCGTCCTCATCTTATGACTTGTGATCATCGCATTTTAACCTCGGGACCCTCGGGACTTGCGTGATCGAGAGAATGACTCTCTTTTGGTCAAAGATGAGGTTCCTTAGGAAGGAATGTCCTTAGCCCATCAATCCTACGCTTTAAGATGGTCGAGCTCGTATAGAGGCTTCATACTCATTCTTAAGCGATAATCGGAGATATAGGGTTCAAGGTTATCCTTTTCCTAAAGAAATCATGAACCTTTAATGGAAGGAACGATGCAAAGATGAGAACTTTTACATCGGTCCGTTCCAAGGTTGGGGAAAGGGGAAATGCATGATGAAAAATGACTCTTTAATGAAAAGATGACATTTTTGGTTTTAGCAAATGATGCTTTTTGATTTAAAGAAATGATCTTTATGCAAATGATGCATAAAGATAGGATTTTTATGCAAATGATGCATTAGAAAAGGGGGTTTTGATGCAAAGGATGCATTTTTATTGAAAAAGATTGGATCTTTATGTACAAAGGATGTATAAAGATAACATTTTTATTGAAAATAGGGATTTTAGGTGCAAAGGATGCACCTTTATGAAAAAGACTACATTTTTATGACAAATGAGGTCTTAATGCATGCAAAAAAGGGGAAGGGGATGATAAAGATGTGATCTTTAAGCTACCAAGTCCCAAGCAAGATATATGAATGCAATGAGCAAGTATATCAATTAAAATGCAAGGTTAGGGCGTGCGAGGTTACCAATCGTTTCCTTTGCTTCTTCGGACGGAGCTAGGAGGAGAGGTTCTTCTTGGGTCTTCAAGGAGGAGGGAGATGGCTTCTTGAGCTTCTTCTTCGCCTTCTTGGACTTCCAGCAGCTCCTTGGGGAATCTTCTTCGTATTATGAGAGTATTAAGCTTCTTGTTGATGATTAAAATGGGTAGAGGAGAGCTCTATTTATAGGCAGTCTGGATAAGGCTAATGAAGCCGTGCGGCTGCAGGCCCTTTGCAAATGAGGCCGTGCGGTCTTATCCATTATGACTCAGCATTCTAGAACCATGCAAGGTGGCATTATTCTAGAAGCTTCTCCCTAATTAAGAAAAACGTGTTTTCTTAATTAGGAAGGCTCCATACAGCCCTAATTTTAATTTGGGACTGCTCCAGGACATTTCCGGAACACTAGGAAGGTCCGGGGAATTACCGGGAAACTTACCGAAATGTCGGGAAAATTAACCGGAAGGCATGAGCCAGATTTGGGTACTTACAGTGCCCACGTGTAATTCTCAGTCTTCTCATTTTGGAGGAACGCATAGGCAATTGTGAAATTCTTCCCCGTTGAAGTAAATCCTATAATCTCAAGTAATGCTATTCCATAGCAGTTGGTGTTGTAAGTGCAGTCACCTTGTATCATTTAAAGAGAAATAAAGTTAGAAATGAATAAAATTGCAATTCAAAAAAAATGCATACGACTTGTGGAAAACAGAGTCAAAAAACAGATTCAAAAAAATCAAAAATTTACCTTGTACTACATATGGAAAACAGTTAAGCATATCCGATGCTCGTGGGTGAGAGAAGAATATGTCACCGATCATGTCACTCTCGTTAGCTTTCCTCATGAAGAAGGTATATTTCTTATCCTCGAGTGCTTTTATGAACTGTTGAAGCGAGAATCTCCCTTGTCGTTCTTGTGACTTGCATTTTGTGAGGGCATTGTGGACGTGTTTCAGAGTACTCACGTTCTTCTCATCCTTCCTCTTTAACATTGTTAGAATGTTATTTGGACGCACCGAAGACTAGCTTGCGCTACACACCTCCTCATATTCAGAACTAGTCAATTTACCCAACGGATGACCTTCGGGATACGTCAGAAAGTCGTGATTATGAGAACCATGCTTCACAACGTAACCCCATACCCCATCACCCCTATCTTTGGCCCGGATTTCAAAATTGCACCCAATCTTCTTCGTACTAGTCAACCTCACATCTTTAGTTTTTCCGGACCTGTACTTGCCACCAAAATGGCATACAATCTTCGCGAAGCCTAGGATCTTGCCACTTGTCTTCCTCGAATCTCCTATAGAAAGGGTTATATTTTGACGGGCCGCGATATCCCGTACGTGTTTAACAAGATCATCCCTATTTGAAAATAATAGGGATGTATCGAATTGATCACTGACATCCGGTCCATACAAATTGTATTACCATCAATTAGAAAATTGCACAATAAGCAACAGGCTGTATGACATTTCGTGTAACATTATACGAGATGTTCCTTGAACATCTCGTATAAATGTACCCGACTTAAACACATTTATCTCGTGTTATATAATACGAGGTAATACGCCATAACTCGTGTATAAATACACGACAAATAGCATAAAACTCGTATAATCTCACACGAAATAGAGTAATATCAGAATTTAAAAATTCAATCTTGAAAAACAATTTCGTTTCAACATTGGATTTTTATTGCGATTTTGATCAAAACACCAAATATAACTTTAAAAACTTACTTCATTGCTGCTTGGATTTTGATTTTGATGTGGAGAATTTGGTGGCAAACCTTCTTCTTCAAAAATATATTCCACAAGCTCAAGATCAATATGATCATAAAAACTTGGAGAATGTTGTGGAGAATCCATACTATGGTGTTAGATGATTTGAGAATTAATGAAAATAATGGGTATAAATTTATGGGTGTTAAGACTTGGACAATGGTGTCACAGCTGCATGGGTGTACAGCAATGGTGTCTCTGTTGGGCCGTTGTCTGCGTGTATATCGCGTTTTATGTAGGGCTTCAGGGTGTATCTCGTGTGTATATACCCGAGATACTTTGGTACATATCGTGTATACAAACACGATATAGTCTTTGTTTCTGGTAATTATCTCGTATGAACAATACACGAGATGCACCCTGATTCATTTCGTGTATTGTTCATACGAAATGTATTGGTAAATGTCGTGTATTTAAACACGACACACCATATAATAAAATAACAAATGGTATACGGCTACCTTGTTTATTTTTTTTTAAATTTTTTTCTACATTCTAGATGACATTTAAAGTGTTTTTCATCTACATGAGTTTCCTCCAAATCCAAATGGAAATTGAGTTACAAATATGTGCCATTATTTAGGGTTTTTAGGGTTTTATGTGTCCCGATCTTGTGAAAAATGGTATACGGCTACCTCGTTTATTTTTTTTTAATTTTTTTCTACATTCTAAATGACATTTAAAGTGTTTTTCATCTACATGAGTTTCCTCCAAATCCAAATGGAAATTGAGTTACAAATATGTGCCATTATTTAGGGTTTTTAGGGTTTTATGTGTCCCGATCTTGTGAAAAATGGTATACGTCTACCTCGTTTATTTTTTTAAATTTTTTTTCTACATTCTAGATGAAATTTAAAGTGTTTTTCATCTACATGAGTTTCCTCCAAATCCAAATGGAAATTGAGTTACAAATATGTGCCATTATTTAGGGTTTTTAGGGTTTTATGTGTCCCGATCTTGTGAAAAATGGTATACGGCTACCTCGTTTATTTTTTTTTTAAATTTTTTTCTACATTCTAAATGACATTTAAAGTGTTTTTCATCTACATGAGTTTCCTCCAAATCAAAATGGAAATTGAGTTACAAATATGTGCCATTATTTAGGGTTTTTAGGGTTTTATGTGTCCCGATCTTGTGAAAAATGGTATACGGCTACCTCGTTTATTTTTTTTATTATTTTTTTCTACATTCTAAATGACATTTAAAGTGTTTTTCATCTACATGAGTTTCCTCCAAATAAATAAAGTGGTATCACTTAAATATGATAGGTTATATGATATTGTATGATCCAATATGACGTTTATTCCTTGTCATGTATAAGTGTATAAATTTTGCTCAATTAACAACACAATTCAATAATATAACATAGCATATGCGTATCATTAACATCGTGTTGCAAATCATCGAAGAACACCTTCATTTTGATATGTCGTATGGATATACACGATATTAGGACATTATATCGTGTTGTTTTGTACGACATTTATGACAGAGTAAATTTAAATTTCGTATAATTTCATACGACCTAATATTTAACCCAATTAGTTGATGTCGTGTAAAAGTACACGACATGAAGGCTTCATGTCGTCCTTTCGAGCACGACACACGAAGGGTAGTTTGGAAATTATTGGTGCCTTATATGTAAGGTGCCTTGTATATAGAATTTACCGATTTTTATTTTACTTTAACTTTTAGCCACTAATATTGTAATTTTTTTTTTCGAATAATTTCATTTTAAAAATATAAATTTCAAAATAACTCACATTTGAAACTATTTTTTAAAATGATCAACTTTTTAGAACTCGCTACACAGTTTAGCGAGTTCAACATGTTACCGTTGAAACTCGCAACATCAATCGATTATTTGTGTCAGTAATATTCAGCCTTGTAATTAACCCTAATTTAACTAAACTCGCTAAATGATGTAGCGAATTTCAACGGTAATATGTTGAACTCGTTATACTGTGTAGCGAGTTCTAAAAAGTTGGTTATTTTGGAAAATAGTTTTAAATGTGAGTTATTTTGAGATTTATATTTTTAAAATGAAATTATTTGAGAAAAAAAATTTATTAGAATGTTAGATAGACATAATCGTTTAATCAAAGTGCATTTGTGTTGACAATTAAAAGTCAAATATGATCAAACAAAATGAAGCAAAAAAAGTAATAAATTTAACAATTATAAATATGTTTGAATAGTACATGTTCAAAACTAATTATAAAATATAAATACAAAAAATGACCATTATAGTATGTATCTCAACATACTAAATGCACATAATATATAAAAGTTATTAGTGATAGAGATATACCAAATCAGAATTATATATTATATTTTCTTATTGTAATAATTTTCTTATTATTATAATTCCTTATTGTAATAGTATTCCTTCTCCTTTTGTAATTATATATTTCCTTAATAAGTGATTTCTAGGTTGTATATATATTAATACAATGTTATAATAAAACTTGAGTCATTCATATCAATTCTCTCCCTCTCTCTCTCTCTCTCTCTCTCTCTCTCTCTCTCTCTCTCTCTCTCTCTCTCTCTCTCTCTCTCTCTCTCTCTCTCTCTCTCTCTCTCTCTCTCTCTCTCTCTCTCTCTCTCTCTCTCGCTCTTCATGTAAAAATTGGCGTCTATCATCCTTTATTCTATTATAGTATCAGAGTATAGATCCATAATGAGACTTCTTCGTCAAACCCCCTACCATTCGCTTTCGCCACTCTACCAATCCTTTCTCCCCCCTCTCTCTCCGTTTTTTTCTTCTTAAACTTTCGACACTTCTTCTCCCATAATAGAATAAAAGATGATAGATGAAGTCAATTCATGCATGGAGAGAGAGATAATTGATATGAATGACTCAAGTTTTATTATAGCGTTGTATTAATATATATATATACAATCTATATATTTTACCAACTACTATATATTACTGAAAAATTATTGTAATAATGTCTAATAATCATGTTCTATATAGTGAGTTATTATCCTACCAAATACTCATTTTTGTCTCACTACAAATTACACATTTTTTTCTATATGGCGTCCCATTATAAATTACATGCTTCCTAAAACTTTCTAAAATAGAAATATTTTATTACTTTTATATTAATAAGACACACATATCATACTTACAACAATAATTTAAATATTATTATAAATCTCAATTTCTCTGTCTTACCCCACTTTTCGTACTTACAACACTATTTCTTAAAAAATATTACTATATTTTTGTCATTGAATTGACGAAAACAGAAATAAGTCTCATTTCTAATGTGATTAAGGAAGAGTACTCCATCCGTCTCAATAAGTGCTTCACCCTTTTGGGTGGGCATGCAAATTATGAAAATGGGAGGGAAAAAAAATGTTGTGAGTGTAATTTGAAAATAGGAGAGAGAATGAGTGGAGGAAATAGTAAATTATAATGGTGTTGTGAGTATTAAAATAATGTAGGAGAGAGAATGAGTGGAGGAAATAGTAAAGATTCTTTGCCAAAAAAGAAAAGGTGAAGGTTCTAACGAAACGTCCTTTTTGGATAATTAGTGAAGCTTTTATTGGAAAGGAGGGAGTATATACTATTAAAAAATTTTAATTTTCAAACAAATGCACTAATCCGGCATTTCCTAAAAAGTATCCAAATTTCATTTTAAGCAACACTATGAAATGTTTGTTTTTTTTATATATTTTAGTGGCAAAGTGCATAATTTTTTTTTTATCTACTTTCTAAATAATCATTTTTATGATAATAGTGAAAACAAATTTATAAAAAAATGTTTAGTGACAATTTTTTTTTACAAAAGAGATACTCCCTCCGTTCCTGTTGTCGAGTGGATACTTATTTCTTTTTTGGTCCGTCCCAACCCAATGGAGACTGCCCAAAATGGAAGGAAATCTTTACTGTTTTCCCCACTCATTCTCTCTCCTATTTTACTTTTACACTCACAACACCAATCAAATCACTATTTCTCCCACTCATTTTCTCTCCTATTTAATTTTTCATACTCACAACATTTTCTTCCATTTTTTATTTCTCTTATTTTTCTTTAATCTGTATGCTCAAATTTTTGATATCCACTCGACTGGAACGGAGGGAGTATATTTTTGAGACAACAAAATAATTGAATTTGGACTCATTTATTTAGAGATAGAGGAAATAAATAATATGACGAGTAAATAAAACTAAATGAATTTCATTTAAACTAACAATGCAATGACATTTGGTGAGCTAAATTAACCTAAATGGAAAGAGCAATGAGTCCGCGGTCAAGAGTTTGCTTAGCTTTTAGGGGCAATTTTATGTATTTAGGGCACCCTACCCTTATCTCGTCAGTGGGGGATCTAGAGCATTTTTTAAGAAGGTGTACAAATACACTATAAAATTATGTATGAAAAAATTAATACCTAATATGAGACTCGAACCCTTAACCTTCAGCTCTAAATTCTAACATCTTAACAATTAAATCACACACATGAAAATGACCTCCGTTTTAGCCAAAAATTTTGATGGGATGATCCTTTCAAATGTTCTATTGGATTGGTTGAAAAATAGATGGTATTTGGCTACTAGTTCCCGGGAGCCCAAAAATGCGTGTACTACCCCTTTGGGGAATCGAAAAATTTCGTAAATGCTGCTTTTCACCATGAAAACGACCTCCGTTAGAGCCAAATTTTTGGTGGGCGGATCCTTTCAAATGTCCTATAAGATTGGTTGAAAAAAGGAGGGTATTTGACTACTAGTTCGAGGGAGCCCAAAAATGCGTGTACTACCCCCTTTGGAAAATCGGGAAATTTCGTAAATGGTGATTTTTACCATGAAAACGACCTCCGTTTGAGCCAAATTTTTGATGGGCAAATCCTTTCAAATGTTTTATTGAATTGGTTGAAAAAATGAGGGTATTTGGCTACTAGTGCCCGGGAGCCCAAAAATGCGTGTAGAACCCCTTTTGGGGAATCGAGAAATTTCGTAAATGGTCATTTTCACCATGAAAACGACCTCCGTTTGAGCCAAATTTTTGGTGGGCTGATCCTTTCAAATGTTCTATTGGATTGGTTGAAAAAATGAGAGTATTTGGCTACTAGTACCCGAGAGCCCAAAAATGCATGTACTAGCCCCTTTGGGGAATCGGAAAATTTTGTAAATGGTGATTTTCACCATGAAAACGACCTCCGTTTGAGCCAATTTTTTGGTGGATGATCCTTTCAAATGTTCTATTGGATTGGTTGAAAAATGGATGATATTTGGCTACTAGTTCCCGAGAGCCCAAAAATGCGTGTACTACTCCCTTTGGGGAATTGGAAAATTTCGTAAATGGTGATTTTTACCATGAAAACGACTTTTGTTTGAGCCAAATTTTTGGTGGGAGGATCCTTTCAAATGTTATATAAGATTGGTTGAAAAAAGGAGGGTATTTGGCTACTCGTTCCTGAGAGCCCAAAAATGCGTGTACTACCCCTTTTAGGGAATCGGAAAATTTCGTAAATGGTTATTTTCACCATGAAAACGACCTCCGTTTGAGCCAAATTTTTGGTGGTCTGATCCTTTTAAACTTTCTATTGGATTGGTTGAAAAAGGAAGGGTATTTGACTACTAGTGCCAGCGAGCCCAAAAATGCGTGTACTACCCCTTTGGGGAATCGGGAAATTCCGTAAATGGTGATTTTCATCATGAAAACGACCTCCGTTTTAGCCAAATTTTTGGTGGGAAGATCCTTTCAAATTTTCTATTGGATTGGTTGAAAAAAGAAGGGTATTTGGCTACTAGTGCCCGAGAGCCCAAAAATGCGTGTACTACCTCCTTTGGGGAATCGAAAAATTTCGTAAATGGTCATTTTCACCATGAAAACGACCTCCGTTTGAGCCAAATTTTTGGTGGGCTTATCCTTTCAAATTTTCTATTGGATTGGTTGAAAAAAAGAGGGTATTTGGCTACTAGTGCCCCCCCTTTGGGGAATCGAAAAATTTCGTAAATTGCCATTTTCACCATGAAAACGACCTCCGTTTGAGCCAATTTTTTTGTGGGCGGATCCTTTAAAATGTTCTATTGGATTGGTTGAAATAAGGAGGGTATTTGGCAACTAGTGCCCGGTAGCCCAAAAATGCGTGAGCTTACCCTTTGGGGAATCGAAAAATTTCGTAAATGGTGATTTTTACCATGAAAACGACCTCCGTTTGAGCCAAATTTTTGATGGGTGGATCCTTTCAAATGTTCTATTGGATTGGTTGAAAAAATGATGGTATTTGGCTACTAGTGCCCTAGAGCCCAAAACTGCGTGTACTACCCCCTTTGGGGAATAGGGAAATTTCGTAAATGGTGATTTTTACCATGAAAACGACCGTCGTTTGAACCAATTTTTTTGGGGGCTGATCCTTTCAAAAGTTCTATTGGATTGGTTGAAAAAAGGAGTGTATTTGGCTAATAGTGCCCGAGAGCCCAAAAATGCTTGTACTACCCCCTTTGGGGAATCGTGAAATTTTGTAAATGTTGATTTTCACCATGAAAACGACCTCCGTTTGAACCAATTTTTTGGTGGGATGATCCTTTCAAATGTTCTATTGGATTGGTTGAAAATGGATGGTATTTGGCTACTAGTTCCCGGGAGCCCAAAAATGTGTGTACTACCCCCCTTTGGGGAATCGGAAAATTTCGTAAATGGTGATTTTTACCATGAAAACGATCTTCGTTTGACCCAAATTTTTGGTGGGCGGATCCTTTCAAATGTTCTATTGGATTGGTTGAAAAAAGGAGGGTATTTGGCTACTAGTGCCCGAGAGCCCAAAAATGCGTGTGCTACCCCTTTTGGGAAATCGGGAAATTTCGTAAATGGTGCTTTTCACCATGAAAACGACCTCCGTTTGAGCCAAATTTTTGGTGGGCGGATCCTTTATAATGTTCTATAAGATTTGTTGAAAAAAGGAGGGTATTTGGATATTAGTTCCTGGGAGCCCAAAAATGCGTGTACTACCCCTTTGGGGAATCGGAAAATTTCGTAAATGGTGATTTTCGCCATGAAATCGACCTCCGTTTGAGCCAAATTTTTGGTTGGCAGATCCTTTAAAATATTCTATTGGATTGGTTAAAAAAAGGAGGGTATTTGGCTACTAGTGCCCGCGAGTCCAAAAATGCGTGTACTACCCCCTTTGGGGAATCGGGAAATTCCGTAAATGGTGATTTTCACCATGTAAACGACCTCCGTTTGATCCAAATTTTTAGTGGGATGATCCTTTCAAATGTTCTATTGGATTGGTTGAAAAAATGAGAGTATTTGGCTACAAGTGCTCGAGAGCCCAAAAATGCGTGTACTACCCCTTTGGGGAATCGAAAAATTTCGTAAAAGGTGATTTTCACCATGAAAACGACCTCCGTTTGAGCCAAATTTTTGATGGGCTGATCCTATCAAATATTCTATTGGATTGGTTGAAAAAAGGAGGGTATTTGGCTACTAGTGCCCGAGAGCCCAAAAAAGCGTGTATTACCCCCTTTGGTGAATCGGGAAATTTCGTAAATGGTGATTTTCACCAAGAAAACGACCTCCGTTTGATCCAAATTTTTGGTGGGATGATCCTTTCAAATGTTCTATTGGATTGGTTGGAAAAAAGGAAAGTATTTGGCTACTATTGCCCGAGAGCCCAAAAATGCGTGTGCTATCCCCTTTGGGGAATCGAAAAATTTCGTATATCGTGATTTTCACCATGAAAATGACCTCCGTTTGAGTCAAATTTTTGGTGGGATGATCCTTTCAAACGTTCTATTGGATTGGTTGAAAAATGGATGGTATTTGGCTACTAGTCCCGGGAGCCCAAAAATGCGTGTACTACCCCCTTTGGGGAATCGAAAAATTTCGTAAATGGTGATTTTTACCATGAAAAAGACCTCCGTTTGAGCCAAATTTTTGGTAGGCGAATCCTTTCAAATGTTCTATTGGATTGGTTGAAAAAAGGAGGATATTTGGCTACTAGTACCCGGGAGCCCAAAAATGCGTGTAGTACCCCTTTTGGGGAATCGGGAAATTTCGCAATGGTGATTTTCACCATGAAAACGACATCCGTTTGAGCCAAATTTTTTATGGGATGATCATTTCAAATGTTCTATTGGGTCGAAAAAAGGAGGGTATTTGGCTACTAGTGCTCGAGAGCCCAAAAATGCGTGTACTACCCCCTTTGGGGAATCAGGAAATTTCGTAAATGATCATTTTCACCATGAAAACGACCTCCGTTTAAGCCAAATTTTTGGTGGGCTGATCCTTTCAAATGTTCTATTGGATTGGTTGAAAAAAGGAGGGTATTTGGATACTAGTACCTGAGAGCCAAAAAATGTGTGTACTACCCTCTTTGGGGAATCGAGAAATTTTGTATATGGTGATTTTCACCTTGAAATTGACCTCCGTTTGAGCCAAATTTTTGGTGGGATGATCCTTTCAAATGTTCTATTGGATTGGTTGAAAAATGGATGGTATTTGGCTACTAGTTCCCGGGAGCCAAAAATGCGTGTCATACCCCCTTTGGGGAATCGAAAAATTTCGTAAATGGTAATATTTACCATGAAAATGACCTTCGTTTGAGCCAAATTTCTGGTGGGCGGATCCTTTCAAATTTTATATAAGATTGGTTGAAAAAAGGAGGGTATTTGGCTACTAGTTCCCGGGAGCCCAAAAATGCGTGTACTACCCCCTTTGGGGAATCGGGAAATTCCGTAAATGGTGATTTTCACCATGAAAACGACCTCCGTTAGAGCCAAATTTTTGGTGGGAATATCTTTTTAAAATTTCTATTGGATTGGTTGAAAAAAGAGGGTATTTGGCTACTAGTGCCCGGGAGACCATAAATGCGTGTACTACCCCTTTTGGGGAATCGGGAAATTTCGTCAATGGTGATTTTCACCATGAAAACGACCTCCGTTTGAGCCAATTTTTTGATGGGCTGATCCTTTCAAATGTTCTATTGCTCCTTTGGGGAATCGGGAAATTTCGTCAATGGTGATTTTCACCATGAAAACGACCTCCGTTTGAGTCAAATTTTTGATGGGATGATCCTTTCAAATGTTCTATTGGATTGGTTGAAAAAAGGAGGGTATTTGGCTACTAGTGCCCGGGAGCCCAAAAATGCGTGTACTACCCCTTTAGGGAATCGGTAAATTTCGTAAATGGTCATTTTCACCATGAAAACGACCTCCCTTTGAGCCAAATTTTTGGTGGGCGGATCATTTCAAATGTTCAATTGGATTGGTTGAAAAAAGGAGGGTATTTGACTACTAGTGCCCGGGAGCCCAAAAATGCGTGAGCTACCCCCTTTGGGGAGTCAGGAAATTTCGTAAATGGTGATTTTCACCATGAAAACGACCTCCGTTTGAGCCAAATTTTTGATAGGCGGATCCCTTCAAATTTTCTATTGGATTGGTTGAAAAAAGGAGGGTATTTGGCTACTAGTGCCCGGGAGCCCAAAAATGCGTGTACTATATATACCCTTCGGGGAATCGGGAAATTTCGTAAATGGTCATTTTCGCCATGAAAACGATCACCGCTTGAGCCAAATTTTTGGTGGGATGAACCTTTCAAATGTTCTATTGGATTGGTTGAAAAAAGGAGGGTATTTGGCTACTAGTTCCTGGGAGCCCAAAAATTCGTGTAATACACCCTTTGGGGAATCGGGAAATTTCGTCAATGGTGATTTTCACCATGAAAACGACCTCCGTTTGAGCCAAATTTTTGGTGGGATGATCATTTCAAATGTTCTATTGGATTGGTTAAAAAATGGATGGTATTTGGCTACTAGTTCCCGGGAGCTCAAAAATGCGTGTACTACCCCCTTTGGGCAATCAGGAAATTTCGTAAATGATGATTTTTACCATGAAAACAACCTTTGTTTGAGCCAAATTTTTGGTATGTGGATCCTTTTAAAATTTTCTATTGGATTGGTTGAAAAAAGGAGGGTATTTGACTATTAGTGCCCGGGAGCCCAAAAATGCATGTGCTACCCCCTTTGGGGAAACGGGAAATTTCGTAAATGGTGCTTTTTACCATGAAAACGATCTCCGTTTGAGCCAAATTTTTGGTGGGAGGATCTTTCAAATGTTATATAAGATTGGATGAAAAAAGGAGGGTATTTGGCTACTAGTTCCTGGGAGCCCAAAAATGCGTAAATAGTGATTTTCACCATGAAAACGACCTCCGTTTGAGCCAAATTTTTGGTGGGCTGATCCTTTCAAATGTTCTATTGGATTGGTTGAAAAAAGGAAGGTATTTGGCTATTAGTGCCCGCGAGCCCAAAAATGCGTGTACTACCCCCTTTGGGGAATCGGGAAATTCCGTAAATGGTGATTTTCACCATGAAAACGATCTCCGTTTGAGCCAAATTTTTGGTGGGCAGATCCTTTCAAATGTTCTATTGGATTGGTTGAAAAATGAGGGTATTTGGCTACTAGTGCCCGGGAGCCCAAAAATGCGTGTACTACCCCCTTTAGGGAATCGGGAAATTTCGTCAATGGTGATTTTCACCATGAAAACGACCTCCGTTTGAGCCAAATTTTTGATGGGCTGATCCTTTCAAATGTTCTATTGGATTGGTTGAAAAAAGAAGGGTATTTGGCTTCTAGTGCCCGAGAGCCTAAAAATGCGTGTAATACCCCCCTTTGGGGAATCGGGAAATTTCGTAAATGGTCATTTTCACCATGAAAACGACCTCCGTTTGAGCCAAATTTTTGGTTGGCTGATCCTTTCAAATGTTCTATTGGATTGGTTGAAAAAAGGAGGGTATTTGGCTACTAGTGCTCAGGAGCCCAAAAATGCGTGTATAACCCCCTTTGGGGAATCGAAAAGTTTCGTAAATGGTCATTTTCAC
This sequence comes from Adenophora triphylla var. japonica, assembly GCA_022495995.1. NCBI lineage: Eukaryota > Viridiplantae > Streptophyta > Magnoliopsida > Asterales > Campanulaceae > Adenophora > Adenophora triphylla. The sequence goes on from JAFEMH010001059.1 coordinate 232,486, forward strand.
CATGAAAATGACCTCCGTTTGAGACAAATTTTGTTGGGCGGATCCTTTCAAATGTTCTATTGGATTGGTTGAAAAAAGGAGGGTATTTGGCTACTAGTGCCCGGGAGCCCAAAAATGTTCTATTGGATTGGTTGAAAAAAGGATGATATTTGGCTACTAGTGCCCGAGAGCCCAAAACTGCGTGTACGGTGGGAATCGGGAAATTTTGTAAATGATGATTTTCACCCTGAAAATGACCTCCGTTTGAGCCAAATTTTTGGTGGGATGACCCTTTCAAATCTTCTATTGGATTGGTTGAAAAATGGATGGTATTTGGCTACTAGTGCCCAAGAGCCTAAAAATGCGTGTACTACCCCTTTTGGGGAATCGGAAAATTTCGCCAATGGTGATTTTCACCATGAAAACGACATCCGTTTGAACCAAATTTGTGATGGGCTAATCCTTTCAAATGTTCTATTGGATTGGTTGAAAAAAGGAGGGTGTTTGGCTACTAGTGCCCGAGAGCCCAAAAATGCGTGTACTACCCCCTTTGGGGAATCGGGAAATTTTGTAAATGGTCTTTTTCACCAAGAAAATGACCTCAGTTTGAGCCAAATTTTTGATGGGCTGATCCTTTCAAATGTTCTTTTGGATTGGTTGAAAAAGGAGGGTATTTGGCTACTAGTGAACCCCCTTTGGGGAATCGGAAAATTTCGTAAATGGAGCTTTTCACCATGAAAACGACCTCCGTTTGAGCCAAATTTTTGGTGGGAGGATCCTTTCAAATGTTCTATAAGATTGGTTGAAAAAAGGAGGGTATATGATAACTAGTTCCCAGGAGCCCAAAAATGCGTGTACTACCCCCTTTGGGGAATCGGAAAATTTCGTAAATGGTGATTTTTACCATGAAAACGACCTCCGTTTGAGCCAAATTTTTGGTTGGATGATCCTTTCAAATGTTCTATTGGATTTTTTTAAAAAGGAAGGTATTTGGCTACTAGTGCCCGAGAGCCCAAAAATGCGTGTGCTACCTCCTTTGGGGAATTGAGAAATTTCGTAAATGGTGATTTTCACCATGAAAACGACATCCGTTTGAGCCTAATTTTTGGTTGGATGATCCTTTCAAATTTTCTATTGTATTGGTTGAAAAATTGATGTTATTTGGCTACTAGTTCCCGGGAGCCCAAAAATGCGTGTAATACCCCTTTTGGGAATCAGGAAATTTCGTCAATGGTGATTTTCACCATGAAAACGACCTCCGTTTGAGCCCAATTTTTGGTGGACTGATCCTTTCAAATGTTCTATTGAATTGGTTGAAAAAAGGAGGGTATTTGGCTACTAGTGCCCGAGAGCCCAAAAATGCGTGTACTACCCCCTTTGGGGAATCAGGAAATTTCGTAAATGGTCATTTTCACCATGAAAATGACCTCCGTTTGAGCGAAATTTTTGGTGGGATGATCCTTTCAAAAGTTCTATTGGATTGGTTGAAAAAAGGAGGGTATTTGGCTACTAGTGCCCGGAAACCCAAAAATGCGTGTACTCCCCCCAATGGGGAATCGGGAAATTTCGTAAATGGTAATTTTTACCATGAAAACGATCTTCGTTTGAGCCTAATTTTTGGTGGACGGATCCTTTCAAATGTTCTATTGGATTGGTTGAAAAAGGAGGATATTTGGCTACTAGTGCCTGAGAGCCCAAAACTGCGTGTACGGTGGGAATCGGGAAATTTTGTAAATGGTGATTTTCATCCTGAAAATGATCTCCGTTTGAGCCAAATTTTTGGTGGGATGACCCTTTCAAATCTTCTATTTGATTGGTTGAAAAATGGATGGTATTTGGCTACTAGTTCCCGGGAGCTCAAAAATGAGTGTACTACCCCATTTGGGGAATCGGGAAATTTCGAAAATGGTGATTTTTACCATGAAAACGACCTTCGTTTGAGCTAAATTTTTGGTGGGGCTGATCCTTTTAAATGTTCTATTGGATTGGTTGAAAAAAGGAGGGTATTTGGCTACTAGTGCCTGGAGCCCAAAAATGCGTGTACTAACCCTTCTAGGGAATCGGAAAATTTGGCCAATGGTGATTTTCACCATGAAAACGTCATCCGTTTGAACCAAATTTTTGATGGGCTGATCCTTTCAAATGTTCTATTGGATTGGTTGAAAAAAGGAGGGTGTTTGGCTACTAGTGCCTGAGAGCCCAAAAATGCGTGTACTACCCCCTTTGGGGAATCGTGAAATTTTGTAAATGGTCATTTTCACCAAGAAAATGACCTCTGTTTGAGCCAAATTTTTGATGGGCTGATCCTTTCAAATGTTCTATTGGGGAATCGAGAAATTTCGTCAATGGTGATTTTCACCATGAAAACGACCTCAGTTTGAGCCAAATTTTTGATGGGCTAATCCTTTCAAATTTTCTATTGAATTGGTTGAAAAAAGGATGGTATTTGCCTATTAGTGCCCGAGAACCCAAAACTACGTGTACTCCCACCAATGGGGAATCGGGAAATTTCGTAAATGGTGATTTTTACTATGAAAACGATCTTCGTTTGAGCCAAATTTTTGGTAGGTGGATCCTTTCAAATGTTCTATTGGATTGGTTGAAAAAGGAGGATATTTGGCTACTAGTGCCCGGGAGCCCAAAAATGCGTGTGCTATCCCCCCTTTGGGAATTGCGAAATTTCGTAAATGGTGCTTTTCACCATGTAAACGACCTCCGTTTGAGTCAAATTTTTGTTGGGCTGATCCTTTTAAATATTATATAAGATTGGTTGAAAAAAGGAGGGTATTTGGCTACTAGTTCCATGGAGCCCAAAAATGCGTGTACTACCTCCTTTTGGAAATCGGGAAATTTCGCAAATGGTGATTTTCACCATGAGAACGACCTCCGTTTGAGCCAAATTTTTAGTGGGCTGATCCTTTCAAATGTTATATTAGATTGGTTGAAAAAAGGAGGGCATTTGGCTACTAGTGCCCGAGAGCCCAAAAATGCGTGTGCTACCTCCTTTGGGGAATTGGAAAATTTCGTAAATGGTGATTTTCACCATGAAAACGACCTCCGTTTGAGCCAAATTTTTAGTGGGATGATCCTTTCAAACGTTCTATTGGATTTGTTGAAAAAAGGAAGGTATTTGGCTACTAGTTTCTGGGAGCCCAAAAATGCGTGTACTACCCCTTTTGGGAATCAGGGAATTCGTCAATGGTGATTTTCACCATGAAAACGACCTCCGTTTGAGCCAAATTTTTGGTGGGCTGATCCTTTCAAATGTTCAGTTGGATTGGTTGAAAAAAGGAGGGTATTTGGCTAATAGTGCCTGAGAGCCCAAAAATGCGTGTACTACCCCCTTTTGGGAATCGGGAAATTTCGTAAATGGTCATTTTCACCATGAAAATGACCTCCGTTTGAGCCAAATTTTTGGTGGGCTAATCCTTTCAAATGTTCTATTGGATTGGTTGAAAAAATGAGGGTATTTGGCTACTAGTGCCCGGGAGCCCAAAAATGCGTGTCCTATCCCCTTTGGGGAATCGGGAAATTTCGTCAATAGTGATTTTCACCATGAAAACGACCTCCGTTTGAGCCAAATTTTTGATGGGCTGATCCTTTCAAATGTTCTATTGGATTGGTTGAAAAAGGAGGGTATTTGGCTACGAGTGCCCGGGAGATCAAAAATGCGTGTCCTAACCCCTTTGGGAAATCGAAAATTTTCGTCAATGGTGATTTTCACCATGAAAACGACCTTCGTTTGAGCCAAATTTTTGCTGGGCTGATCCTTTCAAATGTTCAATTGGATTGGTTGAAAAAGGAGGGTATTTGGCTACTAGTTCCCGAGAGCCCAAAAATACGTGTACCCCCCCTTAGGGAATCGGAAAATTTCGTAAATGGTGATTTTCACCATGAAAATGACCTCCGTTAGAGCCAAATTTTTGGTGGGAAGATCTTTCAAATTTTCTATTGTATTGGTTGTAAAAAGGAGGGTATTTGGCTACTAGTGCCCGGGAGCCAAAAAATGCGTGTACTACCCTATTTGGGGAATCGGGAAATTTCGTCAATGGTGATTTTCACCATGAAAAAGACCTCCGTTTTAGCCAAGTTTTTGATGGGCTGATCCTTCCAAATGTTCTATTGGATTGGTTGAAAAAAGGAGGGTATTTGGCTACTAGTGCCCGAGAGCCCAAAAATGCGTGTACTACCCTCCTTTGGGGAATCGGAAAATTTCGTCAATGGTGATTTTCACCATGAAAACGACATCCGTTTGAGCCAAATTTTTGATGGGCTGATCCTTTCAAATGTTCTATTGGATTGGTTGAAAAAAGGAGGGTATTCGGCTACTAGTGCCCGGGAGCCCAAAAATGCGTATACTACCCCTTTAGGGAATCGGGAAATTTCGTAAATGGACATTTTCACCATGAAAACGACCTCCGTTTGAGGCTAATTTTTGGTTGGCGGATCCTTTCAAATGTTCTATTGGATTGGTTGAAAAAAGGAGGGTATTTGGATACTGTTGGGTTTTATGGGTCCATGCGCAGCGGAATTAAGCATCAAATTAACACAAAACCCAAGCCCTAAGATCCGTTCTATACGATTAAATTGAATTCCTATGAGATAGAATTTACCAACCTTAATTGCTTTCCGGTCTTGAGCTATCGAACGGATAATTATGTGATTCGTAATCACAAACTTTTTGATCTTCAAATCTTTGAATCTTCAACTTCTTTGGATCTTCAGATTTGAACTCTAGGCCTTTGATTTGTTTGAACAAATTAAGACCCTCTTTTGGTAATCCACACAAATATGAATGTCGAGAACGATTCTCGGGTTGGGAATTGCTAGATTCCTAAAACTTATGGAAGAATATTGAGAGTATTTTGTTATGATTTTTTCTTGAAAATTTCGGCCAGACCATTAGGGTTAACAGACCTCTCATATTTATACTACTTTAGTGTAAATATGTTTCCTAATCGAATTAGGAGAACAGGCTGTCAAAAACGCGTCTGGTGGCTAGTTATGTCGCGTGACATAACTAGCCAGTGGCTAGTTATGTCGCGTGACATAATTAGCCAATTTACAGAACTTTCAATCATTCTTCCTTTTGTTCAACCAATTCATTCTATTTGTGTGTGACCCAATAGGATTGTATTATGTTGGCAATGAGTCCGATCATATCGACCCTCATAAGACATGCGGACTCTAGCAAGCCATTATGTCTACCCAAATAACACAACGTAAGAGTTCACGTTTCCAATGGTACACTTCCATTCCTCCCTTTGTCTCACGATGTTATATTGAACACAAGTCATGGTCCACGTCAACTTGTATTTGTTCAATGCTTTCTCGATCTTGAGTATAATGATAGTCCAATCGTATTGGGGTGTGGCCACACGCTTTCATCATTATCACTCATCGAGGGGCCCAAGCAAAACATCTCTCTTCCGAGGGACAAATTCCATCTTGACTTATCATCCTTCCCATCATGAATCCGATCATGCCAAAGATAGTCTTTATAGATATCGTGTTAAGATACCATTTGACTAAAATCAAACATAACTTTCATCATATGTAAGGTCATGATAATCTCAGGTCTAGGGACTAAATGAAGTGACCATATGAGATTTAATTATGACATTTGACCATGACATAAATCTCATACGGGTCAAGTCCAGTCACTTGTTCTCTAACAAGTACCCATAATTTCAATGTGCATCTCTATGCATATAATCATCATATGATTATCCATTGACAATTATACTAGTTATTTACAAGTTTGTAATGTGCATCTCTATGCATATGATCATCTCTATGATCATCCATTACCAACTTACACTAAATAACTAGGGACACAGATTAATATAATAAACATGTAAAACATATATTAATCAAAATAAAATTTCTCTTTTATTAATGATAAAGACGATACAATAAGGTTTATAGAAACTATAAGCCTAGGGCACACACACTAACAGCTCCCACTTGCACTAGGCTTCATTTATGTATCGAATACTCATGGATCTAACATGACCATCATGCTTCTGCCTGTGCGAGGGTCTTTGTAAGTGAATCCCTAATGTCATCATCGGTTGATACTTTGTATATCTTAACTTCTTCTCATTCTTTATGAATTCCTCAAAGAACGTCTAAGTGAGTGTTTGGATCGTTGTTGTGACCTTGGTTCCATTGTTTGCACAAGTGGTACCACTATAGTCATAACAAGAGTTTCACCGATTAGTGATACTTGGAACATTTTCAAAACACTAATGAACTTTTGATCCAAACTGCCTCTTTTAGCCACATCATATGTTGCTAAAATTTGGCCTTAGTAGTAGAATTGGCTACAATTTCTGCTTGGAACTCTTCCAATCAAAACTGCACCTCTAATAAGCATAAACATAAATCTTAATTGCGATTTTAAAATTAACTTTGCCAGTTTGGAAGCTAGTCATCTATGTAACCCTTACAACAAGATTAACTTCCAATCTTTCAAATACCAAGAACATATCCTTAGTTCTTCTTAAGTACTTAAGGATCATCTTGACTCCCATCCAATGGTTTATATCAGGATCAGATTGGTATCGACTCATCATGCATGGAGCATATGAAACGCCGGGTCTAGTACAAATCATGGCATACATGACAGATCCAAATGCCGAAGCATATGGAACTTCATTCATTTCCCTTTTGCTCATCAGTTGTCATAAGACAATGAATATTGCTAAGAAAAATACCATGACCCATTGACAAGCTACTCTTCTTAGACTCTTCTAAGAATCTTGTCAATGAGAACACTTTGACTCAAACCAATTTATCCTTGTAGATCTATCTCTATAGATCTTGATGCCAAGGATGTAAGCGGCTTCACCCATATCTTTCATTGAGAAATCTTTCCTTGATCAAGACTTGACAGTCTTAAGTGTCGGAACTTGTTTTTCCAATGAGTAAGATATCATTGTAATAAAACAATAGAAATACTCCTACGCTCCCACTGAATTTCATGCATACACAAGATTCATCTTTGTTCTTTGATGAAATCAAACTCTTTGACCAATTCATCAAAACAAAGATTCCGATTCCTTGAAGCTTGCTTCAACCCATCTTATGGATCTTTGCAACATGCATACTTTATTAGAGTTTCTTGGATCGACAAACTATTCGGGTTGTGTTCTCTACACATCCTTAATAATCTTTCCATTTAAAGAAAGTCGTTTGACATCCATTTGTCATATCACATAGTCACAATATGTGATAATGGCAATTGAAATTCTAACAGACTTCGACATTGTAACTGGCGAAAAAAGGTTTCAATATAGTCAATACTATGAATTTGCCCAAATCCCTTTGTTACAATTTTTAGTCATGAAAGTATACACCTTCCCATCCATGTCGGTCTTGAAGACCTACTTGCACCCTTTAGTTTTTACACCTTTAGGTAGCCCAATCAAGTTCCAAACTTGATTGTCAAACATGGATTGCAATTCGGATTCCATGGTTCCTAACCATTTATCCAAATTAGGAGGGGACATCGCTTCTTGATAGCAAGTAGGATCGTCATTCTCAATGACTTCCACTTTATCACTTTCCGCAACGAGAAATCACTTATTTCTTGAGTTCGGATTGTGACCTATCCAATCTGTTGGGTTTCGAGGGTCCATGCGCAGCGGAAAATTGCAAATAACTCGAATACCCAAAGCCCTAGAATCGTTCTAGATGAATAATTAAGAATTATGAATTAGGGTTACCAACCTTGATTGCCTTTGTCGTTGATATACGTGTTCCAACTCCAGATTGAAGAGTTTGCAAGTCTTCAATATACGATCCTTGAATCACGAACAAAAGATCTTGAGAAGCGAAGATCCTCCACGAGTATCCACGCGATGAACGAACCCTAGAACTCTTTCTAGGAGGATTGCTAGATCCTTCGATTGAAACACTTTCAATCTAAGTGTATTATGGAATTGGTGTGATGATTTCAATTCACAATTGAAAAGGGTTCTCAATTTTGGTTTCTCTAAACTCAAAATTCGTCACTTGGCTGCTAGGGTTGATAAAGGAGAGTATTTATACTTTATAAATACTGTGCCCTATTAAAAACCCTTGAGAAAAACGGTTTCAGCATTCAGGGCACATGGGCGGTCGCCCATAGGGACCTGGGCGGTCGCCCATGTGTCCAGAGCCTAATCCTTCCTCCGAAAAACCCATGTGGGCGGTCGCTCATAGGCACATGGGCGGTCGCCCATGTGTCCAGAGCCTTAAACCCTTATTCGAAAACCATCGTGGGCGGTCGCTCATAGGCACATGGGCGGTCGCTCATGTGTCCAGACTCCAATGCCCGGTTTTCCAAATAAGATGGGCGGTCGCCCATAGCACATTGGGCGGTCGCCCGACACCAGAATTCCATAATTCCATTTTGTCAATTCGTTCGATGCGTGTGACCCCATAGGACTATATTATGTTGGCAATGAGTTCGATCATATCGATCCTCATAAGACATGAGCGGACTCTAGCAAGCCATCATGCCTACCCAAATAATATAATATTAAGTTCGTTTTTCCTACATAGAACATATCACAATCCCATTGTCACACGATGTTATATTGAACATGAGTCATGGTCCACGTCAACTCATATTGTTCAATGCTTTCTCGTTACCAAGTAAATTGATTAATCGAATGACATTAATCATATTAATTCATTCGGGCATGGCCATGCACTACATCAATCTTACTCATGAGTGGCCAAGCAAACATCTCTCTTTACGAGGGACAAGTTTCCATCTTGACTTATCATTCTTCCCAACAAGAATCATATCATGCCAATGATAGCCCTTATTGTTGTCAGGTTAAAGACAACGTTAAACTATATCAAACATGATATTCATCGAGTGGAAGACGATGATAATCTCCGGTCAAAGGATATCAATGATATGACTATATGAGATTTATTTATGACATATGACCATGACATAAATCTCATAATGGTTCAAGTCCAGTACCTTGTTCACTAACAAGTACCCATGAATCTAATGTGCATCTCTATGCATATAATCATCATATGATTATCCATTAGACTTCATACTAGTGCTTCATAAGTACTAGGGACACAATTATTAATGTAAACATGCAAACACATATAATAATCAAAAGAAACAATCTCATATATAAATAAGCAATGACATTACATAAAGGTCTATCTCTATAGGCCTAGGGCACTAACACCTACAGTCTCCCACTTGCACTAGGCCCAATCACTCATGTATCTTATACCCATGGACCTAACATGACCATCATGTTTAGCTTGTGGCAAAGGCTTGGTGAGAGGGTCCGAAATATTGTCATCTGTTGGTACTTTGCATATCTTGACATCCTCCCTCTCACAGATTTCTCGAATGAGGTGAAAACGTCTCAAAATGTGTTTGGATCGCTGATGTGACCTTGGTTCTTTTGCTTGGGCAATAGCACCATTATTGTCACAGAACAGCTCTATCGGGTTAGTGATACTTGGAACGACTTCTAAGTCACTAACGAACTTCTTGATCCAAACCGCCTCCTTAGCCGCATCCGATGCTTTGCTATGTATTCGGCTTGTTGTAGAATCGGCAACGGTGCTTTGCTTGGAACTCTTCCAACAAACGGCACCTCCATTTAGCATAAACACAAACCTAGGCTGCGATCTATAGTCATCTTTGTCGGTTTGGAAGCTTGCATCTGTGTAACCCTTTACAACGGATCATCTTCCATTCCTCCAAAACCAAGAATACATCCTTAGTTCTTCTCAAGTACTTAAGGATATTCTTGGCTTGCTATCCAATGGTTTTCACCGGGATCGGGGGTATCTACTCATTGCGCTTAGAGCATACGAGACATCGGGTCTAGTACATAACATGGCATACATGATAGATCCAATTGCCGAAGCATATGGAATATCACTCATCCTCTTTCGCTCATCATTTGTCTTAGGACAATGAGTCTTGCTAAGAGTAATGCCATGTCCCATTGGCAAGTTCCCTCTCTTAGAATTTTCCATGCGGAATCTTCTAAGGACCTTGTCAATATACGTACTTTGACTCAAACCAATCATCCTTCATGATCTATCTCTATAGATCTTGATACCAAGGATATAAGCCGCTTCACCCCTATCTTTCATTGAAAAACATTTTCCTAACCAAGACTTAACGGTCTCGAGTGCGGGAACATTGTTTCCAATGAGCAAGATGTCATCGACATATAACACCGAAATAGCACTATGCTCCCACTTATTTTCTTGTATACACAAGGCTCATCTTCGTTTTTGATGAAGCCAAACTCTTTGATCGATTCATCAAAACGTAGATTCCAGCTCAGGAAGCTTGCTTCAATCCATAAATGGATCTCTGCAACTTACACACTTTGTTAGAACCTTTTGGATCGACAAACCCTTCAGATGTATCATGTATACATCCTCAAGCGGTTTCCGTTAAGAAACGCTGTTTTGACGTCCATTTGCCATATCTCATAGTCGTAATATGCGGCTATGGCAATTAAGATTCTAATAGACTTAAGCATTGCTACGGGCGAAAAGGTTTCATCATAGTCAACACCATGAATCTGCCTATACCCCTTAGCAACTAGCCTAGCCTTATAAGTATGTACCTTCCCATCCATGTCGGTTTTCTTTTTGAAAACCCACTTGCACCCTATGGTTTTTACACCTTCGGGTGGATCAATCAAGTTCCAAACTTGATTGTCATACATGGATTTGATTTCGGATTCCATGGCTCCTAGCCACTTATCCGAATCAGGAGTGGACATCGCCTCTTGATAGGAAGTAGGTTCATCATTCTCAATGATTTCTACTTGATTACTTTCCGTCATGAGAAATCCATATCTCTCAGGTTCGGATCGTATCCTATCCGATCTGCGAAGAACTTGTGTATCTTGAACCGGTTCCACAACAACTTGTGAACTTGGTTCCGTCTCTATTATTGGTTCCTTGTCATTTTCGGGTTCTTGAATTTCTTCAAGATCAATTTTACTCCCACTAGTTTCTTTAGAGAGAAACTCTTTCTCTAGAAAGACACCATTACGAGCAACAAACACTTTGTTCTCGGATTGGTTGTAAAATAGATATCCTTTCGTTTCCTTAGGATAACCAACGAAAATGCATTTGTCGGATTAGGTGCAAGTTTATGTTCGAAACTAATTTCTTTACATAAGCTTCACAACCCCAAATCTTCATGAAAGATAAGCTAGGCTTTCTTCCATACCACATCTCATGTGGGGTTTTAGGAGCCGATTTAATAGGGACCTTATTAAGCGTGAAAGCAGCTGTTTCCAGTGCATGTCCCCAAAAAGAAATAGGAAGGTTAACTTGACTCATCATCGATCGAACCATATCTAATAGAGTTCGATTTCTCCTCTCGGATACACCATTCCATTGTGGTGTTCGGGTGGAGTAAGTTCAAACAATTCCACAACTTTTCGGATGATCGTCAAATTCTTGGCTTAAATATTCACCACCTCGATCGGATCGAATGGTTTTAATAGTTTTGCCAAGTTGATTTTGTACCTCATTTTGAAATATTCTAAATATCTCAAATGCTTCACTTTTTGTACTTCATCGGATAGACATAGCCATATACGGAGAAGTCATCGGTGAACGTTATGAAATGCGAAATCCTCCCCTAGCAATGCTATTCATTGGTCCACACACATCTGTATGTATGAGAGCCAATAAATCACTAGCCCTTTCACTACTCTTAGTAAAAGGAGCTTTAGTCATCTTGCCCAATAAACAAGACTGCATGAGCATCATATGATTCATAATCATATGAGTCTAAATATCCATCTTTGTGGAGTTTAGATACGCGTTTCTCGTTTATGTGACCAAGACGACAATGCCATTTGTATGTGTTGTTCACATCATTTGGTTTAGATTTCTTACTAACATGATAAACATTCTCAACATTATTATTAACATCCAAGACATAAAGGCCATTAAAAGAATGAGCAACACAATAAAGCATGTCATTCAAATAAATTGAAAATTTCTTATTCGCAATAAGAAAATTGTAACCCTCATTGTCTAAACATGAAATAGAAATAATGTTTACGCTCAAATCAGGAACATAATAACAGGTTATTTAAAACTAAAATTAATCCGCTAGGTAAAGTGACTTCGTAAGTCCCTACGGCCAATGCGGCAACTCTTGCTCCATTTCCAACCCGGATCTACTTCACCCTCTTTGAGCGACCTTCTATTCTTAAGTCCCTGCACATTTAGACAAATGTGAGATTCACATCCGGTATCTAATACCCAAGAACTAGAAGTAGAAAGTAGAACATCTATCATATAGATACACGAAGTCGTGGCAATCACATTTGCCCTTCTTCTTGACCCTTCACGATAAGCTTTGCGATTACGCTTCCGATGCCCGGTTTCATTGCAATGGTAGCATCTTTTAGCATCACTTTTGGGATTTGGGTTGAGGCTTCTCAACAACGGCAACCTTTGCCTCCGGTTTAGCAACTTTTGCTTTACCCTTGTTTTTCTTGAACCCTTTTCCTTTGTTCACCATCAACACTTGATTGGTTTTCTTGGTGATATTGTTCTCCGCATTCTTTAGCATCCCATGCAATTCGGACGAGATTTATTCATCCCATTCATGTTATAATTCGAACGGGCGATTATAACTCTCGGGAGTGAATGCAATATCATATCCAGTAGCCGACTCTAGCTGGATAGGATATCCAAGCCTCTCAAGGTGCTCGAGGTGACCCTTCATTTTCAACACATGAGGCCCAACGGGTTGTCCTTCAATCATCTTGCATGAATGAAGAGCCTTCATAGTGTCAAACCTTTCTGACGTGCTTGCAAGCGGAACATTTCCTTTAAATGATTTCCCCAAATCATAAGCTTCCATGTGTCTGAGGTCCTTACGAAGGGCCTTACACATAGTAACTTGACATCGAGGCAACCAACATCTATAGAATCATCAACATGTTTCTTATGTTGGTCCCTTTCGGCTTTGGGTGCATTAGCGGCGGGCTCGGGAGGAATGGGTCCATCGAGAATGTACAACTTCCTTTCTGTTTGAGAACAATTCCCAAACAGGCGGATCCAATCCACATAGTTGTTGCCATTCTCTTCTAACTTGTCCTTCTTGGGGTGATCGCGATGACAAATTCGATTAGTATTAGCTGCCATTGATCTACAAAGATATGCAACAAGATATAAACATATATAAGCACCAATTTCATTTAAGAGATTAAATAATGTATTTCACAAATACTCCCACTAAATTATATAACCTTCATATACAAACATGCATAATATAATTTAATAGGCTAAGACCCAACTTTAATTTAATTTCAAGTCGGCTATGGCACATTTGCTCAAAATTAAACTAAAAAGGTAGATAACATTTATCAATCATATCAACATATGACTCTTAGATCTTTTATGAGATTATAGACATCATATGTCACATGTTTCAATCTCATCTTATGCCTTAGGCCCAAAACTGTTTTGATAGCCTTATTGAGTTCAACCATTTTAAACGTATAGCAATCACTATTTGCTCATCTTGATCATACAAAGATAGAATTAATGCACCTCGCTATGGCGAGCCCACATAAAACTACCCGTGTACTCACAAGTGTTTAAAGTGGGTAGCATAGACAAACTCAAAATTTTAAAGAAGGTTCAATTTTTCATGTTTATCAATTAACATGGCATGGTTGATTCATGAAAAACTATATGAGCATAATTATGAACATGGAATGATACAACACAAATCACATTTGGTCAGTAATTACTAGTACGCGGCCACGTGCTCCAAGGTTATCCCACACTTCCATCGAAGTGCCTGTGGGAAAGGTTTTGGTGTCCAGCCCATATACCAAGTAATACTTCACAAATATCCTAGATTAATCATATTAATCATATTAATGAATTTAACATCCCATGACCTAGATTAATCATATTAATCACATATTACAATTTCATAATCATGGTATATCACTATATACAATTACTTCAAAAGTAAAACTCATACAATTTCACATTCTAAATCATATTCATCATGAAAATCCATATAATCACATTACACAATTATCATGATTATCTAACTAAACATCATGAACGGGGCTCACGATACCACTTTGTTGGGTTTCGAGGGTCCATGCGCGACGGAAAATTGCAAATAACTCGAATACCCAAAGCCACTAGAATCGTTCTAGATGAATAATTAAGAATTATGAATTAGGGTTACCAACCTTGATTGCCTTTGTCGTTGATATACGTGTTCCAACTCAGTTGAAGAGTTTGCAAGTCTTCAATATACGATCCTTGAATCACGAACAAAAGATCTTGAGAAGCGAAGATCCTCCACGAGTATCCACGCGATGAACGAACCCTAGAACTCTTTCTAGGAGGATTGCTAGATCCTTCGATTGAAACACTTTCAATCTAAGTGTATTATGGAATTGGTGTGATGATTTCAATTCACAATTGAAAAGGGTTCTCAATTTTGGTTTCTCTAAACTCAAAATTCGTCCCTTGGCTGCTAGGGTTGATAAAGGAGAGTATTTATACTTTATAAATACTGTGCCCTATTAAAAACCCTTGAGAAAAACGGTTTCAGCATTCAGGGCACATGGGCGGTCGCCCATAGGGACTGGGCGGTCGCCCGTGTGTCCGAGCCTAATCCTGCCTCCGAAAACCCATGTGGGCGGTCGCTCATAGGCACATGGGCGGTCGCCCATGTGTCCAGAGCCTTAAACCCTTATTCGAAAACCATCGTGGGCGGTCGCTCATAGGCACATGGGCGGTCGCTCATGTGTCCAGACTCCAATGCCCGGTTTTCCAAATAAGATGGGCGGTCGCCCATAGCACATTGGGCGGTCGCCCAACACACCAGAATTCCATAATTCCATTTTGTCAATTCGTTCGATGCGTGTGACCCCATAGGACTATATTATGTTGGCAATGAGTTCGATCATATCGATCCTCGCATAAGACATGAGCGGACTCTAGCAAGCCATCATGCCTACCCAAATAATATAATATTAAGTTCGTTTTTCCTACATAGAACATATCACAATCCCATTGTCACACGATGTTATATTGAACATGAGTCATGGTCCACGTCAACTCATATTGTTCAATGCTTTCTCGTTACCAAGTAAATTGATTAATCGAATGACATTAATCATATTAATTCATTCGGGCATGGCCATGCACTACATCAATCTTACTCATGAGTGGCCAAGCAAACATCTCTCTTTACGAGGGACAAGTTTCCATCTTGACTTATCATTCTTCCCAACAAGAATCATATCATGCCAATGATAGCCCTTATTGTTGTCTGGTTAAAGACAACGTTAAACTATATCAAACATGATATTCATCGAGTGGAAGACGATGATAATCTCAGGTCAAAGGATATCAATGATATGACTATATGAGATTTATTTATGACATATGACCATGACATAAATCTCATAATGGGTCAAGTCCAGTACCTTGTTCACTAACAAGTACCCATGAATCTAATGTGCATCTCTATGCATATAATCATCATATGATTATCCATTAGACTTCATACTAGTGCTTCATAAGTACTAGGGACACAATTATTAATGTAAACATGCAAACACATATAATAATCAAAAGAAACAATCTCATATATAAATAAGCAATGACATTACATAAAGGTCTATCTCTATAGGCCTAGGGCACTAACACCTACACAATCTACGATGGACTTGTGCATCTTGAACCGGTTCCACAACTCCTTTGTGAACTTGGTTCCGTCTTTACTCTTGGTTCCATATTATTTTCGGGTTCTTGAACTTTTCAAGATTAATTTTACTCCCACTAGATTCTTTATTTAGAAACTATTTCTCAAGAAACAAATCGTGTAGAGCAACAAACGTTTTGTTCTCTTTGCGGTTGTAAGATTAATTTCCGAAAATAACTTTGTCAGATTTGGTGCTAACTTATAAGAGACAAGTCTCTTTACATAAGATTCGCAACCCCAAATCTTCATGAAAGACAAACTAAGTTTTCTTCCATGCCACATCTCATGTGGGGCCTTAGGAACCGATTTAGTAGGGACTCAATTCAGTGTAACCACATTATTTCTAATGTATATCCTCAAAAGGAATTAGGAAAGTCAACTTGACACATCATCGAAAGAACCATGTCTAACAAGGTTTAATTCCTCCTTTCAGACACACCATTCATAGTGGTGTTCCTTGTGGAGTCAATTCTTGAAACGAATTCATAGTTTTGAGATGATTGTCAAACTCTTGGCTCAAAAATTCACCACCTCGATCCAATCGAAGTATTTAATAGTTTTACCAAGTTGTTTTTGTATTTCATCTTGAAATGTTCGAAACATCTCAAACGATTCACCTTTGGACTTCATCAGATAGACATCGTCACATCTAATAAGTCATTGGTGAATGTGATGAAACACCAAAATCCTCCCCTAGCAATGCTGCTTATGGTCCACATACATCTCATGTATAATGACCAATAAAGCACTAGCCCTCCCACTACTATTAGTGTAGGGTGGTTTGGTCAATAATCCCAATAAACAAGATCAACATTCCTCAAATGACTCATGGTCATATGAGTCTAAAAGTCCATGTTAATGGAGTTTAGATATATGTTTCTTATTTATCTGACCAATCCGGCAATGCCATATGAACGCGTTGTTCATATTGTTCGGTTTAGATTTCCATTTATATTATAGATATCTTCAACATTATTTTGTTTCTCATCTTCCAGGATATGAAGACCATTCAATGACATATGCAATACAATAAAGCATATCATTAAATAAATATAAAACTTCTTATTGAAAATAAGAAAATTATATTCTTCATCATCCATTTAAGAAACAGAAATAATACTCCTACTCAAATTCGGAACGTAGTCATACTTGTTCAAAACAAGTACTACTTCACAAGGTAAAGTGACTTCATAAGTCCCTATGGCTAATGTAGCAACCCTTGCTCCATTCTTATGCATAGGTTTAATTTACCTTCTTTGAGTAGCTTTCTATTCTTTGTTCTTTGCACATTTAAACAAATGTGGGATCCAATCCGGTATCATATACCCAAGAACAAGAAGTCGAAAAGAAAATATCTATCATATAGATACTTGAAGTAGTAGCAATCATATTGCCCTTCTTCACCTTTTAGGCCTTCCTAATAAGCCTTGCAACTTTGCTTCCAATGACAATCTTATTGTAATGATAGCAAACTGCATCCCCTTTTGAGACACTTTGGGTTTAGCCTCTTCGGCTTTGACAACTTTTGTCCTAGGTTTAGCAACCTTTGCTTTACCTACTTTTCCTTCCTTTATGAACCCTTTTATTGTGTCAACCATTAACACAATTTGCGGATTGCTCCTTCTTTCATCATATGAATTAAGAGCCTTCACCACAACATATATCTTTTTCCTAGCTTGCACTTGGAACATTTTCCTTTTTGCGTTATGCTAGAACAAAAGAATAGTTATCATGTGCTCAAGGTTCTTCATAAGATCCTTTAAACATGGTGGCAAGTACAAGGCAAGCAATATTGTCAGAATCATCAATATGTTTCTAATGTTGCTTCCTTATTTGCCCTTTGCAACATTTGCAATGGGTTCAGTAGGAACGGATTCGTCAAGAACGTACAAATTTACCTAAGAACCATTCTTTAGGCTTTTGATCCAATCAAAATTATTTGTATCATTCCTTTCGAACTTTGTCCTTCATAAGGACGAATCGCAATTATCATTATTTAATGCTATTTCTACAACAAGATATACAAATTATATGAACACATATCAATATCAACACATTTATCATCTAAGAGACAAATATAGTATTTCACAAATACTCCCATTAAATTATACACCTTCAAATACAAGCATGTATCATATAATTATAATGGGCTAAGATCCATATTTCACTTCAATTTTGGTTTAACTGAGTCAATGCCCAAAATTAAGTTATTTAGGTAGATAACATTTATCAATCACATCATATGTGACTCTTAGATCCTTTATGAGATTTTAGACATCATATGTCAAAACATGTTTTAATCTCATCTTATGCCTTGGGTCAAAACTCTTTTGAAAGCACCAATTAAGTCTAACCAATTTCAAACGTATGAGACACATAGAACGATGCACCCAACTGAGTCGAAACTACATCAACCATTATCTCATCTTGCTCCATACTAGAATAGAATGATGCACCCAACTGAGTCGAAACTACATCAACCTATCCCAATACTTCTCAAGTGTTTTACTTTCGGGGTGGCATAAAACTTAAACATTAAATGAAGGTTCTTTAAAATAGATCATAAGCATGTCAACAAAGATAACTGTAAAGTACACCAGGTAAGTTCCCAGGAAACTGGTGAGCCACAAGGACTACTTAAGTACCCAATCCTTAGACAGAACTCTCCTAGACATGTACAACTACAATATCAGTTTGATTGCAGCATAATCTTACTTGTAAAACTGACTTGTTTCATAAACAATCAGACATTAACTTGTTTCTCATAAACAATTAGTGAACTATAATTCAATGTTCAAAAACATTCTAGAATTATAACAGTTCTTTATGCAACGCAATAATTAATAAAATCATTTTTTTTAAACAATTAAGCAAGCATAAGAACACTTTAATAATTATGCAACGCAACAATTAAATAAACATCTTTTAATTAATTAAGCAAGCATAAACAATGAATTAATCTAGCATAGCCCTATAAACTCAATTTCCAGAAATTTATAGCATCCAGATTAAGACATAAAACATCTCAGATTGTAAACACAATCACAGATTAGCAGAAAAATTAAACAAACCGATTACGCCCGATTTGGCTTATTATGTCGCGTGACATAACTAGCCGGTGGCTAAGTATGTCGCGTGACATAACTAGCCGGATTACCGAATTTTCTCCTCGTGGCCAACTATGTCGCACGACATGAGTTGCCGATTGCGGAATTTTCTAGAATTTCAATCAATTCCAATCATAGAGCAATCAAATCAAGTGAACAGCTTTTACGGATTTAATTCAACATAATCAGAAAACGATTTTCGCAGATTAGCAAGTTGTTTCTCATAAACAATTAAATCTAACTCATACAAAGCAAGCCTAGAACATTTATAAACAATTTATAACAACTTTCTAGCATGCCAATTCGAATCTAACCATATGAACGGGGCTCTGATACCACTGTTGGGTTTTATGGGTCCATGCGCAGCGGAATTAAGCATCAAATTAACACAAAACCCAAACCCTAAGATCCGTTCTATACGATTAAATTGAATTCCTATGAGATAGAATTTACCAACCTTAATTGCTTTCCGGTCTTGAGCTATCGAACGGATAATTATGTGATTCGTAATCACAAACTTTTTGATCTTCAAATCTTCGAATCTTCAACTTCTTTGGATCTTCAGATTTGAACTCTAGGCCTTTGATTTGTTTGAACAAATTAAGACCCTCTTTTGGTAATCCACACAAATATGAATGTCGAGAACGATTCTCGGGTTGGGAATTGCTAGATTCCTAAAACTTATGGAAGAATATTGAGAGTATTTTGTTATGATTTTTTCTTGAAAATTTCGGCCAGACCATTAGGGTTAACAGACCTCTCATATTTATACTACTTTAGTGTAAATATGTTTCCTAATCGAATTATGAGAACAGGCCGTCAAAAACGCGTCTGGTGGCTAGTTATGTCGCGTGACATAACTAGTCAGTGGCTAGTTATGTCGCGTGACATAATTAGCCAATTTACAGAACTTTCAATCATTCTTCCTTTTGTTCAACCAATTCATTCTATTTGTGTGTGACCCAATAGGATTGTATTATGTTGGCAATGAGTCCGATCATATCGACCCTCATAAGACATAAGCGGACTCTAGCAAGCCATTATGTCTACCCAAATAACACAACGTAAGAGTTCACGTTTCCAATGGTACACTTCCATTCCTCCCTTTGTCTCACGATGTTATATTGAACACAAGTCATGGTCCACGTCAACTTGTATTTGTTCAATGCTTTCTCGATCTTGAGTATAATGATAGTCCAATCGTATTGGGGTGTGGCCACACGCTTTCATCATTATCACTCATCGAGGGGCCCAAGCAAAACATCTCTCTTCCGAGGGACAAATTCCATCTTGACTTATTGTAACGACCCCAACCCTAGGCACTAATTTTAAATATTATATTATATGCTTCTAATATTTATGTTAACTTATGTGTTCAATTATGTCTTTAAAATTCTTAATTTAAGATAATTTGGGTGAGAAGTAAATTTAGAATCTTTTATGAATTTATTGGACATTTAAATAAGAACCATGAAGAAATAATAAAAATGGAAATATGATAAATAGTGTAGGGAGGTTAAATGAGTAGGATGAATTAATGGGATAAGGTTTTATTTTAATTTAAATTGAGGAGAAAGCCTTTGCTAGATTTTCCTTGGGGGGCCAAATGAAGTCTTGCTCTCTCCCTAGTTGACAAGTGCCCCTCCCCCAAACTCCCTCCTTATCCGACCCCCCCTCCTCTCCATCATCCTCCTCTTACTCCCTTCCTCCTCCTTCATTCATTCATCCCATATTTTCCTAGAGAAACATTAGAAAACTCCATGGAAGCTACTTCATCCAAGCTTTGAACCCAAGACATTTCTCCTCCAAATTCAAATCTAAGGGCATTTTTGAAGTGGAATCACCTAGGAGAATTCATCAAGCTAGAAAGATCAACCTTCCCTTTTCAAAACCCTAAAGTGAGTTATTATGACTTTCCCTTCTTTAATGTTCATGATTGTTGTTATAATGTTTTTGATGATTTGAAACCTTCTTGGAACTTGGGAAAATGGGTTAATGTTAGAGAATGATGTCTTGATTCATAGTAGTTGATCAAGGGTATAAGAAAATGTGTTTGGTTGGATTAAGAGAGTTTAACTTGAAATAAGGTAAGAAAATGGGTGGAGTTAGTTTAGAAAATCAAACTTGAAATATGTTAATGAAATGGGTTGAAATTCTTGTGGTGAGTAATCTAAATCTATATTACTTGGGTTTGGATGATTTGAGATGAGATATGTAAAGAAGAAAAACCTTTGGTGATCATATGAATAAAGGAAATTTAAAGGGAAAGAAACTAGGTAAAAAGGGATTGGAAATTCGAACATGGCTGATTTTGGTCATGGGCGGTCGCCCATGGGGGCTTGAGCGGCCGCCCATGTAGGCAGAAACTTAGTTCCCTTTTTATCACTCTTGGGCGGTCGCCCAAGTGACATGGGCGGTCGCCCATGTCACCAGGCCTTTCCCCGTTTTCTCTTTTCTTTGAATTTATACTAAATTCCTAGTGGAATGATCCTAACCAATATAATTTAACAGAATCTAATCCAACTCGGATATGAATTAATCCCTTTCAACCTAGATTAAAGTGGAGCCTTTGGGCCATTTAAGTAATGTGACTCCCACGTGACAAGGTTAGCTTGAATTTCTATAGAGACTTTGTAATATAGAATATTGTCCGGAAATGATTATTAAGCTTGATCCGTAATTCACCAATGTGGTTCGAACTTGGGAAGTAGGTCTTGCACTTTCATTAAGATTATTCAAGGTGAAGTAATGACTTCGTAGGTTTGGTTTATGGTACTTGGTGACTTTACTTGTTCCCCTATCCTTGGTGATTAGTTAGAAATAGCGTAGAAACCATAAGTTTCACTATTTCGTTAATGGAAGATGAGCATGTATCGCCTTGTGGCATTATTATCCCAATTTGTGGAATTATTGAATTTAGTGTATACCTTAATATCCTAAGTATGGATTATTTGGCAAGTTGTTGTGTTGTATCCCGGTGTGGATTAATTGGTACATGATTGTATTGTATCCCGGTGTGGATTATGTGGTTATATTGTTACCTTAATTGAGTTCATATGCATTGATGATATTATGCATTGTGTATTACATGAATTGTTGCACTATGGTACTGTTTAGCATGAGTATACATTACCATGTTGTTATATTATTATCCCGTTTTGTGGATTTATTTCAAGTATCTATTATGTGCTTGAACGTGTTTATGTTCGGGTGGGTATGATGGAATTCAATCAATTATGGATTTGTTCTATAAGTGATTGAAGGTACATCATACCGGTGACCCTTCCCCCTCTGTGGCCACGGAGTGGGGCTGTGCTAACGACTGTATTGAGCATGAAGAAGCCTTTACAGACCTGTTGCGATTGTTGTACGGAGGGACGATATTATTTTGGATACTCTATATAGGTATCTTTTTCTTATATGGATCTCTGGGGTATGAGTCCTATAAGAGGTGAATGTGCTGGAGGCAATTCACCAAAGAGTGGAGTTTACTCCCACGTTGTACGACTTATTGTTCAGACGGGAAAGGTTAACGTAATGTGTTTACCGTTTTCATAATGTGTTATGTGCTACCATGCTATGTGTTGCACTTTGTTTGGCATCTTGCTGCATTCATAATAGCTCATTGAGATTTATTCTCACCCCTCTCCCTTTACTGTTTTAGATTCCGAGACAGGTGACCCGAACCAGTGAGGCCGGGGATATCATTGTGGACTTTTGCTTTTGGGGCTTGTCAAGTTAAATGTATAAGTTGGTTGTCCGGGTGTATTGATTTAGTAAAACTCTTTTGAGAAGATGTGTATAAACTCTTTTGTAAAACTAAGTTATTTATGAGTTCGAGGTAAGAAATCATTTTATGGTTTATGGTAGTTGTGGAGTAGAGATATTATCAGTTGGTTTAATTTGGTATTTAGAAATGGGTTTTCTTTTAAAAGGAAAATAAAAGTTTTAAAAATAAGAGAGGAGATTTCCTAGTCGGGCTCCTCAAGCTCGGGATACGCTTTAGGTCCCGGGTTGGGGTGCTCACACTTATCATCCTTCCCATCATGAATCCGATCATGCCAAAGATAGTCTTTATAGATATCGTGTTAAGATACCGTTTGACTAAAATCAAACATAACTTTCATCATATGTAAGGTCATGATAATCTCAGGTCTAGGGACTAAATAAAGTGACCATATGAGATTTAATTATGACATTTGACCATGACATAAATCTCATACGGGTCAAGTCCAGTCACTTGTTCTCTAACAAGTACCCATAATTTCAATGTGCATCTCTATGCATATAATCATCATATGATTATCCATTGACAATTATACTAGTTATTTACAAGTTTGTAATGTGCATCTCTATGCATATGATCATCTCTATGATCATCCATTACCAACTTACACTAAATAACTAGGGACACAGATTAATATAATAAACATGTAAAACATATATTAATCAAAATAAAATTTCTCTTTTATTAATGATAAAGACGATACAACAAGGTTTATAGAAACTATAAGCCTAGGGAACACACACTAACAGATACTAGTGCCCAGGAGCCCAAAAATGCGTGAGCTACCTCCTTTGGAGAATCGGGAAATTTCGTAAATGGTGATTTTCACCATGAAAACGACCTCCGTTTGAGACAAATTTTTTATAGGCGGATCATTTCAAATGTTCTATTGGATTGATTGAAAAAAGGATGGTATTTGGCTACTAGTGCCCGAGAGCCCAAAACTGCGTATACTACCCCCTTTGAAAAATCGGAAAATTTCGTAAATGGTGATTTTTACCATGAAAACGACCTTCGTTTGAGCCAAATTTTTGATGGGCGGATCCTTTCAAATGTTCTATTGAATTGGTTGAAAAAAGGAGGGTATTTAGCTACTAGTGCCCGGGAGTCCAAAAATGCGTGTGCTACCCCTTTTAGGGAATCGGGAAATTTCGTAAATGGTGCTTTTCACCATGAAAACGATCTCCGTTTGAGCCAAATTTTTGGTGGGCGGATCCTTCAAATGTTATATAATATTGGTTGAACAAAGGAGGGTATTTGGCTACTAGTTCCTGGGAGCCCAAAAATGCGTGTACTACCCCCTTTGGGAAATCGGGAAATTTCGTAAATGGTGATTCTCACCATGAAAACGACCTCCGTTTGAGCCAAATTTTTGGTGGGCTGATACTTTCAAATGTTCTATTGGATTGGGTGAAAAAAGGAGGGTATTTGGCTACTAGTGCCCGTGAGCCCAAAAATGCGTGTACTACCCCCTTTGGGGAATCGGGAAATTCCGTCAATGGTGATTTTCACCATGAAAACGACCTCCGTTTGAGCCAAATTTTTGGTGGACTGATCCTTTCAAATGTTCTATTGGATTTGTTGAAAAAATGAGGGTATTTGGCTACTAGTGCCCGGGAGCCCAAAAATGCGTGAACTATACCCTTTGGGGAATCGATAAATTTCGTAAATGGACATTTTCACCATGAAAACGACCTCCGTTTGAGACAAATTTTTGGTGGGCTGATCCTTTCAAATGTTCTATTGGATTGGTTGAAAAAAGGAGGGTATTTGGCTACTAGTGTCCGGGAGCCCAAAAATGCGTGTACTACCTACCCCCTTTGGGGAATCGGGAAATTTCGTAAATGGTCATTTTCACCATGAAAATGACCTCCGTTTGAGCGAAATTTTTGGTGGGCGGATTCTTTCAAATGTTCTATTGAATTGGTTGAAAAAAGGATGGTATTTGGCTACTAGTGCCCGAGAGCCCAAAACTGCGTGTACCCCCTTTGGGGAATCGGGAAATTTTGTAATTGGTGATTTTCACCATGAAAACGACCTCCGTTTGAGCCAAATTTTTGATGGGCGGACCCTTTTAAATTTTTCTATTTGATTAGTCGAAAAAAGGAGGGTATTTGGCTACTAGTGCCCGGGAGCCCAAAAATGCATGTGCTACCCCCTTTGGGGAATCGGAAAATTTCGTAAATGATGCTTTTTACCATGAAAACGACCTCCGTTTGAGCTAAATTTTTGGTGGGCGAATCCTTTCAAATGTTATATAATATTGGTTGAAAAAAGGAGGGTATTTGACTACTAGTTCCTGGGAGCCCAAAAATGCGTGTACGGTACCTTTGGGGAATCGAAAAATTTCGAAAATGGCGATTTTCACCATGAAAACGACCCCCGTTTGAGCCAAATTTTTGATGGGCTAATCCTTTCAAATTTTCTATTGAATTGGTTGAAAAAAGGATGGTATTTGCCTATTAGTGCCCGAGAACCCAAAACTACGTGTACTCCCCCCAAATGGGGAATTTCGTAAATGGTGATTTTTACCATGAAAACGATCTTCGTTTGAGCCAAATTTTTGGTGGGTGGATCCTTTCAAATGTTCTATTGGATTGATTGAAAAAGGAGGGTATTTGGCTACTAGTGTCCGGGAGCCCAAAAATGCGTGTGCTACCCCCCCTTTGGGAATTGGGAAATTTCGTAAATGGTGCTTTTCACCATGTAAACGACCTCCGTTTGAGCCAAATTTTTGTTGGGCGGATCCTTTCAAATATTATATAAGATTGGTTGAAAAAAGGAGGGTATTTGGCTACTAGTTCCATGGAGCCCAAAAATGCGTGTACTACCCCCTTTTGGAAATCGGGAAATTTCGCGAATGGTGATTTTCATCATGAAAACGACCTCCGTTTGAGCCAAATTTTTGGTGGGCTGATCCTTTCAAATGTTCTATTGGATTAGTTGAAAAAAGGAGGGTATTTGGCTACTAGTGCCCGGGAGCCCAAAAATGCGTAAGCTACCCACTTTGGGGATTCGGAAAATTTCGTAAATGATGATTTTCACCATGAAAACGATCTCCGTTTGAGCCAAATTTTTGTTGGGAGGATCCTTTCAAATGTTCTATTGGATTGGTTGAAAAAAGGAGGGTATTTGGCTTCTAGTTTCCTAGAGCCCAAAAATGCGAGTACTACCCCCTTTGGGGAATCGGGAAATTTCGTAAATGGTCATTTTCACCATGAAAACGACCTCCGTTTGAGCCAAATTTTTGATGGACGGATCCTTTCAAATGTTCTATTGGGTTGGTTGAAAAAAGCAATTTATTTGGCTAATAGTGCCCAGGAGCCCAAAAATGCGAGTACTACCCACTTTGGGGAATCGGGAAATTTCGTAAATGGTCATTTTTACCATGAAAACGACCTCCGTTTGAGCCAAATTTTTGGTGGAAGGATCCTTTCAAATATTATATTGGATTGGTTGAAAAAAGGATGGTATTTGGCTACTAGTGCCCGGGAGCGCAAAAATGCGTATACTACCCCCTTTGGGGAATCGGGAAATTTCGTAAATTGTGATTTTCACCATGAAAACGACCTCCGTTTTAGCCAAATTTTTGGTGGGCAGATCATTTCAAATGTTCTATTGTATTGGTTGAAAAAAGGAGGGTATTTGGCTACTAGTGCCCGAGAGCCCAAAAATGCCTGTGCTACCTCTTTGGGGAATTGGGAAATTTCGTAAATGGTGATTTTCACTATGAAAACGACCTCCGTTTGAGCCAAATTTTTGGTGGACGGATCCTTTCAAATGTTCTATTGGATTGGTTAAAAAAAAGGTATATGGCTACTAGTGCCCGGGAGCCCAAAAATGCGTGTACTCCCCCTTTGGCGAATCGGGAAATTTCGTAAATAGTGATTTTAACCATGATAACGACCTTCGTTTGAGCCAAATTTTTTGTGGGCGGATCCTTTCAAATTTTCTATTGGAATTGTTGAAAAAATGAGGGTATTTGGCTACTAGTGCCCGGGAGCGCAAAAATGCGTGTACTATCCCTTTTGGGGAATCGGGAAATTTCGTAAATAGTCATTTTCACCATAAAAACGACCTCCGTTTGAGCTAAATTTTTGGTGGGTCGATCATTTCAAATGTTCTATTGGATTGGTTGAAAAAAGGAGGGTATTTGGTTACTAGTGCCTGAGAGCCCAAAACTGCAAGTACTACCCCCATTGGGGAATCGGGAAATTTCGTAAATGATCATTTTCACCATTAAAACGACCTCCGTTTGAGATAAATTTTTGATGGGCGGATCATTTCAAATATTATTTTGTATTGATTGAAAAAAGGAGGGTATTTGGCTACTAGTGCCCGGGAGCCCAAAAATGCGTGTACTCCCCCCTTTGGCGAATCGGAAAATTTCAAAAATAGTGATTTTTCACCATGAAAACGACCTCCGTTTGAGCCAAATTTTTTGTAGGCAGATCCTTTCAAATTTTCTATTGGAATGGTTGAAAAAGGAGGGTATTTGACTACTAGTACTCGGGAGCCCAAAAATGCGTGTACAACCCCTATGGGGAATCGGGAAATTTCGTAAATGGTGATTTTTACTATGAAAACGACCTCCGTTTGAGCCAAACTTTTGGTGGACAGATCCTTTCAAATTTTTTATTGGATTGGATGAAAAAAGGATGGTATTTGGCTACTAGTGCCCGAGAGCCCAAAACTGTGAGTACTACCCCCTTTGGGGAATCGGGAAAATTCGTAAATGGTGATTTTCACCATGAAAACGACCTCCGTTTGAGCCAAATTTTTGGTGGACGGATCCTTTCAAATATTCTATTGGATTGGTTGAAAAAAGGAGGGTATTTGGCTACTAGTGGCCGGGAGCGCAAAAATGCATGTACTATACTCCCTTTGGGGAATCGGGAAATTTCTTAAATAGTGATTTTCACCATTAAAACGACCTCCGTTTGAGCCAAATTTTTGATGGACGTATCATTTCAAATGTTCTATTGGATTGATTGAAAAAGGGAGGGTATTTGGCTACTAGTTCCCGGGAGCCCAAAAATGCGCATACTACCCCCTATGGGGAATCGGGAAATTTCGTAAATGGTGATTTTCACCATGAAAACGACCTCCTTTTGAACCAAATTTTTGGTGGGCGGATCCTTTCACATGTTCTATTGGATTGGTTGAAAAAAGGATGGTATTTGGCTACTAGTGCCAGAGAGCCCAAAACCGCGAGTACTACCCACTTTGGGGAATCGGTAAATTTCGTAAATGGTGATTTTCTTCATGAAAACGACCTCCGTTTGAGCCAAATTTTTGGTGGGCGGATCCATTCAAATGCTATATTGGATTGGTTGAAAAAAGAAGGATATTTGGCTAGTAGTGCCCGGGAGCCCAAAACTGCGTGTACTTACCCACTTTTGGAAATCGGGAAATTTCGTAAATGGTCATTTTCACCATGAAAACGACCTCCGATTGAGCCAAATTTTTGGTGGGCGGATCCTTTCAAATTTTTTATTTGATTGGTTGATAAAAGGAGGGTATTTGGCTACTAGCGCCCGGGAGCGCAAAAATGCGTGTACTACCCCCTTTGGGGAATTAGGAAATTTTGAAAATGGTGATTTTCACCATGAAAACGACCTCAGTTTGAGCCAAATTTTTGTTGACGGATCCTTTCAAATGTTTTATTGGATTGGTTGAAAAAAGGAGGGTATTTGGCTACTATTGCCCGGGAGCCCAAAAATTCGTGTACCACCCCCTTTGGGGAATCGGGAAATTTCGTAAATGGTGATTTTCACCATGAAAACGACCTCCGTTTGAGCCAAATTTTTGGTGGGCGGATCCTTTCAAATGTTCTATTGGATTGGTTGAAAAAAGGAGGGTATTTGGCTACTAGTGCCCGGGAGCCCAAAAATGCGTGTACAATCCCCTTTAAGGAATCGGGAAATTTCATGAAAACGACCTCCGTTTGAGCCAAATTTTTTATTGGCTGATCCTTTCAAATGTTCTATTGGATTGTAAAAAAAGGAGGGTATTTGGCTACTAGTCCTCGAGAGCCCAAAAATGCGAGTACTACCCCCTTTGGGGAATCGGGAAATTTCGTAAATGATCATTTTTACCATGAAAACGACCTCCGTTTGAGCCAAATTTTTGGTGGACGGATCATTTCATATGTTATATTGGATTGGTTGAAAAAAGGATGGTATTTGGCAACTAGTGCCCGAGAGCCCAAAACTTCGAGTACTACCCCCTTTGGGAAATCGGGAAATTTCGTAAATGGTGATTTTCACAATGAAAACGAGCTTCGTTTGAGCCAAATTTTTGGTGGGCGGGTCCTTTCAAATTCTTTGGATTGGTTGAAAAAAAGAGGGTATTTGGCTACTAGTGCCCAGGAGCTCAAAACTGCGTGTACGGTGGGAATCGGGAAATTTCGTAAATGATGATTTTCACCATGAAAACGACCTCCGTTTGAGCCAAATTTTTGGTGGGCGGATTCTTTCAAATGTTTTATTGGATTTGTTGAAAAAAGGAGGGTATTTGGCTACTAGTTCCCGGGAGCCCTAAAATCCGTGTACGGTAGAATCGGGAAATTTCGTAAATAGTGATTTTCACCATGAAAACGACCTTCCTTTGAACCAAATTTTTGGTGGGCGGATCCTTTCACATGTTATATTGGATTGGTTGAAAAAAGGATGATATTTGGCTACTAGTGCCCGAGAACCCAAAACTGCGAGTACTACCCCCTTTGGGGAATCGGTAAATTTCGTAAATGGTGATTTTCTCTATGAAAACGACCTCCTTTTGAGCCAAATGTTTAGCGGGTGGATCCTTTCAAATGCTATATTGGATTGGTTGAAAAAAGAAGAATATTTGTCTAGTAGTTCCCGGGAGCCCAAAACTGCGTGTACTTACCCCCTTTTGGGAATCGGGAAATTTCGTAAATGGTCATTTTCACCATGAAAACGACCTCCGTTTGAGCCAAATTTTGGTGGGCGGATCCTTTCAAATGTTCTATTGGATTGTTTGATAAAAAGAGGGTATTTGGCTACTAGCGACCGGGAGCGCAAAAATGCGTGTACTACCCCCTTTGGGGAATCAGGAAATTTCTTAAATGGTGATTTTCACCATGAAAACGACCTCTGTTTGAGCCAAATTTTTGGTGGACGGATCCTTTCAAATGTTCTATTTTATTGGTCTAAAAAAGGAGGGTATTTGGCTACTAGTTCCCGGGAGCCCAAAAATGCGTGTACTACCCCCTTTGGAGAATCGAAAAATTTCGTAAATTGTGATTTTCACCATGTAAACGACCTCCGTTTGAGCCAAATTTTTGATGGGAAAATCCTTTAAAATGTTCTATTGGATTGATTGAAAAAAGATGGGTATTTGGCTACTAGTGTCCGGGAGCCCAAAAATGCGTGTACTACCCCCCTTTTGGAAATCGGGATATTTCGTCAATGGGGATTTTCACCATGAAAACGACCTCCGTTTGAGCCAAATTTCTGATGGGCTGATCCTTTCAAATGTTCAATTGGATTGGTTGAAAAAAGGGGGGTATTTGGCTAATAGTGCCCGAGAGCCCAAAAATGCGTGTACTACCCCTTTGGGGAATCGGAAAATTTCGTAAATGGTCATTTTCACCATGAAAACGACCTCCGTTTGAGCCAAATTTTTGGTGGGCTGATCCTTTCAAATGTTCTATTGTATTTGTTAAAAAATGGAGGGTATTTGGATACTAGTTCCCGGAAGCCCAAAAATGCGTGTAGCCCCCTCGGAAATCGGAAAATTTCGTAAATGGTCATTTTCACCATGAAAACGACCTCCGTTTGAGCCAAATTTTTGGTGGGCGGATCCTTTCCAATGATCTATTGGATTGTTTGAAAAAAGGAGGGTATTTGGCTACTAGTGCCCGGGAGCCCAAAAATGCGTGAGCTATCCCCTTCGGGGAATCGTGAAATTTTGTAAATGGTGATTTTCACCGTGAAAATGACCTCCGTTTGAGCCAAATTTTTGATGGACGGATCCTTTCAAATGTCCTATTGGATTGGTTGAAAAAAGGATGGTATTTGTCTACTAGTGCCCGAGAGCCCAAAACTGCGTGACCTGCCCCCTTTGGGGAATCGAAAATTTCGTAAATTGTGATTTTCACCATGAAAACGACCTCCGTTTTAGCCAAATTTTTGGTGGGCGGATCCTTTCAAATGTTTTATTGGATTGGTTGAAAAAAGCAGGGTATTTGGCTACTAGTTCCTGGGAGCCCAAAAATGCGAGTACTACCCCCTTTGGTGAATCGGGAAATTTGGTAAATGGTGATTTTCACCATGAAAACGACCTCCGTTTGAGCCAAAATTTTGGTGGGCAGATCATTTCAAATGTTCTATAAGATTTGTTGAAAAAAGGAGGGTATTTGGCTACTAGTTCCCGAGAGTCCAAAAATGCGTGTACCCCCTTTGGGGAATCGGGAAATTTGGTAAATGGTCATTTTCATCATGAAAATGACATCCGTTTAAGCCAAATTTTTGGTGGGCGGATCCTTTCAAATGTTCTATTGGATTGGTATAAAAAAGGATGGAATTTGGCTACTAGTGTCTGGGAGCCCAAAAATGCATGTGCTATACCCCCTTTGGGGAATCGGGAAATTTCTTAAATGGTGATTTTCACCATGAAAACGACCTCCGTTTGAGCAAAAATTTTGGCGGGCGTATCCTTTCAAATGTTCTATTGGATTGATTGAAAAAAGGAGGGAATTTGGCTACTAGTGCCCGGGAGCCCAAAAATGCGTGTGCTACCGCCTTTGGAAAATAGTTAAATTTCGTAAATAATGCTTTTCACCATGAAAACGACCTCCGTTTGAGCCAAAATTTTGGTGGGAGGATCCTTTCAAATGTTATATAAGATTGGTTGAAAAAAGGAGGGTATATGGCTAATAGTTCCCGGGAGCCCAAAAATGCGTGTACGGTACCCCTTTTGGGGAATCGGGATATTCCGTAAATGGTGATTTTCACCATGAAACTGACCTCTGTTTGAGCCAAATTTTTGGTGGGCGGATCCTTTCAAATGTTCTATTGGATTGGTTGAAAAAAGGAGGGTATTTGGCTACTATTGCCCGGTAGCCCAAAAATGCGTGTACTACCCCCCTTTGGGGAATCGGGAAATTTCATCAATGGTGATTTTCACCATGAAAACGACCTCCGTTTGAGCCAAATTTTTGATGGGATGATCCTTTCAAATGTTCAATTGGATTGGTTAAAAAAAGAGGGTATTTGGCTACTAGTGCCCGAGAGCCCAAAAATGCGTGTACTACACCCCCTTTGGGGAATCGGGAAATTTAGTAAATGGTAAATTTCATCATGAAAACGACCTCCATTTGAGCCAAATTTTTTATGGGCTGATCCTTTCAAATGTTCTATTGTATTTGTGTAAAAAAGGAGGGTATTTGGCTACCAGTGCCTGGGAGCCCAAAAATTCGTGCACTACGCCCTTTGGGAAATCGGAAAATTTCGTAAATGGTCATTTTCACCATGAAAACGGCCTCCGTTTGAGCCAAATTTTAGGTGGTCGAATCCTTTCAAATGTTCTATTGGATTGGTTGAAAAAAGGAAGGTATTTGGCTATTAGTGCCTAGAAGCCCAAAAATACGTGAGCTACCCCCTTTGGGAAATCGGGAAATTTCGTAAATGGTGATTTTCACCATGTAAACGACCTCCGTTTGAGCCAATTTTTTGATGGGCGGATCCTTTCAAATGTTCTATATGATTGGTTGAAAAGAGGAGGGTATTTGGCTACTAGTGTCCGGGAGCCAAAAAATGCGTGTACTACCCCCTTTGTAGAATCGGAAAATTTTGTAAATGATCATTTTCATCATGAATACGACCTCCGTTTAAGCCAAATTTTTGGTGGGCGGATCCTTTCAAATGTTCTATTGGATTCGTTGGAAAAAAAAAAGATGGTATTGGGCTACTAGTGCATGGGAGCCCAAAAATGCGTGTGCTATATACCCCCTTTGGGGAACCGGGAAATTTCTTAAATGGTGATTTTCACCATGAAAACGACTTCCGTTTGAGCCAAATTTTTAGTGGGCGGATCCTTTCAAATGTTCTATTGGATTGGTTGAAAAAAGGAGGGTATTTGGCTACTAGTGCCCGGGAGCCCAAAAATGCGTGAGCTACCCCCTTTGGGGAATCAGGAAATTTCGTAAATGGTGATTTTCACCATGAAAACGACCTCCGTTTGAGCCAAATTTTTAATGGGTGGATCCTTTCAATTGTTCTATTGGATTGGTTGAAAAAAGTATGGTGTTTGGCTACTAGTGCTCGAGAGCCCAAAACTGCGTGTACTACCCCTTTGGGGAATCGGGAAATTTCGTAAATGGTGATTTTCACCATGAAAACAGCCTCCGTTTGAGCCAAATTTTTGGTGGGCGGATCCTTTCAAATGTTATATTGGATTGGTTGAAAAAACGAGGTTATTTGACTACTAGTTCCCGGGAGCCCAAAAATGCGTGTACTACCCCATTTGGTGAATCGGGAAATTTCGTAAATGGTGATTTTCACCATGAAAACGACCTCCGTTTGAGCCAAAATTTTGGTGGGCGGATCCTTTCAAATGTTCTATTGGATTGGTTGAAAAAAGGAGGGTATTTGGCTACTAGTGCCCGAGAGCCCAAAAATGCGTGTACTACCCCCTTTGGGGAATCGGGAAATTTTGTAAATGGTCATTTTCATCATGAAAACGACCTCCGTTTAAGCCAAATTTTTGGTGGGCGGATCCTTTCAAATGTTCTATTGGATTGGTTTAAAAAAGGATGGTATTTGTCTACTGGTGCCTGAGAGCCCAAAAATGCGTGTGCTTTACCCCATTTGGGGAATCGGGAAATTTCGTAAATGGTGATTTTCACCATGAACACGACCTCCGTTTGAGCCAAATTTTTGGTGGGCTGATCCTTTCAAATGTTCTATTGGATTGGTTGAAAAAAGGAGGGTATTTGGCTACTAGTGCCCGAGAGCCCAAAAATGCGTGTACGGTACCCCTTTTGGGGAATCGGGAAATTTCGTAAATGGTGATTTTCACCATGAAAACGACCTCCGTTTGAGCCAATTTTTTGGTGGGCAGATCCTTTCAAATTTTCTATTGGATTGATTGAAAAAAGGAGGGTATTTGGCTACTAGTGCCCAGGAGCCCAGAAATGCGTGTACTACCCCCCTTTGGGGAGTCGGGAAATTCCGTAAATGGTGATTTTCACCATGAAAACAACCTCCGTTTGAGCCAAATTTTTGATGGGCAGATCCTTTCAAATGTTCTATTGGATTGGTTGAAAAAAGGAGAATATTTGTCTACTAGTGCCCGGGAGCCCAAAAATGCGTGTACTACCCCCCTTTGGGGAATCGGGAAATTTCGTCAATGGTGATTTTCACCATGAAAACGACCTCAGTTAAGTTAAGTTAAGTTATGTTATAGAAATATGTTATAGAAAAATAACATTTTTTAGTTTTCCCCTCCTGCTAAGAAATTTTCTCCCATTTCTCAACATACTTCAATGGGTACACGCAAGAAATAGGCCAATTCTGCAGCTTTTTGTTCAATTTCCCATGGAGTCAAATTCTCATTAGTTCGGGTCAATGGAAGCGCTCCCTGTCCTCTGATATCCATAGAAAGGACACAACGAGCAGAAAGACCCTCTTTAACTTCTATTCGGATGGACTGAGTATCCTTTATAAGGAATCGGAGGAAGATACGACGATTTTTTCCGGGAAATCCCCAACGAAAGATACAGACTATTCCTTCTTTTCGATCGAATCGATCATAACCACCCCCTACATTCCAAGAAATTGTTCACCACAAATAGAAACTAATAAAAAGACCCGCAATCCCATAGAAAGCCATCACAATCCCTTGTGGAAAAAAAAAGGATTTGCTGAGACGCAAATAAAGCTATCCAATTTCTACCAAGATAACTGGAAGTTCCAACCAACAAGAATCCTAATGAACCTAAAAAAAGGCCAAGAGTCCAGCAGAAATTACTTGTTTTTCGAGACCCCGTTATAAGGTCTATCCATATATGTTCTAATCGACAACTCATACTTGACCCACTTGCATTTTTTTTTTTGAATTGAGAGAATACCACAAATGAAGTTGACTTTAGTCTTTTTGTTTTCGAAGGAACTCTCATCAACTAGTACTAGTTTGATGTGAAAAAATTGGTTAAGTAAAAGGAAACATAAGCATTAGAGGCTGTTTACCCCAAGATTGGTTGATTAGTCATCATGTCTTAAAGCGGGTTCAAAAGATCAACCGTATGGGGTTTTGACTATCTATTAGCATACGTATTACCCTAACATGGATTGAAAAAAATGAGTGGATAGTTACGAACACCAAGATACACAAAGGATTCGTAATAGAGATTATGTAAGTTATTCAACAGTCTTTTTCTGCGCATAAAAGGAATTCAAATTGGGGCTTTAAATTGGTAGAAATGATCAAGGAGTACTCCTCACGATTCTGATCCAGAGTATGCTTCTATCCACCGATTCAGTAAATAACTATCAAGAACGAAGTAATCCTTTCACTTTGTTTAAAGTCCCTTTTTTTGAGAAAGGAGAATAGGAACGAAAAAAGAAAAAAAAAGAAAATAGAAAGAGTGGATGTAATTGCACTAGAAAAACCGAGATCTTTGTCTAGTTGTTTTTCGTACTTGAAAACACTGGGTTGAAATATCTATGGATATTGCAGCAAGAAACATTTTATTCAAGGATTAAGTTATTACTCAACAAAGAAAAATTCAAATTCTTAAAAGATAAGATCAATTCAGAAGCACTTTTTTTATTCTAAATATAGCAGACAGAATTCCATTGTCTAATTGGGGACCTTACGATAGATTTTGCCTCTATCTATCCTACAAAGATATCCAAATAAATAATAGCGAACGGGTCCTTAGATTTCTTTGTGACCTTCAAGGAGCCGTATGAGATGAAAATCTCATGTACGGTTTTGTAATAGCGATGGGAACAGTGATGTTATCATCGACTACGATTATCTAACAGTTCAGGTACAGTTGATATAGTTGAAGCGCAGTTAAAACATGGTTTTTGGGGATGGAATTTGTGGCGTCAACCTATAGGCTTTCTCGTTTTTCTCATTTCTTCCCTAGCCGAGTGTGAGAGATTACCTTTTGATTTACCAGAAGCAGAAGAAGAATTAGTAGCAGGTTATCAAACCGAATATTTGGGTATCAAATTTGGTTTCTTTTATATACGTTGCTACGTATCTAAATCTACTAGTTTCTTCATTATTTGTAACAGTTCTTTACTTGGGCGGTTGGAATCTTTCTATTTTGCACATATCCGTTCCCGGGCTTTTTGAAATCAAAAAAGCGGGTAGAGTCTTTGTAACACTAATTGGTATCTTTATTACATTAGCGAAAACTTATTTGTTCTTGTTCATTCCTATCATAACAAGATGGACTTTACCGAGGCTGAGAATGGACCAACTATTAAATCTTGGATGGAAATTTCTTTTACCTATTTCTCTAGGTAATCTATTATTAACAACTTCTTCCCAACTTCTTTCACTGTAAAAGAATACGATATTCTAGATTCATGACTTGGCCCAAACAAGAGAAAGAAACAAGCATCAAATTTTTTATAGATATTCACGATATGTTCCCTATGGTAACTGAGTTCATGAATTATGGTCAACAAACAGTACGAGCCGCAAGGTACATTGGTCAAGGTTTCATGATTACCTTATCACACGCGAATCGTTTACATGTAACTATTCAATACCCCTACGAAAAATTGATCACATCAGAGCATTTCCGCGGGCGAATCCACTTTGAATTTGATAAATGCATTTCTTGTGAGGTATGTGTTCATGTCTGTCCTATAGATCTACCTGTTGTTGATTGGAAATTGGAAACTGATATTAGAAAGAAATGCTTACTTAATTACAGTATTGATTTCGAAATCTGTATATTTTGTGGTAATTGCGTTGAGTATTGTCCAACAAATTGTTTATCGATGACTGAAGAATATGAACTTTCTACGTATGATCGTCACCAATTGAATTATAATCAAATTGCTTTGGGTCGCTTACCAATGTCGGTAATTGACGATCATACAATTCGAACCCTTTTGAATTTCGGGCCAATTCAAAATGGTTGATTTAAGAGCACGTCCCAATTAATAACACTCAGTTTGATCTAAAAGAATGGGCTTTTTTCTTGGTGAATAACTACAAATCCAAACTAGTGATTAGTTGGTGAAGATCGTAGGTTAATTTGGATTCAAAATCCATTTCCATATTCTATAGATCTAGAATCTTTTTATATAGATCTATATAGATTCTAGATCTATATTAAAGATTTCAAAATAGTCAAAATAGATAGGCTCAAACTACTCTTTCGGAGAAAGAAGCAAATTGAGCCAATAACTAATTCACATACATGAAAATGGAATTCAATTCATAATTAAGAACTATCAGAGTGACTTCTTTTTTCCTGGACATGTCAATAAAGTTATGAAAGATTTCAATTTATTTCTCTCTTTTTTTATATAGAATGGATTTACCTGGACCAATACATGATTTTCTTTTAGTCTTTCTGGGATTAGTTCTTATATTAGGGGGTCTGACCATGATATTACTTCCCAATCCAATTTATTCTGCCTTTTCGTTGGGATTGGTTCTTGTTTGTATATCCTTATTATATATTCTATCGAACTCTCATTTTCTAGCTGCTGCGCAACTCCTTATTTACGTAGGAGCCATAAATGTTTTAATCATTTTTGCTGTCATGTTCCTGAATGGTTCAGAATATTACAAAGATTTGAATCCTTGGACCGTTGGAGATGGGGTTACTTCGGTGGTTTGTACAAGTCTTTTTGCTTCAATAATTACTACTATTCCAGATACGTCATGGTACGGGATTGTTTGGACTACAAAATCCAACCAGATTCTAGAGCAAGATTTGATAAATAATAGTCAAGAAATTGGGATTCATTTATCAACAGATTTTTTGATTCCATTTGAACTCATTTCAATAATTCTTTTAGTTGCGTTAATAGGCGCAATTGCTCTAGCTCGTTAATAATCACTTTTTAGAAGGGAGAATCAAAATCAAACTGTATTTTGGACTATCACATTCATTTCCTTTCTATTCTATTTGAATTCATGTATAAAAAAATGAGTGACTTTATTAGTTCGATCTATTACCAATAGATTTCTTTATTTTCTTACTTGGTATGTTCTAGTTAATCTAATTGGTTGAAAAAAGGAGGGTATTTGGCTACTAGTGCCCGAGAGTCCAAAAATGCGTGTGCTACCCCCTTTGGGGAATTGGGAAATTTCGTAAATGGTGATTTTCACCATGAAAACGACCTCCGTTTGAGCCAAATTTTCGGTGGGAGGATCATTTCAAATGTTCAATTGGATTGGTTAAAAAGGAGGGAATTTGGCTACTAGTGTCCGAGAGCCCAAAACTGCGAGTATTACCCCCTTTGGGGAATCGGAAAATTTCGTAAATGGTGATTTTCACCATGAAAACGACCTCCGTTTGAGCCAAATTTTTGGTGGGAGGATAATTTCAAATGTTCTATTGGATTGGTCGAAAAAAGGAGGGTATTTGGCTACTAGTGCCCGAGAGCCCAAAACTGTGTGTACCACCCCTTTGGGAAATCGGGAAATTTCGTAAATGATGATTTTCACCATGAAAACGATCTCCGTTTGAGCCAAATTTTTGGTGGGCGAATACTTTCAAATGTTCTATTGGATTGGTTGATAAAAGGAGGGTATTTGTCCACTAGTGCCCGGGAGCCCAAAACTGCGTGTACCCCCCTATGGGGAATTAGGAAATTTCGTAAATGGTAATTTTCACTATGAAAACGACCTCTGTTTGAGCCAAATTTATTGTGGGCGGATCCTTTCAAATGTTTTATTGGATTGGTTGAAAAATAGATGGTATTTAGCTACTAGTGTCCGAGAGCCCAAAACTGCGAGTATTACCCCCTTTGGGGAATCGAAAAATTTCATAAATGGTGATTTTCACCATGAAAACGACCTCCGTTTGAGCCAAATTTTTGGTGGGCGGATCCTTTCAAATGTTCTATTGGATTGGTTGAAAAAATGAGGGTATTTGGCTACTAGTGCCCGGGAGCCCAAAAATGCGTGTACTACCTCCTTTGGGGAATCGGGAAATTTCGTAAATGGTGGTTTTCACCATGAAAACGACCTCCGTTTGAGCCAAATATTTGGTGGGCAGATCCTTTCAAATGTTTTATTGGATTGGTTGAAAAAATGAGGGTATTTAGCTACTAGTGCCCGGGAGCCCAAAAATACGTGTACTACCTCCTTTGGGGAATCGGGAAATTTCGTAAATGGTGGTTTTCACCATGAAAACGACCTCCATTTGAGCCAAATTTTTGATGGGCTGATCCTTTCAAATGTTCTATTGGATTTGTTGAAAAAGGGAGGGTATTTATCTACTAGTGCCCGAGTGCCCAAAAATGCGAGTACTACCACCTTCGGGGAATCAGGAAATTTCGTAAATGATCATTTTCACCATGAAAACGACCTCCGTTTGAGCCAAATTTTTGGTGGACGGATACTTTCAAATGTTCTATTGGATTGGTTGAAAAAGGGAGGGTATTTGGCTACTAGTGCCCGGGAGCCCAAAAATGAGTGTACTACCCCCTTTGGGGAATCGGGAAATTTCGTAAATAGTGATTTTCACCATGAAAACGATCTCCGTTTGAGCCAAATTTTTTGTGGGAGGATCCTTTAAAACGCTATATTGGATTGGTTGAAAAAAGGAGAGTATTTGTCTACTAGTTCCCGGGAGCCCAAAACTGCGTGTACTACCCCTTTGGCGAATCGGGAAATTTCGTAAATGGTCATTCTCACCATGAAAACGACCTCCGTTTGAGCCAAATTTTTGGTGGGCGGATCCTTTCAAATGTTCTATTGGATTGGTTGAAAAAAGGAGGGTATTTGGATACTAGTTCCCGAGAGCCCAAAAATGCACGTGCTACCCCTTTTGGGGAATCGAGAAATTTCGTAAATGGTGATTTTCACCATGAAAACGACCTCTGTTTGGGACAAATTTTTGGTGGGAGTATCATTTCAAATGTTCTATTGGATTGGTTTAAAAAAGCAGGGTATTCGGCTACTAGTGCTCGAGAGCCCAAAAATGCGTGTACCACCCCCTTGGGGGAATCGGAAAATTTCGTAAATGGTGATTTTCACAATGAAAACGACCTCCGTTTGAGCCAAATTTTTGTTGGGAGGATCATTTCAAATGTTCTATTGGATTGGTCAAAAAAAGGAGGGTATTTGGCTACTAGTGCCCGAGAGCCCAAAACTGTGTGTACATCCCCTTTGGGGAATCGAAAAATTTCATAAATGGTGATTTTCACCATTAAAACGACCTCCGTTTGAGCCAAATTTTTGGTGGGCTGATCCTTTCAAACGTTCTAATGGATTGGTTGAAAAAAAGGAGGGTATTTGGCTACTAGTGCCCGAGAGCCCAAAAATGTACTACCCCCTTTGGGGAATTCGAAAATTTCGTAAATGGTGATTTTCACCATGAAAATGACCTCCGTTTGAGCCAAATTTTTGGTTGGCGGATCCTTTCAAATTTTTATTGTATTGGTTGAAAAAATGAGGGTATTTGGCTACTAGTGCCCGAGAGCCCAAAACTGCGAGTACTCCCCCCTTAGGGGAATCGGGAAATTTCATAAATGGTGATTTTCACCATGAAAACGACCTCCGTTTGATCCAAATTTTTGTTTGACGGATCCTTTCAAATGTTCCATTGGATTGGTTAATAAAAGGAGGGTATTTGGCTACTAGTCCCCGGGAGCCCAAAAATGCGTGTACAACCCCTTTGGGGAATCGGGAAATTTCGTAAATGGTTATTTTCACCTTGAAAACGAGCTCCGTTTGAGCCAAATTTTTGATGGGCTGATCCTTTCAAATGTTCTATTGGATTGTTTGAAAAAAGCAGGGTATTTGGCTACTAGTGCCCGGGAGCCCAAAAAAGCTAGTACTACCCCCTTTGGAGAATCGGAAAATTTCATAAATCGTCATTTTCACCATGAAAACGACCTCCGTTTGAGCCAAATTTTTGGTGGACGGATCCTTTCAAATATTCTATTGGATAGGTTGAAAAAGGGATGGTATTTGGCTACTAGTGCCCGGGAGCCCAAAAATGCGTGTACCCCATATGGGGAATGGGGAAATTTCGTAAATGGTGATTTTCACCATGAAAACGACCTCCGTTTGAGCCAAATTTTTGGTGGGCGGATCCTTTCAAATGTTATATTGGTTTGGTTGAAAAAAGGATGGTATTTGGCTACTAGTGCCCGAGATCACAAAACTGCGAGTACTACCACCTTTGAGGAATCGGGAAAATTCGTAAATGGTGATTTTCACCATGAAAACAAGCTCCGTTTGAGCCAAATTTTTGGTGGGCGGATCCTTTCAAATGCTATATTGGATTGGTTGAAAAAAGGAGGGTATTTGGCTACTAGTGCCCGGGAGCCCAAAACTGCGTGTACGGTGGGAATCGGGAAATTTCGTAAATGGTCATTTTCACCATGAAAACGACCTCTGTTTGAGCCAAATTTTTGATGGGCGGATCCTTTCAAATGTTCTATTGTATTGTTACATAAAAGGAGGGAATTTGGATACTAGTGCCCGGGAGCCCAAAAATGTGTGTACTATCCCCTTTGGCGAATCGAGAAATTTCGTAAATGATCATTTTCACCATGAAAACGACCTCCGTTTGAGCTAAATTTTTGGTGGGCGGATCCTTTCAAATTTTCTATTGGATTGGTTGAAAAAAGGAGGCTATTTGGCTACTAGTGCCCGGGAGCCCAAAAATGCGTGTACTCCCCCTTTGGCGAATTGGGAAATTTCGTAAATGGTCATTTTCACCATGAAAACGACCTCCGTTTAAGCCAAAATTTTGGTGAGCGGATCCTTTAAAATGCTATATTGGATTGGTTGAAAAAAGGAGGGTATTTGTCTACTAGTTCCCGGGAGCCCAAAACTGCGTGTACTACCCCCTTTGGCGAATCGGGAAATTTCGTAAATGGTCATTTTCACCATGAAAATGACCTCCGTTTGAGCCAAAATTTTGGTGGGCGGATCCTTTCAAATGTTCTATTGGATTGGTTGAAAAAAGGAGGGTATTTGGCTACTAGTGTCCAAGAGCCCAAAAGTGCATGTGCTGCCCCCTTTAGGGAATCAGAAAATTTCGTAAATGGTGATTTTCATCATGAAAACGACCTCCGTT
Source organism: Adenophora triphylla var. japonica (assembly GCA_022495995.1). Taxonomy (NCBI): domain Eukaryota; kingdom Viridiplantae; phylum Streptophyta; class Magnoliopsida; order Asterales; family Campanulaceae; genus Adenophora; species Adenophora triphylla. The sequence continues at coordinate 274,392 of JAFEMH010001059.1, forward strand.
TGGGACAAATTTTTGGTGGGCGGTTTCAAATTTTCTATTGGATTGGTTGAAAAAATGAGGGTATTTGGCTACAAGTGCCCGGGAGTCCATAAATGCGTGTACCACCCCCTTTGGGGAATCGGGAAATTTCGTAAATGGTGATTTTCACCATGAAAACGACCTCCGTTTGAGCCAAATTTTTGGTGGGAGGATCCTTTCAAATTTTCTATTGGATTGGTCGAAAAATGGAGGGTATTTGGCTACTAGTGCCCGGGAGCCCAAAACTGTGTGTACCACCCCTTTGGGGAATCGAGAAATTTCGTAAATGGTCATTTTCACCATGAAAACGACCTCCGTTTGAGCCAAATTTTTGGTGGGCTGATCCTTTCAAATGTTCTATTGGTTTGGTTGAAAAAAGGAGGGTATTTGGCTAATAGTGTCCGAGATACCAAAAATGCGAGTACTACCCCCTTTGTGGAATCGAAAAATTTCGTAAATGGTCATTTTCACCATGAAACGACCTCCATTTGAGACAAATTTTTGGTGGTAGGATCATTTCAAATGTTCTATTGGATTGGTTAAAAAAAGGAGGGTATTTGGTTCCTAGTGCCCGGGAGCCGAAAAATGCGTGTACCACCCCCTTTGGGGAATCGGAAAATTTCGTAAATGGTGATTTTCACCATGAAAACGACCTCCGTTTGAGCCAAATTTTTTGTGGGAGGATCATTTCAAATGTTCTAATGGATTGGTCGAAAAAAGGAGGGTATTTGGCTACTAGTACCCGAGAGCCCAAAACTGTGTGTACCACCCCTTTGGGAAATCGGGAAATTTCGTAAATGGTGATTTTCACCAAGAAAACGACCTCCGTTTGAGCCAAATTTTTGGTGGGCTGATCCTTTCAAATGTTCTATTGGATTGTTTTAAAATAGGAGGGTATTTGGCTACTAGTGCCCGAGAGCCCAAAAATGCGTGTACTACCCCCTTTGGGGAATCCGAAAATTTCGTAAATGGTGATTTTCACCATGAAAACGACCTCTATTTGAGCCAAATTTTTGGTTGGCGGATCCTTTCAAATGTTTTATTGGATTGGTTGAAAAAAGGAAGGAAATTTCGTAAATGGTCATTTTCACCATCAAAACGAGGGTATTTGGCTACTAGTGCCCGGGAGCCCAAAAATGGTCATTTTTATGGGCGGATCCTTTCTAATGTTCTATTGGATTGGTTGAAAAAAGGAGGGTATTTGGCTACTAGTGTCCGGGAGCCCAAAAATGCATGTACCCCCTATGGGGAATCAAGAAATTTCGTAAATGGTGATTTTCACCATGAAAATGACCTCCGTTTGAGCGGATCCTTTCAAATGTTCTATTGGATTGGTTGAAAAAAGGATGGTATTTGGCTACTAGTGCCCGAGAGCCCAAAACTGCGAGTACTACCCCCTTTGAGGAATCGGAAAATTTCGTAAATGATGATTTTCACCATGAAAATGAGCTCCGTTTGAGCCAAATTTTTGGTGGGCGGATCCTTTCATATGTTCTATTTGATTGTTTGATAAAAGGAGGGTATTTGGCTACTAGTTCCCGGGAGCCCAAAAATGTGTGTACTACCCCTTTGGCGAATCGGGAAATTTTGTAAATGGTCATTTTCACTATGAAAACGACCTCCGTTTGAGCTAAATTTTTGGTGGGTGGATCCTTTCAAATGTTCTATTGGATTGGTTGAAAAAAGGAGGGTATTTGGCTACTAGTGCCCGGGATCCCAAAAATGTGTGTACTCTCCCTTTGGCGAATCGGGAAATTTCGTAAATGGTCATTTTCACCATGAAAACGACCTCCGTTTGAGCCAAATTTTTGGTGGGCAGATCCTTTCAAATGTTCTATTGGATTGGTTAAAAAAAGACGAGTATTTGGCTACTAGTGCTCGGGAGCCCAAAAATGCGTGTACTACCCCCTATGGGGAATCGAAAAATTTCGTAAATGGTGATTTTCACCATGAAAACGACCTCCGTTTGAGCCAAATTTTTGGTGGGAGGATCCTTTCGTATGTTTTATTGGATTGGTTGAAAAAAGGATGGTATTTGGATAATAGTGCCCGAGAGCCCTAAACTGCGAGTACTACCCCCTTTGGGGAATCGGGAAATTTCGTAAATGGTTATTTTCACCATGAAAACGAACTCCGTTTGTGCCAAATTTTTGGTGGGCAGACCTTTCAAATTTTCTATTGGATTGGTCGAAAAAAGGAGGGTATTTGGCTAATAGTGCCCGAGAACCCAAAACTGTGTGTACCACCCCTTTGGGGAATCGGGAAATTTCGTAAATGGTGATTTTCACCATGAAAACGACTCCGTTTGAGCCAAATTTTTGGTGGGCTGATCCTTTCAAATGTTCTATTGGATTGGTTGAAAAAAGGATGATATTTGGCTAATAGTGCCCGAGAGCCCAAAAATGCGTGAACTACCCCCTTTGGGAAATCCGAAAATTTCGTAAATGGTGATTTTCACCATGAAAACGACCTCCGTTTGAGCCAAATTTTTGGTTGGCGGATCCTTTCAAATGTTTTATTGGATTGGTTGAAAAAATGAGGGTATTTGGCTACTAGTGCCCGAGAGCCCAAAACTGCGAGTACTACCCCCTTTGGGGAATCGGGATATTTCGTAAATGGTGATTTTCACCATGAAAATGACCTCCGTTTGATCCAAATTTTTGTTGGACGGATCCTTTCAAATGTTCTACTGAATTGGTTGAAAAAAGGAGGGTATTTGGCTACTAGTGCCCGGGAGCCCAAAAATGCGTGTACAACCCCTTTGGGGAATCGGGAAATTTCGTAAATGGTGATTTTCACCATGAAAACGACCTCCGTTTGAGCCAAATTTTTGATGGGCTGATCCTTTTAAATGTTATATTGGATTGTTTAAAAAAAGGAGGGTATTTGGCTACTAGTGCCCGAGAGCCAAAAAATGCGAGTACTACCCCCTTTGGGAAATCGGAAAATTTCGTAAATGGTCATTTTCACCATGAAAACGACCTCTGTTTGAGCCAAATTTTATGTGGACGGATCCTTTCAAATGTTCTATTGGATTGGTTGATAAAATGAGGGTATTTGGCTACTAGTGCCCGGGAGGCCAAAAATCCGTGTACCCCCTATGGGAAATCGGAAAATTTCGTAAATGGTGATTTTCACCATGAAAACGACCTCCGTTTGAGCCAAATTTTTGGTGGGAGGATCCTTTCAAATGTTCTATTGGATTGGTTGAAAAAAGGATGATATTTGGCTACTAGTGCCCGAGAGCCCAAAAATGCGAGTACTACCCCCTTTGAGGAATCGGGAAATTTAGTAAATGGTGATTTTCACCATGAAAACAAGCTCCGTTTGAGCCAAATTTTTGGTGGGCGGATCCTTTCAAATGATATATTGGATTGGTTGAAAAAAGGAGGGTATTTGCCTAATAGTGCCCGGGAGCCCAAAACTGCGTGTACGGTGGCGAATCGGAAAATTTCGTAAATGGTTATTTTCACCATGAAAATGAACTTTGATTGAGCTAAATTATTGGTGGGCGGATCCTTTCAAATATTCTATTGGATTGGTTGAAAAAAGGAGGGTATTTTGCTACTAGTGCCCGGGAGCCCATAAATGCGTGTACTCCCCCTTTGGCGAATAGGGAAATTTCGTAAATGGTCATTTTCACCATGAAAACGACCTCCGTTTGAGCCAAATTTTTGGTGGGCGGATCCTTTAAAATGCTATATTGGATTGGTTGAAAAAAGGAGGGTATTTGTCTACTAGTTCCCGGGAACCCAAAACTGCGTGTACTACCCCCATTGGCGAATCGGGAAATTTCGTAAATAGTCATTTTCACCATGAAAACGACCTCCGTTTGAGATAAATTTTTGGTGGGCGGATCCTTTCAAATGTTCTATTGTATTTCTTGAAAAAAGGAGTGTATTTGGCTACTAGTGCCCGGGAGCCCAAAAATGCGTGTACTCCCCCCTTTGGCAAATCGGGAAATTTCGTAAATGGTCATTTTCACGATGAAAATGACCTCCGTTTGAGCCAAATTTTGGTGGGCGGATCCTTTCAAATGTTTTATTGGATTGGTTTAAAAAAAGAGGGTATTTGGCTACTAGTCCCCGAGAGCCCAAAAATGCATGTGCTACCCCCTTTGGGGAATCGGAAAATTTCGTAAATGGTGATTTTCACCACGAAAACGACCTCCGTTTGAGCCAAATTTTTGGTGGGAGGATCATTTCAAAAGTTCTATTGGATTGGTCGAAAAAAGGAGGGTATTTGGCTACTAGTGTCCGAGAGCCCAAAACTGTGTGTACCACCCCTTTGGGAAATCGGGAAATTTCGTAAATGGTGATTTTCACCACGAAAACGACCTACGTTTGAGCCAAATTTTTGGTGGGCTGATCCTTTCAGATGTTCTATTGGATTGGTTAAAAAAGGAGGGTATTTGGTCCGATAGTCCAAAAATGCGAGTACTACCCCCTTTGTGGAATCGAAAAATTTCGTAAATGGTCATTTTCACCATGAAAACAACCTCCGTTTGAGCCAAATTTTTGGTGGACGGATCCTTTCAAATGTTCTATTGGATTGGTTGAAAAAAGGAGGGTATTTGGTTACTAGTGCCCGGGAGCCCAAAAATGCATGTACTAGGGATGGCCAAACCGGACTGGAACCGGATCGAAACCGTACCGGAAAAGCCCGGAACCGCCATGAATCGTCACGAAAACCGGAATCGGGGTAATCGGAACCGGTTTGGAGCCGGGCCGGTTAAGGGTCACCAAAATGGTGAACCGGACTGAAAAAGCCCGATACCGGACGAAAATTCATTGTTTTTCAATAGAACCGGACCGGAAAAAGCCCGGAACCGGACGAACCGGGGAGAAAATCAGAACCAGATTAACCGGAACCGTGAGCAATACGGGCCGGTTAAGGGACATACATTTTCCGAAACGGAATCGGCAGTTCCGAATCGGAACCGGGCCCGAAACCGATTTTGGTCATCCATAGCGTGTACCACCCCTTTGGGGAATCGGGAAATTTCGTAAATGGTGATTTTCACCATGAAAACGACCTCCGTTTGAGCTAAATTTTTGGTGGGAGGACCATTTGAAATGTTCTATTGGATTCGTTGAAAAAAATGAGGGTATTTGGCTACTAGTGCCCGAGAGCCCAAAACTATGTGTACCACCTCTTTGGGGAATCGAGAAATTTCGTAAATGGTGATTTTCACTATGAAAACGACCTCCGTTTGAGCCAAATTTTTGGTGGGATGATCCTTTCAAAAGTTATATTGGATTGGCTGAAAAAAGGAGGGTATTTGGCTATTTGTGCCCGAGAGCCCAAAAATGCGTGTACTGCCACCTTTGGGGAATTCGAAAATTTCGTAAATTGTGATTTTCACCATGAAAACGACCTCCATTTGACCCAAATTTTTTTTTGGTGGATCCTTTCAAATGTTTTATTGGATTGGTTAAAAAAATGAGGGTATTAGGCTACTACTGCCCGAGAGCCCAAAACTGCGAGTACTACCCCCTTTGGGGAATCGGAAAATTTCGTAAGTGGTGAATTTCACCATGAAAACAACCTCCGTTTGAGCCAAATTTTTGTTGGACGGATCCTTTCAAATGTTCTATTTGATTGGTTAAAAAACGGAGGGTATTTGGCTACTAGTGCCCGGAAGCCCAAAAATGCGTGTTCAACCCCTTTGGGGAATCGGGAAATTACATAAATGGTGATTTTCACCATGAAAACGACCTCCGTTTGAGCCAAATTTTTTATGGGATGATCCTTTCAAATGTTCTATTGGATTGTTTGAAAAAGGAGGGTATTTGGCTACTAGTGCCCGAGAACCCAAAAATGCGAGTACTACCCCATTTGGGGAATCTGAAAATTTCGTAAATGGTCATTTTCACCATGAAAATGACCTCCGTTTGAGCCAAATTTTTGGTGGACGGATCCTTTCAAATGTTCTATTGGATTGGTTGAAAAAAAGAGGGTATTTGGCTACTAGTGCCCGGGAGCTCAAAAATGCGTGTAACCCCCTATTGGAAATCGGGAAATTTCGTAAATGGTGATACCCTTTGGAGAATCGGAAAATTTCGTAAATGGTCATTTTCACAATGAAAACGACCTCTATTTGAGCTATATTTTTGGTGGGCGGATCCTTTCAAATGTTCTATTAAATTGGTTGAAAAAAAGGAGGGTATTTGTCTACTAGTTCCCGGGAGCCCAAAAATACGTGTACTCCACTTTTGGCAAATCGGGAAATTTTGTGAATGGTCATTTTCACTATGAAAACGACCTCCGTTTGGGCCAAATTTTTGGTGGGCGGATCCTTTCAAATGTTCTATTGGATTGGTTGAAAAAAGGAGGGTGTTGGCTACTAGTGCCCGAGAGCCCAAAAATGCATGTGCTACCCCCTTTGGAGAATCGAGAAATTTCGTAAATGGTGATTTTCACCATGATAACGACATCTGTTTGGGACAAATTTTTGGTGGGAGGATCATTTCAAATTTTCTATTGGATTGATTGAAAAAAGGAGGGTATTTGGCAACTAGTGCCTGGGAGCCCAAAAATTCCTGTACCACCCCCTTTGGGGAATCGAAAAATTTCGTAAATAGTGATTTTCTCCATGAAAACGACCTCCGTTTGAGCAAAATTTTTGGTGAGAGGATCATTTCAAATTTTCTATTGGATTGGTCGAAAAAAGGATGGTATTTGGCTACTAGTGCCCGAGAGCCCAAAACTGTGTGTACCACCCCTTTGGGGAATCGGGAAATTTCGTAAATGGTGATTTTCACCAAGAAAACGACCTCCGTTTGAGCCAAATTTTTGGTGGGATGATCCTTTCAAATGTTCTATTGGATTGTTTGAAAAAAGGAGGGTATTTGGCTACTAGTGCCCGAGAGCCCAAAAATGCATGTACTACCCCCTTTGGGGAATCCGAAAATTTCGTAAATGGTGATTTTCACCATGAAAACGACCTCCATTTCAGCCAAATTTTTGGTTGGCGGATCCTTTCAAATGTTTTATTGGATTGGTTGAAAAAATGAGGGTATTTGGCTACTTGTGCCCGAGAGACCAAAACTGCGAGTATTACCCCCTATGGGGAATCGGAAAATTTCGTAAATGGTGATTTTCAAAGTGAAAACGACCTCCGTTTGAGCCAAATTTTTGCTGGACGGATCCTTTCAAATGTTCTATTGGATTGGTTGAAACAGGGAGGGAATTTGGCTACTAGTGCCCGGGAGCCCAAAAATGCGTGTACAGCCCCTTTGGGGAATCGGGAAATTTCGTAAATGGTGATTTTCACCAAGAAAACGACCTCCGTTTGAGCCAAATTTTTTATGGGCTGATCCTTTCAAATTTTCTATTGGATTGTTTGTAAAAAGGAGGGTATTTGGCTACTAGTGCCCGAGAGCCCAAAAATGTGAGTACTACCCCCTTTGTGGAATCGAAAAATTTCGTAAATGGTCATTTTCACCATAAAATCGACCTCCGTTTGAGCCAAATTTTTTGTGGACGGATCTTTTCAAATGTTCTATTGGATTGGTTGAAAAAAGGAGGGTATTTGGCTACTAGTGCCCGAGAGCCCAAAAATGTGAGTACTACCCCCTTTGTGGAATCGAAAAATTTCGTAAATGGTCATTTTCACCATAAAAACGACCTCCGTTTGAGCCAAATTTTTCGTAGACGGATCTTTTCAAATGTTCTATTGGATTGGTTGAAAAAAGGAGGGTATTTGGCTACTAGTGCCCGGGAGCCCAAAAATGCGTGTACCCCCTATGGGGAATCGAAAAATTTCGTAAATGGTGATTTTCACCATGAAAATGACCTCCGTTTCCGTTTGAGCCAAATTTTTGGTGGGCGGATCCTTTCAAATGTTCTATTGGATTAGTTGAAAAAAGGACTACTAGTGCCCGAGAGCCCAAAACTGCGAGTACTACCCCCTTTGAGGAATCGGAAAATTTCGTAAATGATGATTTTCATCAAGAAAACGAGCTACGTTTGAGCCAAATTTTTGGTGGGCGGATCCATTCAAATGCTATATTGGATTGGTTGAAAAAAGGAGGGTATTTGGCTACTAGTGCCCGGTAGCCCAAAACTGCGTGTACGGTGGGAATCGGAAAATTTCGTAAATGGTCATTTTCATCATGAAAACGATCTCCGTTTGAGCCAAATTTTTTGTGGGCGGATCCTTTCAAATGTTCTGTTGGATTTTTTGATAAAAGGAGGGTATTTGGCTACTAGTTCCCGGGAGCCCAAAAATGCGTGTACTACCCCCTTTGGCGAATCGGGAAATTTCGTAAATGGTCATTTTCACTATGAAAACGACCTCCGTTTGATCTAAATTTTTGGTGGGCGGATCCTTTCAAATTTTATATTGGATTGGTTGAAAAAAGTAGGGTATTTGGCTACAAGTGCCCGGGATCCCAAAAATGTGTGTACTCCCCCTTTGGCGAATCGGGAAATTTCGTAAATGGTTATTTTCACCATGAAAACGACCTCCGTTTGAGCCAAATTTTTGGTGGGCGGATCCTTTCAAATGTTCTATTGGATTGGTTAAAAAAAGAAGGGTATTTGCCTACTAGTGCTCGGGAGCCCAAAAATGCGTGTACTACCCCCTATGGGGAATCGGGAAATTTCGTAAATGATGATTTTCACCATGAAAACGACCTCCGTTTGAGCCAAATTTATGGTGGGCGGATCCTTTCAAATGTTTTATTGGATTGGTTGAAAAAAGGATGGTATTTGGCTACTAGTGCCCGAGAGCCCTAAACTGCAAATACTACCCCCTTTGGGGAATCGGGAAATTTCGTAAATGGTGATTTTCACCATGAAAACGACCTCTGTTTGAGCCAATTTTTTGGTGGGCGGATACTTTCAAATGCTATATTGGATTGGTTGAAAAAATGATGGTATTTGGCTACTAGTGCCCGGGAGCCCAAAACTGCGTGTTCTACCCCCTTTTGGGAATCGGGAAATTTCGTAAATGGTCATTTTCACCATGAAAACGACCTCCGTTTGAGCCAAATTTTTGGTGGGCGGATCCTTTCAAATGTTCTATTGAATTGGTTGATAAAAGGAGGGTATTTGGCTATTATTGCCCGGGAGCCCAAAACTGCGAGTACTACCCCCTTTGGGGAATCGGGAAATTTCGTAAATGGTGATTTTCACCATGAAAAAGACATCCGTTTGAGCCAAATTTTTGGTGGTCGGATCCTTTCAAATGTTATATTGAATTGGTTGAAAAAAGAAGGATATTTGGCTACTAGTGCCTGGGAGCCCAAAATTGTGTGTACTACCCCCTTTTGAGAATCGGGAAATTTCGCAAATGGTCATTTTCACCATGAAAACGACCTCCGTTTGAGTCAATTTTTTTGTGAGCGGATCCTTTCAAATGTTCTATTGGATTGGTTGATAAAAGTAAGGTATTTGGCTACTAGTGCCCGGGAGCATAAAAATGCGTGTACTACCCTCCTTTGGCGAATCGGGAAATTTCGTAAATGATCATTTTCACCATAAAAATGACCTCCGTTTGAGCTTAATTTTGGTGGGCGGATCCTTTCAAATGTTTTATTGGATTTGTTGAAAAAAGGAGGGTATTTGACTACTAGTACTCGGGAGCCCAAAAATGCGTGTACTTCCTTATTTGGTGAATCGAAAAATTTAGTAAATAATTATTTTAACCATATAAAGGACCTCCGTTTGAGCCATATTCACACTTGAATTGTACCTACCCCATATTCACACTAGCATCTCAATTCATTTTTTAATTCAATTCGACTACTTGTGGAATGGAATCTTACTATCTTTTTCCAACTTGTCAAATTTCAACTCTTGTTTTTAGCCAATTTGTTCTTCTTTTTTTTTTTTTTGCACGGTTGTTTTCAAGGAATCAAACAGTATCTCCATGACTAGAGAATACTCAAGGACAAAAGACTTTAATTTTCTTCTTTGTTCTAAAGTACAAACATTTCCTAAAAGCAAAAGACTAGTGACCAATCGCCACGTAGTAAAATCAAGTCGGCCAAATTAGGTGTCAAAGCCATTAGGATTTAGGCATCCATTAGGCACCATTAGGCAAGCTTATGACTCTAACTACATGATGAAAAGACAAGCTTTAATTAATTGCTCACCGTGCGACTATTGATTGTTCAATTTATAGTAGAGTATGTCCCCTATAATCTAGTCTGATAGATAGTCAATGTGGGATAAGTAATTTATAGTAGAGTAAAGCTGATACCAATTCATTTTATTTTTTTTTATTTATTTTTTTTTTTCTTTTTTTTTCTTAAAATAGAAGTGATCAACACATTTCACCGCTCCTCGACGCACTTCACAGAGGCGCGCCAACGCAGTGAGTGCAATGTCATTCCCTCTAACCACCGGTGGGGAATCGAACCCACCCTCCATTGGCCGTGGAAGTTCATGAACTCTAACCATCAGGCTAAGACCCCGCGTGCGCTGATACCAATTCATGTCGATAAAAAGAGAGCGCTTCGCAAAAGACTCGTGTGGCACGGTGAAAGGTTCCCGTTGGGCTTTCCGGCCCTCCAGGTTTCCACCTACTTGTCGAAGTACTTGCGAAAGAGGGGAAGGACTCCAGCTAGGCGAAGTCAATTGCCATAACATAACCGATACCACGGGGAACGACCATCCGCTCCAACCTTTTTCTTTTGCTATGTCCCATTTAGTTTGTTAGATAGTAAATGTGGGATAATTAGTAGTATACACTACTTTACTAACCACTCTATACAAAAGTGAGTATTCCCTAATTTTCTTTACCGGTCATTAATTTATTTGCTTAAAATCTTGGACTTGATTTAAAAGATTTTTTTTTTATGTATTTGATGACCGCTCATTTTTTTAAACCATCTCATTTCTTTTTAACGTTATATGTATGTATTGTGAATATATGATATGTATTGTGTTTGTATACTCATTCCGTCTAAAATTACAAAATTTCACCTGTTAAATATATCAATAAAATTTTATATAAAATATATTTATATATTTGTCTAATTTCTCGATTCCACTTATGCCCCGCTTAGGGTCATAGGCGATAGGCATGACTATACCGCCCTAACGCCCGCATATCAATTTTTAAAACCTTGATCAAAGAACATCGTGTAAACGCTATTCATTAATTAAGTGGTATGTGGGATATAATATATATATATATTGATGTAAGTGGAATATAATATTGGATAAAAATAAAATATTTATTTTGAGACAAGTTTTTACTTTGATATTTATTATTTAATCTCAATTATTGTATTCGACTTAAAGGAAGCAAATAAAAATAAAAGCATGCACATGTACTAGTTTAAGTTTGTTCATCACATTTTTTACTCAGAAATAAGACATTAATTATGGGATGAACAAAGAAAGAACATAAGTATATTATAGGACCTAGGGATAGAGTATATGTAATGTTATTCATATATTCTAGGGTCACTTTATCTAATGATATATTATGGGACCGAGAAATAGAGTATATATAATGATATTCATATATTCTAGGGTCACTTCATCTAATGATATATTATGGGACCGAGGAATAGAGTATACTCCCTCCGTCCCACTACAGTTGACACTTCTTTCCATTTTGGGTCGTTCCACCTCACTTGACGCCTTCCAAAAATAACCAAGTTTTTATATTTTTATATTAATGGACCCCACCACTCATTCTCTCTCTTCATTTTTCACCACTCAATTTATTCAACCAACACTACTATTTACCCCACTCATTCTCTCTTTTCATTTTCTACCACACATTTTCTTTATTTTATTGTTTCTTCTTAGTTCCCGTGCCCACCCTTGAGGTGTCAACTGTTGTGGGACGGAGGAAGTATGTAATATTATTCATATATTCTGGGGTCACTTCATCAATGATATATTATGGGAGCGAGGAATAGAGTATATGTAATGGTATTCATATATTCTAGGGTCACTTCATCTAATGATATATTATGGGAGCGAGGAATAGAGTATATGTAATGTTATTCATATATTCTAGGGTCACTTCATCTAATGATATATTATGGAAGCGAGGAATAGAGTATATGTAATGTTATTCATATATTCTAGGGTCACTTCATCTAATGATATATTTTGGGACCGAGGAATAGAGTATATGTAATGTTATTCATATATTCTATATTCTAGGGTCACTTCATCTAATGACTAATGACTCTATGACGAGATTCAAACTCAATACATGACGAATCAGATTTAAAATTCTGTAGACATCCCTCACCCTTTTATAACAAACTTATAAAATTATTTCATCTCTTATAAGTGATTTATAAGCCTCGTTTATCTCTTATAATTGACTTATTAAACAATTTTTTCAGCAAAAAAAAAAATCAAAAATTTCAATAGTAACAACAAATTAATCTCATAATTTACGCATCACAACTCTTATAGTTAAATTATAAGACCAACTACTTCGTCTTTTATAATTGACTTATAAAACAATTTTTTTTAACAAAGAATTCAAAAATTTCAATAATAACGCCGATTTAATCACATAATTTACACATTACAACTTTTATAGCTTAATTTTAAGATCAAACCAACTCTTATAATTGACTTATAAGACATTCTTTTAAATAAAAAAATCAAAATTTCAATAAAAACAACGAATTAATCTCCTAATATACACATTACAACTCTTATAGCTTAATTATAAAACCATTTCACCTTTTATAATATAATTATAAAACATTTTTTTCATCAAAAATGATAAAATAAAGTATAAACTTATGTCAGTCTTGAACAATGACTTGACTGGGATTGACCTCAAAAAAATATTGTTCAACTGCTATTTGTGTGTCGCAGAAAGCAAAATCGACAGATCTAGACACAGATCTGAAGATATGGTCAAATTTGAGGAGGCCAATGCGGAATAGGCATCGGAGTAGAAAGGAAGATTGTTGGCCGGAGGTGTAGAAGGGAGAGGAGAGAAGGAGGTGGTGTGAGGGTGCCAGAAAGTGAACTCTGGCGGAAGAGGAATAGGTTGACCGGCGTGACGAAGAAGAAGGGAGGGAGGGGAATAGGTTGACCTTCGTGACGAAGAAGAAGGAAGTACACTTCAACGGATTTAATAGAACTGACCGGGAAATGCGCAAATCTAGCCGGAAATGCGTAGATCTGACCGGTCGGAGACGAGGAAGACGAAAGGAGAAAAAGAAAGTGGACGTCGATCTAGGGTTTCATAGCAAGGAGATGAGGGAGGTGGTGTTGGTTCGTATACAGAAGATGAAGGTCGTCGTAATGAAGAGGCACCGATGTATCTAAGGTCGGCGGCGTGGACGGAGGAGAAGTGGCCGGAGAAGGGGTGGGCAGAGTTAGACAGAGAGATAGAGAGAGTAGGCTGGAGAGAGTGTGTGTGTGTGTGTGTTCAGAGAGAGAAGGAAGAGATAAAAAATGAGAAGAGAGAGTTGGGAGGTGAGAGGTGTGTGGGGAATATAATTTGGAAAACTTTTTTTTTCGAATAAAGGAAATGATGTATTTTAAAACAAAAATAAATCTGGACACGAGGGTCGGGGGAATTTTTCCTGCAAGCGATTTGGGTCGCTAAAATGATCAATAATTTTAAGCATGAAAACTGTTTTTTCTAGACTATATTATTAGTTACGCTTTGTTAAATTAAGGGCATGAAAACTTTATGATAAGTTGGATACAAAAGAAGGGGAAAAGGACATCTACAGAATCGCTCGTATGAGGGATAAGAGGACACGAGATATTGGGACGGTTAAATATGTGAAAGATGTAGATCAAAGAGTTCTAGTCGGGGATAAAGAGATAAAAGATAGATGGAGTTCGTACTTTGATACCCTGTTCAATGGCGATCAAGAGCGGGATATTGGAGATTTAAATATCTCTTCGAGTATGGTTAATCGAGATTTTATGCGGAGAATTCAAAAGAGTGAAGTGGAAATGGCAATGAAAAAGATGAGATTGAAGAAAGCTGTAGGACCGGATGGTATACCAATTGAGGTTTGGAGATGTTTCGGGGAGAAGGGAATAGATTGATTAACAACGCTATTTAACAAGATATGGAGAATTAACAAAATACCATTGAAGTGGCGGAAGAGTACTCTGATCCCTTTGTATAAGAACAAAGGTGATGTCCAAGATTGTGCCAACTATCGGGGGATCAAACTAATGAGCCATACTATGAAACTTTGGGAAAGAGTGATTGCACAAAGGCTGAGAAAAATTGTGGATATTTCGGATAACCAATTTGGATTTATGCCGGGAAGATCGACTATGGAGGCAATATATCTTATGAGACAAACCATGGAGAAATATCGGGATCAAAAGAAAGATTTGCATATGGTTTTCATTGATTTGGAGAAGGCGTATGATAAAGTGCCAAGAGAGGTACTTTGGTGGGCATTAACAAAGAAGGGTATTTCAAAGAAATATATTGATATTATCAAGGACATGTATAATGGAGTTAGTACTTGTGTACAGACTAGTGTTGGGAAGACTGAAGAGATCCCTATAAAGATTGGAGTGCATCAAGGTTCCGCACTTAGCCCCTTTCTTTTTGCTTTGATAATGGACGAATTGACGAGGTCAGTCCAAGATGATATACCAAGGTGTATGTTGTTCACAGATGATATTATGTTGATTGATGAGACAAGAGAGGGTGTTGAAAGTAAATTGGAGTTGTGGAGACACACTTTGGAATCTCGAGGTTTTCGACTAAGCAGAAGCAAGACTGAATATTTGGAGTGTAAGTTTAGCAGAGTTGGAAGTAGGGAGGCAGGGGCAGTCACATTTGATTGAAAGATTGTCCAAGCTTCTGAGTTTTTTCGCTATCTTGGATCCATTATCCAAAAGGATGGAGAATTAGATGGTGATGTGGCTCATAAGATTAAAGCAGGTTGGTTGAAGTGGAAGAGTGCCACAGGGTTTCTATGTGATCGCGGCATGCCCAATAGATTAAAGGGAAAATTCTACCGCACGGCAATTAGGCCGGCAATGCTTTACGGCACCGAATGTTGGGTCGTGAAACAGTGTCACGTGCATAAGATGAATGTGGCGGAGATGCGTATGCTTCGATGGATGTGCGGTCATACAAGAAAGGATCGATTGGGGAATGAGGTGATCAGAGGTAAAGTAGGAGTTGCGCCCATTGAGGATAAAATGAGGGAAAATCGTCTGAGGTGGTTTGGACATGTGAGAAGGAGACCGAGTGATGCACCGGTTAGGAGGCCGAAACAGTGGAGAAATGATAAAATGGCGAGGGGTAGGGGAAGACCCAAACAAACTTGGATTAGAGTGATTGAAAATGATATGAATTTACTTGGAGTGGATGAAAGTATGGTGTTGAAGAGGCCGGAGTGGAGGGCAAAAATCCATATGGGGGTTGATTATTTATTTATTTTTTTTTATTTATTTATTTTTTTTTTATATTTTTATATTTTATATTTTTTTTATTTCTATTTTATTTTATTTTATTATTTTTATTTTTATTATTATTATTTATTTTATTTTATTTTTTTATTTTTTTCCAACAACCTTTTCACACGATGACATATGATGATTCATGTTAGCCGACCCCAAATTATTTTGGGACTAAGACTTTGTTGTTGTTGTTGAGTTTATCGAGATATTTCAATTGGTTATCGAATTTGCATTTGTTATAAGTTGATTATTGAGTTTATCTTTTTATTGCAATCAGGTGTAATTTTGGATGAACCGTTAAAAATTTAACGAAAAGTATAACATAATAACATGTGTCGCTCACATGAATTACTTAAAAATATTTTAGTCTTTTCCATGAAATGAGAAAACCTTATTTCTATCTTTCTCCTTCCACCATCGCATCTTCTTCATCTCTCTCCCTCTCTCTTTCTATCTTCTACCCACACTCTCCCTCTCCCTCTTCATCCATGTTGTCTCTCACCCTCAGCTCCCCACCGCCGCCGCCGCCGCCGCCCCACCACCACCCCAACTTCCTCCACGTCATGGGACCCACTCACGTAGTGTTATAAACTTCAGGCTGAATCTGGAAATGAGGCATCAAAGGTAAAATGTCGCCCACGGAGCCTATTCAGTCTCAGATAATCATTCTCATTTGCAAACTCGGTCAAGTAAACCTCTTTTCGATTCACTATTCTTACACAACACCTTCATCCATCATCCCTCTCCTTCTTAGCCTTAGGCCTAAGTCTCACAAATACAAGAATCCGACTTCCGATTTTCCCCAATTTCTCAGGAACAGTCTCCAATTCCTGCACATTCTTAGCCCCTCCATCTTTCGCTCTTGCCTCAACGGGTCCCACTGCCCCCATCGACAACTTCCGTGCCACAGTAGTAGTCAATGAGGCCCTTCTTGGACAAGAAAATCCAACAATTGTTTCCCCACCACCACCTTCCGCCATGGGACCCACTGCGATATTCTCTTTTGCTGCTCATACAATTGGGTCAAAGCTTTCATCATTTCTTTCAATCCATGGTGGGGGTTTCTCATTTGATGAAGGGATTGATTATACATATGTGGGTCTTCTTGATCTAACCTCATCCGGGTTCTTGATTTTTGATTGGATTCATGCTGATTTGGGTTGACTGATCTGAGACCTAGTTGATACAGACATTCTTATTTCTAATTTAACCCCAACTAACAACTCTGCATTTGAATTTCTTGAATACCCAGTTGCTAAACCTGACGGTGGAGGGAGAAATACAGAAAGAAGTGTATTTCTGGTTTTCTCGTTCCATGGAAAAGATCAAAATACCCCTAAGTAACTCACGTGAGCGGCACATGTTATGCTTTTCGTTAGATTTTTAACGGTTTATTCAAAATTACACCTGATTGCAACAAAAAGACAAACTCAATAACCAACTTGTAATAAATGTAAATTTAATAACCAATTGAAACATCTCGACAAATTCAGATAACTAAAATGCAATTTGCCCTTAAATTATACCGGAAACTTTGACATATGTCTGTTGTACCGTTTAATATCTCAATATTCTGAAGAGTTTTTTACATATTCTTTGCGTGAAAGATTATGTATATAACATATTTTTCATTATGAAAAAAGAAACATCTTTAGTAAAATCTCTTTCAAGCAAATCATCAACAACTCAAACCTCAAGAAAATCTGAATACTAACTTCTACTGCATTGATCCTTGTGAATCATCTTTCTCGGAATTTAGTTGCGGATCATTTTCCAGATAGCTTGAATTCCCCATCGGATAAAACTGTCCGAGCATTTCCGAATTCAATATTCCGATATTACCCTCTTGAGCAAGTCCAAGTTCCAATCTTGGAAGTTGGTGAACCCCATTTCCATCAACTATCGAAGAAAGGTTCATTAAAGGGTTTGAGAATTCGAACCCATGGAACCTTTCATTCCCGAACCCATGCCCTAAACCAGTTAAAGAAGGCCAGAAACTTGAACTCATATTGGACCTAACCAAATTCCCACTCATCATTGCGCAATTACTCTCTAACTTTGAATACAAACCAGAAGAAACAGAGTTACCCTGTTTTGAAACAGAGGACTCTGTACTTATAAGAGCAGAGGCAGGAATTGTACCACTCCCGGTAGCAGCAATAACCGACGGCTCAGATTGCTGCAACAGCCATTGAATCGTTTCTCCGTCGGATTTATGACCCAATTCTCGAGTCAATTGAAAAATCCGAGCTGCACATAAAGCCGGCATTCGTATTCTTCTCCCTCTACCATCCACCTTTTTATGCCTATCCTTATTTGAACTTCTTTTAGGCCCCAATTGCTTCTTCTCAATCTCATCCTTTGCCTTCGCGACGGCTTGGATTTCTGCTGGCGTATAGTCTGCCATGTTCGATTTCTTTAAGGTGGGAAGGATTTTGAGCCTTTGTGGCTTCCAATTCAAAGGGGAAAGGAAAAGAGAAAGATAAAGCAAAACGAGGTTTCCTTGATTGATGGAAAATTTAAAAGGGGGCATGAAAATGGCAGCACTTGATGAGGTTTCACTATAATTGTCAAAGGTGGTAGCTTCTTGTTCAAATTTTGAATACCCACTAAGATCCTTTTCTTGAACTTTTCTTCATTGCCACTTTGAAGTGAATTCTTGATCTTTTGTTATGTGTAGTCTGATGGTAGGAAAGTCCAAATCCGTTCCGTTGAATCAAAAGTTTAAAGATAAGATTGTCTTTTCGTCTTTGCCCGTCAACAAAGGACGGTCAATTTGGACGGTAGTATTTAAGGATAAGATTGTCTTTTCGTTTCATCCCGTCAACAAGAACGGTCAATTTGGAAAAAGATATTGGAGAGTGGAGACTGCACTACAGTTTGACTGCATGCATGCGCCCCAATCCTTATATTGTGCTCATTAGTTGCATGAAATCTTTATCTGTTACAGCCTTTGTGCAGGAATAGTTGCTATGAAGAAATACATAGAAAACCATTCACACTTTCTTTTTCCTAAAGGAAACTCATGCTTATGTGTTTTGTATGGAGTCATAGCATGCTCAATCATTTCTCTTGTTCCTCGGCAGCAATAGCATTATAAGCACAAGTTGTCGACAACAGCCAAAATCTTAAAAAAAAAATGCATTTTTTTTTAAGATTAGAAAAAACGTGTTTTGTTTCCCCCGCTAATGCTAGTGCCAGTATAACAAAGTGTTAGTGCATGTGTAACAAAGTGTTAGTCAAATATATGTTTATGTTTAGAATTGCTTAAACCCAATCACAACAAGCATTAATGTGGATCCCTAATTTTAGTTAGACCAAATAGAATTTTTCTATGTATGATAGGTCCCCTTAGTGCTAGTGCCAGTGTTTTAAATCATGTAATTTTCTCAAGACCTTGAAGACTTGAAGATGTGAAGATTTGCTCATGTGCTCTCTGTGAGTTACTTGGTTTTGCTGCCTAACCGGTTGATCTCTTAACCGGTGTGGCTTCCTAACCGGTTACCCCTTCCTAGCTGATGTAACCTTCTCAGGTTATGTCTCCTCCCTTGCCGGTTAAAAGCTTTCTCAGCAAGCTTCTCTCAGCCTAACCTAACCGAAGCATTTATTGCTCCCAACTACCCTGCGACCTACTTTAGCTAAAGTTGGTAAAGCAAGCATGCTGAATGGACGCTGAAGTGACATTCTGCTGGGCATCGAAGCTCAAAATAGATTGTCAAAATAACCAGTACTCACATCCATCCAACAACTCAAGGAAAATCTTCTCTCTCCTATCTCAGGCATTTAATGCAAAGATCCTTCAATTCAAAGGCATGCCTGATCAAGTCATCATTGCAACCTCTTCAAAGACAACGGCTCCTTTTCAAAGTTCACTATAAATAGCTTCCCTGGAGCATTGAAGAAGGTTGGTGCATTTATGATTCTTGAGATTGAGTTGCTTTGAACTACCAACCTGCAAACTCCATAGTTCAAGGCATTCAATACAAGTCCCCTCATTCACTAGACATCTCTGTAGGACTTAAACACTGAGCACCTCAATCAATACTGTAGTGTTCCTTCATTAGACTACCAATGGAACACATTGATTGATTCACACACAACACCCTAGAGAAATCAGCTCAACTTGTGAGCACATCTCTAGAAAACACCTGGTCATTATTGTAGCACGATCCGTTAGTGGTCACCTTTAGATTGGCAGCCTTCAATCATTGGCTTGCAACTTGTAATAGGTAGAATCCATTAATATAGTAGTGCACTTTCACAAATCCAAGTTCTGACCAAACTTGGTAGTGGACGTAGCAGTTATTTAACACTGTGAACCTCTTCAAACAATGTGTCATTCTTCTGTGTGCTTGTTTATTTTTGTGTAGTTGTAACTGGTTGATATTCTCTCTACCGATCACAACCTATTGACTCAATTTACTGCTTAACTTGTTTGTCTTACTTGGAAATATAATTTGCTTTTGTTTGCATGAGGATTTTAACTTACTGGTTTTGAAACTTTACCTAACCGGTTGTATATCTACCTAACCGTAATCTCCGCTGTGCAAAATTAATCTACCGGTTAGTAAGTGTTGCCTACAACCTTTTCAAAGACTAAGAGTTTTCAGCAAAAAGTTTCAACAGGCTATTCACCCCCCCCCCTCTAGCCTGATTCCTACCATTTGGGACCTAACAATTGGTATCAGAGCTAACAATTTTCGAAAATCATTTTTCCAAGCTTAATCGCTTGAATTGCCAATTCCAAAATGGCAGGAAAAATCATGCAATCATACAACTTGGCAACCGTTCCTATGTTGAACGAAAACGAATTTCCAGTATGGAAAAACAGAATCATGCGGTACTTGGACTCAATAGATGATAGGTTAACTACTGTAGTCAGAGATGGTCCCATAACACCCCTGAAAATCAATCTTGCTACCAGAGCACCCAAAACTCCTCTCATGGATCATGCAGATAGAGCGTCTGAACAAGATTTTGAGGTCTATGAAACCTATGTGCCAAAACCACGTGAAGAATGGACTGAGGATGACAAACTTTGTGATTCCTTGGACAGAAAAGCTTTGCACATCATAACCTCCGGACTTGATGACGGTATACAAACAAGTACAATGCTATGATCTTGCTCAACAAGTATGGCGAGTCTTCTCGAGATATTTTGAAGGAGATCAAGTGGCAAAGGACAACAGACTCTACAAAAGTGTAGCTGAGTTTGAGTCCTTCAAGAAGAATCCAAATGAGACGTTAAGGGAAACGTACGACCGTTTCTGTGAGGTGAGTAATTCTTGTGCATCTCTAGGTAGAGTTTACACTATGAAGGACCTAAACATGAGATTCCTCAATTCTCTTGGAGACTTGTGGCATGTAAAGGTTGCTATTTTGAAAGAATGCCGAGATTTGAACGAGACTCATATCCAGAACATTGTGTCAACTTTGTTTCTATATGAGGAAGAACTCAATCGGCTGAGTGGAGTTCAAAAACAATTTAAAAATCTATCTCTGCCGGCTCGGTGAGATCTTCCCCGGTTCTTCTATGCTTACCAGCCAAACTACCACCAATGACTCTCCCTCAATCTCTCAACCTCAACCAACTCAAGCCAATACCCCTTCTAATGTGATTTTTGAGGAAGAAGATGAATTTGCTGCCTTCGCTAGAAATTATAGAAAGTTCAAGGATTTTAAAAGATCCCAGCAATCCCACAGCAAATCCTTTCAACCAAAATCCTCATCATTTCAAAGATCTGGGAACTTTCAAAAGAAAGGCCAAACCTCAACCTCAACCGATGGAAAGAATGCCCAAGGTGAGCTTGTGTGTTACAATTGTAGAAAACCCGGCCATTTTGCCTCCAAATGCCCTCAACCTAAATATGAATTTTTGAGGAAGAAACCATTCAAGAAATTCCCTAGACCTAAATCTAAGAGCTTAGTTGCCGAGGATGGGCCCGAAAAAGCTATGCCGGTTTGGTTCGAGGCGGATTACGAGAATGAGGATGCGACATAGATGAAGAAGGCGTGTCGGTTTTGTTGCTATTGATGGAATCGATGATAAACCCATCTCCTTACAGTCACCTATCTATAGACACCCCAACTCCAATGAACACTCATCCTATATTGACCAGACCCCACCTAGGAGATCTCCCTTAACTTGCTTTGACGAATCCATTCCTATTTTCAAGTCAGATGAAAGTAATCCTTACAATTTCAAAATTCAAAACATAGGTGGATCCCTTTATGGTCAGTGTAAAAACATGCCCACTCTCAAACCGCTGATGCAACCAACTCAACAGACCTATCAAGCTCAGCCTTACCGATCATCTCTCATCAACCGATGCTTGAAACCCGACCGATTCAATTCTTGAAGCCTCTAACCGAGCCGAGCCTTCAACCGATATCATCACTACCAAATTTTGATCCCAATTTTGAACCATCACCTTCTTCCTCTCAGCCTACCATTGACCCTATGCCCAATATGTCAAAGTCTGAAATGGCAGAGGTGATGAATGAGCTCTTCTCAGATTTTGAAAAATTAAATGAAGCTCACAAAATTATGGCTGCTAATTTTAAAAAGATTTCAACTGAAAATGATTCTTTGAAAGCTGAAATAAAAATTTTGAAAGAAAGTAAGCTAGAGTCTGATCAGTTGAAGAAAGATAATCAAGAACTCACTGAGAGACTGAAAATATCTGTTGGTCAAATTGCTGATCTTGTGTCAAGAAATAACTCTCTTTCAAAAACCATTGACACATTTTCAAAATCCCGAGCTGCTATGGATGTTATCATACAAGATCAGTTATCTCCTAACCGAGATGTAACAACCGGTATAAGCTTTACATCCAGCAGTAAGAAAAAAGACAGCTATGACAAACCAGTTTCCAAGTGCATTGCGAGAACTTGATGGGTAAGTTTGATGATGCTCAGTCCAAATTGATTAAGAGAGAGTTAACTAAACCTTTCCAAGTTGTTCCCACACCTATCCCGAGGGCGGGAACGGATGAAGGCTTATTTGGGCAAAAACAAATCCCAATGGACCAAGGTAGGCGATCTGAGCTAGGACAATATGTTCCACTCGGTGATGGTAACAACAAGGTGGGATTAAAATTGCTGACCATGTTCTTTGGTAAGGAAACCTCAGCCGTAAGGAAGCCATCACTGGTAAGGGTAACCAGGTCGGACAAGCATCACTTAGGTCAACCAACCGGTGAGGGCTCCCAACCAATTAAAAGACTTTCCAAACCAACGCAACCGGCCAACAAAGCTAAATCCATCACCTTCGTCCCCAAAGGATCTGTTTCTGCTCAATCAGTAAACTCCTCTGAAGCAATGGCCATATTGAACATCAACTCATCTAAGCCCTCTCAGCCATCGTCTAATAAATGTACAAATTGTGGTTTTATTGGTCACAAGGCTTATGAATGCCTCTTGAAGCACCTATCTGGACCCACTGAGTCTAAGAGCTCAGGTGGTGGCCAGGTATGGCTGCCAAAGAGGAACTAACTCTTTGGACCCAAAAGAATAAGGGGGACCATAAGCTTACTGTTTTATTTCAGGAATGCTTAATGGCTTCAACCGTGCGGTAAGGATGTTTGGATTATGGACAGTGGATGCTCTAGGCATATGGCTGGGTCATGCCGATCTCCTAACCGATCTGGAAGAAGCATCTGGTCCTCCAGTTGTCTTTGGTGACAACGCAAAGGGTAAAATTATCGGTCGTGGATCCATCAAAAGAGGTACAGTTGTTGTACAGAAGGTATCTTTGGTGGATGGTCTGAAACACAACCTTCTCTCTATTTCACAATTTTGTGATAAAGGTATGCATTGTGTTTTCAATTCTTCCAATTGCTATGTGAAAGACATTGCTACAGGTGAAACACTTCTCACTGGATATAGAAAAGGTAACGTATATGCTATTGATTTAAACAATGTTTCGAATGTTACTAATGTTTGTTTTGTAGCTAAGAACATCAGTGAGAACTCCTGGCTATGGCATAAGAGACTCAGTCACTTGAATTTCAAATACCTATCCAAGCTGGCTAATCAAAATCTAGTTGCCGGCTTACCTCAAGTGTCTGCTAATCATGATAGGAAATGCAGAGCCTGCCAGTTAGGAAAACAGCATAAAGAATCTTTCCACAGCAAGCCCTACATGTCCACCTCTAGATGCCTCCAGTTGCTACATATGGATCTGTTTGGCCCCACAACCACTGCCAGTTTAGGGGGCAACAGATATGCCTTGGTTGTTGTAGACGACTTCTCTAGATATACATGGATAGAGACTTTTGCTTCAAAGGATGATACATATGAAGTAGCTACCCGATTATTCCGTCTACTGCAAACCCAAAAGGAGTGTGACATCATCAGTATGAGATCAGATAATGGAACAGAGTTCAAAAATCTTGGAATTGCTCAGTACTGTGATGATCATGGAATTGATCACAATTTCTCAGCTGCTGGTACACCGCAACAAAATGGTGTAGTTGAGAGAAAGAACAGGACATTGATCGAAGCTGGAAAAACTATGATATCCGAAGCTAGGCTTTCCAAGTATTTTTGGGCCGAAGCTATCCATACAGCATGCTTCACCCAGAATAGATCTTTGGTCAACAAGTTTCACAACAAGACTCCTTATGAGCTATGGCGTGGCAGAATTCCCAACATTGGCTTCTTCAAGATCTTCGGCTGCAAAAGCTATGTACTTTACAACGGTAAAGAGCGCCGAGGTAAATTCGATGAAAAATCTGATGAAGGTATCTTTGTGGGATACGCCAAGCACAGTAAGGCATTTAGAGTTTTTAATAAACGGTTGTTGAAAATTGTTGAATCTGTTCATGTTACTTTTGATGAATTTGATTTTCTAGAGTCTGATAAGGCTCCAAATAGTACTGATAGTTCTGGTGTTTTTGAGACAGGTGAGACAAGTAATCAAAACTCTAATCAAACCACCAGTATCAATGCAAATCAACCTCCAGCTCAACCTTCAGCCTCTAGTGGTGTAACCTATAGAGACTTAGTTGATGACTCTTTCTTTCCTCAATCGGTTAGGCAATCCAGTGTTCAAACTCAGCTAACCGATCCTCTTCCAACTAGTCCTCATATTACATTTCCTAACTCACCACCTGAAGCTGAACCAATTTCACCCATTAACTTACCATTTCCCTCTCCTCTAACCGATCACCTTCAGTCTGCATCACCCTCACCTAACCGATCACCTCAACCGGTCTCTTCTCCCTTAGCCGATCCCACTCCTCCAATAGAAACCTTAAGACAGAAATCGGTCAGGCAAGACCTACTTAGGGAAGTGAGATCAGTTAGGAATCATCCTTTAGAAAATGTTATTGGTGATGTCTTTGGACTTAGAATGACTAGAGGCCAGTTAAGAAACTTAGAGGAACAAGATGGATTATTCTCCTCTACTATGGTCTCCAATATAGAACCAAAGAAGACTGAAGAAGCACTTGATGACCCCAGCTGGGTAGAAGCTATGCAAGAAGAGCTTAACCAGTTTGATAGATGTAAAGTTTGAGAATTAGTGCCTAGACCTAGTGATCAAACAGTGATTGGAACAAAATGGGTTTATAGGAATAAATTGGATGAGTCTGAAAAAATTGTAAGAAATAAGGCCAGATTAGTGGCAAAAGGATATAGACAGGAAGAAGGAATAGACTATGATGAGACTTTTGCTCCCGTAGCTAGATTAGAAGCCATTAGGTTATTTCTTGCCTATGCAGCCTACAAAGAATTTAAGCTATATCAAATGGACGTGAAAAGTGCCTTTCTCAACGGTGAACTTCAAGAGCTTGTATATGTTGATCAACCACCAGGATTTGAAGATTCCAAGAAGCCTAATCATGTCTACAAATTGAATAAAGCTTTGTATGGCCTCAAGCAAGCACCTCGAGCATGGTATGAAACTCTCTCCAAATTCCTACTTAGTGAGAAGTTCGAACGAGGTAAAATCGACACCACTTTATTTATTGCAAAGCACAATGGTCATTCATTGTTAGTTCAAATATATGTTGATGACATAATTTTTGGATCTACTAACGAAAAATTGTGCAAGAGATTTGAGAAGCTTATGAAGAGCAAATTTGAGATAAGCATGATGGGTGAGCTAACTTTTTTCCTTGGACTTCAAGTCAAGCAAACCCAAGAAGGTATCTTTATCAATCAAGCCAAATACACCAAAGATCTAATCAAGAAATTTGGTCTTGATTCCGCTCATCCTCAAAGCACTCCAATGGCAACAAATGTACATTTAGACAAAGATGAATCCGGTAAGAAAGTAGATATGACACTCTACCGAGGTATGATAGGATCTCTACTTTATTTAACCGCTAGTAGGCCAGATATCATGTTTGCCGTATGTGTATGTGCTAGATTTCAAGCTGACCCTAGAGAATCTCATTTGCAAGCTGTCAAAAGAATCATTAGATATCTTTTGGGAACTGCTAACATAGGTTTGTGGTATTCAAAAGATTCATCATTTACACTAATTGGATATTCAGATGCTGATTTTGCAGCTTGTAGGGTCACCAGGAAAAGTACTAGTGGAACTTGTCAATTTCTAGGTAACCGGTTGGTTTCCTGGTCATGCAAGAAACAGGCATCAATTTCCACTTCTACGACTGAAGCTGAGTACATAGCTGCTGGGAGTTGCTGTTCACAAATCCTTTGGATGAAGCAACAACTAGTGGACTATGAAATCCCTCAAGAAGTATGTCCTATCTATTGCGATAATACCTCAGCCATATCAGTCTCCAACAATCCTGTGATGCATTCAAAGACGAAGCACATAGACATCAAATATCACTTCCTCAAGGATCATGTTGAAAAGGGTAACATTGTTCTTTTAAAAGTCCATACTGATTATCAACTAGCTGATATTTTGACAAAACCATTGGACATTAAAAGATTTGAATTCCTCAGAGGAGAACTAGGCATGATTGATATTCGTTAATTTATTGTGCTAACTTTGCTATCTGTTTAAGCTCTCAACCGATCTTGGTGTTGCCTCAATTTCTTATGCTAACCGGTGCTCTTGACCTGCTCACTTAACCGGTATACAAGATATCCTGAACCGACATCTCCTAACCGAGTAAAAGTATCCCTAACCGATGGCCCTTAACCGGTGCAAAAGTCCTCTCTCCTAACCGGTCAACTTTTCATCTCTGACCGATCATTGTCTAACCGATCATCTCCTTGATCGGTCAAGCCTCATGTGGTGACGTCAGCTCAACCGATTGATCATTACCTAGTGTAAGTGCTCCAATTTGAGCTTGTTAGAATTTTCGTTAGAAAATTAACGAAAGTTATAACATTTCTAACAATTCCTAACATTTCTAACCAAGTAAGGGTAGATTAGGGATTGCCAAAAAAAGATAAACCAAGAAAAGGAATCAAAAAAGCAAAAGAAATAAGAAAAACCAAAAATAGAATTGGCTGGAAACAAAAACTGGCTGATTAATTTGAATTTTGAAAAGATTATTCTTCCTGTCCAAAGCACAGAAGGCGTAATTAATGAACGATTACCTGTTGCACTTCTCATCCGCGCGGACATGTATGTAAATTTCAGGGGCCTATAAATTGAACCCTCCTCTCTCAGTTAAAACAACACAACTTACTCACAGCAACGAAGTTCTGGCGAAATATAGAGAGAAAACAGTGGGAATCCTTAGATTGCCACCATTTTCTCTTGAATCTTTCCCAATCAAATACCAAACACACCAAACCTTGATACTCCTCGAGCCAAACACCAAATCTTGATACTCCTCAAGTCAAATTCCAAGCCTAGGAAGATAGGGTGTCACCATTGGTAAAGCCCTCCTTCTCAAAACCCTAAAATTCTCTTTTGATTTCTTGATCATCTTGTTCTTCTTACTTTGACTTATTTTATGTCTAGTTTAACTTGAGTTTTGACCTAAGATGGTCATCTTGAAGTTCATCTTCATGAATGACCATCTCAAGTGGTCCCACATTTTAGATCTTTAGTCAATTCTTTCTCTTTGGTTTCATCTTTACAAAACCCCCTTTCCCTTTGCAAAGGACATGTTTAAACCCCATAAATTCCCCAAGGATGACTTGAATATGATAACCACTTAATAAAAAGTAGTGGTATCAAGTCTAGGGATGAAAATGGGGTGAACATAGATGCAAATCCCCCAAAATCACATTTTCCCTCAAGAACATCTTGCTGTCCAGTAGCATTGTTCTGAGACCTCAGTCCATTTTCCTATTTTTTGGACCCAGTAAAACTTGGAATTGGATGTTGACTACAAAACACTTTTTGTAGCCAACATCCAGAGCTTTCCAGAAATAATTTTATTTTATTTTTTGAGTAAGTAAAACTCCTTTTTTCAATTTTTCTTTTAGAGGCCAGTTCATCAGCTTCTGGAAATCCAGATTTCACATCTGAGATTTCTAGAAGGTTTTGACCCCTCAAATTACTTCCAAAATGGAAAGTTCCTTTGCAGAAACCCTATTTAGGGTGTTTTAAGAAACTTTCATTCTCGGACTTTCCCCAGATTCTGAGGTTTTGAAGCCTTTAAGTCCATTTCAAAGTCAAGGGTCAACTGCCTTCTTTCATTCTGGCAGAATTGCTTTTCAAATCCAAAAATCTTTTGAGTGCCAAGACTCGACCCAAAAATCATACCAAAAATCTTGGGGATTGTTCAAAGTCTTATAAAGAGTTCCCTATTTTTGTTCTTCTCAGTTTCAACTCGTTTTGGTCAAAACACACACACACACACACACACACAACAAAGGATTTCAAATGTTTGGAAGACTCGTTTTGCGAGGCGCGTCGGGTGCACACTAACGTCCTTCCCGACGCGTAACATGACCTCCGAACCTAAATCTCTGATCTCGGGCTTTTTTCAAAGTTTTGGCCCTTAAAATAAAAATGGCGTGGCGACTCCGTTTCGTTGATTTTTTCAAACAAAAAATGGGAAAATTTTCGGATACACATCATCACAGTGGCGACTCCGCTGGGGACAAATAAGCTTTTTCTAAAAAAAAAATGATATTTGGTATATTGGTGGAAACCATTAAACTTCCCGTTATCGCCTCCTAACACGAGTCGGGGATAAATTGTGGTCTAACAATCCCACGTACCGGTATCATTATTTTCAAAAAAAAAAGGAAAAGCTTTTGAGGGTCAAGCTTCCGTCTCAACATTTGAAAATCCTTTGCTTTGTGTGTGTTGATTTTTGCACAGTTTTCGTGTTTGTTTTTGGCCGCCTCGGAAAAGTCAAAATTTTGGTGTCGGAATAATGTCCCTAAGCTGTCGGAATTTTTGTGCTTATGTGCTTATGTGTTCATAAAATTTTAAAAAAAAAAATTTTCAAAAAAAGAAAAAAAAATTTCAAAAAAAAATCATGCATCATGCCTTTTTAAGACACATAAAAAATTTCTATTTTACTCGGAAAAAGAAGATAGGCTGCTTGCACACTACGCGCACGTGACCTTACCTTTGCACACTACGTCCCTAACCGGGAAATCCTTGTCGCGGTCCGTTTGGTCTTATTACGCCTCTCGGATGAGCACGGGACTACCCAAACATCCCATGGAGCCTCGTGTCGACCATGCGCTTGTCAGTGACACACTTTGTCAGAGACCCGGTTGGTTTTTAGTACAGTACGTGTCATGCCACATGTCAGTGTATAGACCTTTCCTTTCAAGCCTTTGTCGGCATACCGACTCAATATCTTTCGGGGACCCTAATCGGTCGAAGTTCTGCCGGTTTTCCGCCGCGGACTTTGACCAAGATATTGGCCGGCGCCTTGACTTCGGCTCTGGCGGCACAAATTATACAGCGACTCCCGGCATTGACCTTTGAGTCATCAAGGATTAATGAATATTCCATGCCTAATTACGGCTTAGCGACGACAAGTCAAGATCAATTGTGGACGCTTATCGGTCAAATCATGCGGAGCTTTTCGTCGAGCCCTCGGACATGATCTTGACTTTTGACGTCGGCTTTGTCCAAGTAATTTACATCGAATGCTCGTTAAGACTCGATTACCCGCCGAGACTTTTAGGATCGTTTTCTTTCGGTCGGTGGGACCCGCTTGCCCTATAGGACCCTCGCCGGGGCATCCGCCTGGGAGGTCGAAATACGGGTGGAATACGAGGGGCTTATAGACGTAGTGACGGGGCCCGCGATCCGGGAATCGAGTAGTTCGAAAAAAAGAAGAGCAATCTTTTCCAACCGATTAGGTTAATAAAACGTGTTTTAAGTAAACATGAACAAATAAGCGCATGTTGCATGAGCCTAAGAGCCCCAAACACCTACCCTCCTTCAATTCCCGCCATCGAACCCTCGTGTCTTTCCCCGCGGCTCAGCGTAAAGCTTGGTTTCGGGCACGGGTCACCGTTTAATCAGGTTGGGAAGAGTCGAGTGCCTCATCGGCTTCGCCGTTTGTTTCAACTCCGGGTTTGGAATGTACTGCATCAGGCAGTAGCAGGGGGACAACGTCACTCCGCCTCCGGGACTCCTCGGACGAACGACAATGGAATCGGTTAGCGAACGGATGAGAATGCGACGGGAAGCACGGTTGAATAGCCTTATCGAGGCTATTAAGAGCCATGGTTTGGCCGCCGGCCTCAATCCCGATGGCACCTTCTGTGGAAGAAGAGGATGACCCCAATCCCGATCTCGGTCGCCCCGTTACTCCGGGATGCCACCACCAAGCCTCCTTCGGTGCTACCAGAACACATGTTCCTCGATCTGCAGGTCGGACCAGCTTTGGATCCATGCGGCTGATGGGACGAATCGGTTCACGGCTCCTCGGTGGGGGCAAAGTCGGTACGGAATGTCCTCTCGTGGTTGGGGATACCTCGGAATGCCACGGCGGTGGAATCCCACCTCGGTTCGGAACCGATCAATCCAGGACCTTCACATCAGCGGCCACAATTTGGAATGCCGCCACAATGCGGTTACGGGCCACGATCGGGAGCCCCTCCTCGGAATGGTGCTTGGTTCGGTTGCTCCTCACACGGCTTTCACAAATCCATTCACTCGGACTTCTATGGGTTATCGAAGCCTTCATCCCGGTTTCATCCGAATCACCGGGACCACGGTATCCTCTCGGTTATGCATCCTCGCCACAACCGGCCATGCAATTCAACAACCGGGGACGGCGGCCCGCACTTAAGCCTACTTATGGGCCTCGCTCCAGAAAATCCAAGCCATATGGCTACCTCGGATCTGCCTCCGTCTTCTCTGCCGATTGGAAGCCAACGGCAAGTCGGCTGGGTTCTATCCTTTTGCCCAGCTCCTACCTACACTCCCAGGGTAATTTGGGCCAGGACGAGGTTTTCACCTATGCTCAGGGATATGGTATTCCTTCCACCAATGCACCACCAACGGCTAGTCCTCTTCCTAGCTCAAATATCGGCTCGGGAATTCCCGCTCCGCCTTTGGATCCCCAATTGGCTTGGTTTATGGAGCAACACAAGGAAATGAAAGCAGAGTTCTTTGAATTGACCGCCAAAAGAACACTTGCTCTTCGGCCTACGAGATCCAGGCTCGATTGTCCCCCACCTCACAAGTTTGTGATGCCCGCTCTGGAATTGTTTGACGGGAGTGCATGCCCTAAAACTCACTTGGACACCTATACTTTGGCAATGAAGGCTAAGGGATGCACAAACCGGCGGTTGGCCGATTACTTTAGTCTCTCTTTGAAGTCGGGGGCTTTGAAATGGTTTTTCCGATTGCGGCTGAAGCTAGGGCTACTTGGGAACAAATTACCGGTACTTTCACGAGATAAGTATAAAGCCAACTTGGAGTGGGAGACAAACGAGTTGACACACGAACAACGATGCGGCGCCCTAATGAGAATATTGGGGATTTCTATAAGAGATGGAACTTAAAGCTCGGTGAAATGGCCATTCCTCCCTCGACGAGGAGAAGTTAGACATCTTTCGGTCATGCTTGAAGCCGCATTTGAGAGCTTCCTCGGCCCTTCCCCTACGGCCCGACTTGCGTGCAATGGTTAATTCGGGGCTAAGTTTGAAAAGGCTTACAATCAGCGGCCGGCTGCACACACTGCCTACGGATATCGGGCTCCTCCCTCCAAAACTACTCTCACTTTCGCTAAAGGCAAAGGCGATCGGCTACGCGGGACGGGGCTGTAACAATGCCACTTCCTTTGTTCCCGAAGCACTGATGCATCCGAGATCCGGCTCCAGACTTGAGAAACTTTGGGATGCCTTTGAGTGATATCTTGAGGTTTGGTGAGAGAAGGTTTGCTCAGGCCTTTGGAAAATTATCGGCCTAGAAACCCCAGCGCTCCTTTGGATACCTCCAAGCATTGTGCCTTTCATCGGTACCATGGGCACTGACGGATGATTGCGTCCCCCTGAAAAAGGCCATCGAGGGTTGATTGAGCAAGGGAGGTTAGAGATGCACTGAAGGACCTAATACTATCAATAACCCGCTCCTAACAACATGAGTGTCAACATGATCGAGTTTGGTGGTTCAAGCCTTGTGGGCACGATGGAGTTTGACTCGTCCCTTTGCAAGGTCAATGAACCGGTCATCGCGAGGCAATGAAGATGGTTGGATTGAGCAAAAAGTTGCCAAGGAAATCTGATGGAAAGGTGCGATAGCTCCCGTCTCCGGCGTCGAAGAATAGATGCATGGTTCAACGGCAAGAGCGGCTAGGCGGGGGCTACCTATCTTTAAAATAGTCTTTTGAGTCAACCTTCGTAGGTTCTAGTACTTTTCTTTCACCTAAGTCCTTCTGGACATTTGTCGTTGTAGTCCATTTTGGACATAGTGGTTAAGTGTCTAATTTTTAATATAAGTCTTTTTTCTTTTCTTGCTAGACTCGAGACATCACTTGCGCACCCACGTTACACTTAATTGAAATGGTTTTATCCAAAATGATCACTTGTCTTTGCTCGACCACTAATTCTTCGAAAATGATTAATATTTAAACTAATCGGAGTGAGAAAATCAATTGATATCCTTCCCAAATTGGGGCTTACCAACTCCCCGTCTTGCACCTCATCTGCTCGCATCCCTTTCATCATCATCATCTCGTTGCTCGATGAATTTGCATGGATCTTTTCTCATTTAAAGCTTAAGCAAGCAATGAAGACTTAATCTCGTTTAGGTCATCCGGTAGGGATTGCGGTTGAAACCTTTCACCCATAGGAAAGCCATTACCTCACCCTTACTAAACACTACCCTCTCATTTCAAGATCGGCGTGTTTTGAAACCCGGTTTAGCCATCATTTTTGCTCCATGCGAGAGAAAGTCCAAGCGAGCCCGAGAAGTTAGCTTCGAGAATCGGCGATGCGCAAATTATCTCAAGCCATGAAGGAAGGACAAAGATAATCCTCAACTCCTCGGGAAGCTTTCCAAGTCAAAAAAAAAAAAAAAAAAAAAAAAAAAAAAAAAAAAAAAAACAAAAAAAAAAAACAAAAAAGAAACAAAAAAAAAAGAAGGATTTTAAAATCCTCACAATCTCGGATATAATTCCAAGCTCCTCGGGAAGCCTTCCAAAAAAAAAAAAAAAAAGAAGAAGAACTCAAAAGTCCCAGACATCTCGAAGCTCTCCGATGATCAAAAAGGAGCTGAGATTCTCGCAAGATCGCAAAAAGTTGTCGGTAGCTCGGACTTCCTCTTATCATTACCTTAAACCAATCCCAAGCCATCCTCTCAATTTTAGAGGATACTCCCATCACCATTACCCTTGCCCTTGGCCAAGTCAAAATCGACCTCTCATTCTTGGAGGCAATCAATCTTCCTCGCCATAGATTTCCCAAACACATCCCATGAGCCAACCTCTCATCTTTAGAGGTTCGGTCGGTAAAAGGCCTAGCCGACCTCTCATCTCAAGAGGTCATAATCTCCCAAATCACCCGATAGCCGATCGAAGCCGGAAACCCGACTACGGTCCCTACTTAGGATAGCGGTTTCATTCTAATATCCTCGATGTCGGGATCAAATTAATGCTTCATTGCTTGCTTAAATTGGAATCTAATCCATTTTGGTTCAAAATTACCAATCAAAGATTGTGCAAATTCAACCCTTCCCTTCATGTGAGCATATTTCATTTCTCCTCACAAACACTTGCCGTGGATGTCCCACTGGGGCTTCGCATCCGTGTCTTTCATGGACACTCTAAGGGGATATGTTATTCAATCCTCCAAATCCTCAAAATCCCCAAGGTCCTCGAGACCCTCGAATTTCAACATTCATTCTCTTTTCATTCGGGATAGGCCCGAACTACGGCGACTTTGAGCTCTTCATAATGGAGGGAACGTAGGCAACCGAAATGGTCGGTCGAAATCACAAACAAATCTCAAAAAAAAAAATCCGGTCTCATCAAGGATCGTCCCTATACACTTTCCGCCCTTCCAAGCTTGATTTTCGATATCGGTTGGTTTTCTCCTTGTGATTAATCAAAATATTTGTTCATATCGGATTTAGGGATTGAATAACTCGAACATTAACAAAGGGTTTTAAGCGGCCTTGTGATCATCATGAATAAGACAAGTTTTCAAGTGTCTCGACAAGTCTTCTCTCTCTCCATCATAGGAAATAGAGGCCAAACTTTGTCTTTACGTCTGCGGGGGCTTCCATACACTTTTCCACACCTTGTGATGCTTATACTCTCTCGAAAGAGTCAAACCAGCGAGAGTGTCATACACAAATTCGGGAGACATTCCCATCTTTCAAAAGATATGCCCCTGCACGTAAACATTTACGAGTCTTGTCCGATGGCGGTTGACTAAGGTGCGAAAAGATGGGTTCCCCCTCTGTAAGACTACTCTGAATTTCTTCATCTTTGGGGCTTGCTAAGCGGTTCTCCCGGGTTCTCTGTAGCTTGACTCTTCAAGTGGGGCTTATATAGTCATCTTTGGGTCCACGTTGGGTTCTTCACCACGAGATAGACTCGCCAAATCGCTTCTTCAAAATCTGGACTTTGCCTACTCGGGATCAGGGGCTTTGTCAAGATGGTCTTTTGGACCCGAATTTTATCAAGTCGCAAGAAAGAATTTCGGCTTCGAACTTGGTACACGGCGGCTTCCGTAGCATCGGAATTCAAGATCGGGGTTTCTCCCGGCATTAGCAATTCCATCAAATCATCCTCAGGACAAGGTTTCGGCCAAGGTCACGGCTCATCCAAATGAAAGAAGCTTCACTCGTATCAACGTTGGCCCTAAGAGTGCAGTCGGCATCGGCTTGAATGACCAAGAATGAGAGGGAAAGTTTCAATCGAGACCGGGATCCGAATCCAATCTCATCAAGATTGAGGTCCATGTGATATTCTTGACAAAACCTCACCAACAACCATTTGTTTAAATCGCGATCAAGGGTTCTCATCCCCCACTTGATCAAAATCTGTTCCAAGCGGTCTCCATACCCATGCATCCCCACTAAAAATCTCCCGAGGGCTCATGTAGCATGCAAAAAACTTGAGTCGATAGGAATAATCCTAAATCATCGAAGATCATAAATCATAATTTTCTGCCCGAAGCTTAGGCTAAGTGCATCTTCGAAAGCAAGTAAATGCATCATCCCATAATCATTTTTGGTTCCATGCATGCATCCGTCATCATGAATGCCATATATGCATCTTCCTCTTCACTAACGAATGCGGGAATTCAAACGTGAAATCAAATCCCCTTTTTTCGGCAAGGATGATCTTCACCAAAGACGACCTCCAATGAATGAAGACGCCCTCCAACATCTACGGTTTGGCAAAGACAAGCTCCGGCGTCTGCAACTTGCTAAAGGCGACCTCAATGTCCACAAATGGATGAAAACTTGACCCCGATAGAAGACCACCTCCGGTGTCTACAATTCGGTCGAGAGACGCGAGTTCTCGAATACAAGTCGGTCGAGGGGACGCCAAGTTCTCAAAATGCAAATCGGTCGGGGACGCCAAGTTCTCAAATGCAAATCAAATGCCGGTTGGTCGAGACGCCAAGTTCTCAAATACAATTCGGTCGAGAGACGCCAAGTTCTCGAAATACGGTTCGGTCGGGGACGCGAGTTCTCAAATGCAAATCAAATGCCGGTTCGGTCGAGAGACGCCGAGTTCTCACATACAAATCGGTCGAGACGCCAAGTTCTCCAATACAAATCGGTCGGGGACGCCAAGTTCTCAAATACAAATCGGTCGAGACGCCAAGTTCTCCAAGGCAAGAAGGTCGAGACGCCAAGCTCTCCAATACAATGCGGTCGGAGACACCAAGTTCTCAAAAGCAAGAAGTCCCGATGTGAATACAAGCTCGGCCACCTCTACAAGGTTGACGATCACCAACAAGATGCGGACTCAACCAAACTCCTCCTTCGAGGTCAAAATGCTTCCAAAGACGGCAAATCGTCGGCGAAACCGTCCCACGAACGGCAACTTAACAACTCTTCATCAACATCGGTAGTAGCCTCGGTCCTTCGGCAGCTACAGTAAGCACGGCACGGGTATGAAAGCATATCTTAGTCAACTACTTTTCTAAAAGAACATTATCATCGAGATCATAGGGCGACTTCCCAAAAGCAGTCGAAACCTTAGGGCGACTTCCCAAAAATAGTCAGATCTTAGGGTGACTTCTCAAAAATAGTCAAACCATAGGGCGACTTCCCAAAAATAGTCAGATCATAGGGTGACTTCCCAAAAATAGTCAAACCATAGGGCGACTTCCCAAAAATAGTCAAACCATAGGGCGACTTCCCAAAAATAGTCAAACCATAGGGCGACTTCCCAAAAATAGTCAAACCGCGTGAGCGACTTCCCCAAAAATAGTCGGATCATAGGGTGACTTCCCAAAAATAGTCAAACCGTAGGGTGACTTCCCAAAAATAGTCAAACCATAGGGCGACTTCCCCAAAGATAGTCAAAACCTTAGGGTGATCTCCCCAAAATAGTCAAACCGCTAGGGCGACTTCCCAAAAGCTTGAGCCAAACCTTAGGGGCGACTAATTTACTCAAAAATAGTCCAGGCAGCATGGGCGACTTCCCAAAAATAGTCGGATCATGGGAGTGACTTCCCAAAAATAGTCAAACCGTGGGCGACTTCCCAAAAATAGTCGAGATCATAGGGCGACTTCCCCAAAGCAGTCAAAACCTTAGGTGACTTCCCAAAACAGGTCAAACTTAGGCGACTTCCCAAAAATAGTCGGTCATGACTTCCCAAAATAGTCTCTACTTCCCTTGATCAGATCGTAGGGCGACTTCCCAAAAATAGTCAAACCATGGGCGACTTCCCAAACATAGTCATAGACTCCCAAAAATAGTCAAACCATAGGGCGTACTTCCCAAAAATAGTCGGATCGTAGGCGACTTCCAAAACTAAACCATTTAGGCGATAATCCACAAAATAGTCAATCTTAGGGTGACTTCCCAAAAATAGTCTCCATAGGGTTGACTTCCCAAAAATAGTTCCAAACCGTGTGGCGACTTCCCTAAAATAGTCAATCCTCGGGTGACCCCCCGGAATCTGATCAATCCTTGGTCCATCCACTGGCCAAGCATTGATCAACTTTTCTTCCTAGATGGTTCTCGTAAGCTAAGTCTTCCCATGAATACCTTGAATAGCCTCCATCAGGTAAAAAACCTCAACTTAGGTTCATACTCCTGAACTAAGTCTCCATTTAGGTTCATACTCCTGAACAAAACCTCAACTTAGGTTCATACTCCTGAACTAAGTTCCCATTTAGGTTCATACTCTGAACCAAATCTCGACTTAGGATCATACTCTGAACTAAGTCTCCATTTAGGTTCATACTCCCGAACCGAACCTCAACTTAGGTTCATACTCCCTGAACTAAGTTCCCATTTAGGTTCATACTCCCGAACAAAACCTCAATTTAGGTTCATACTCTGAACTAAGTCTCCATTTAGGTTCATACTCCCGAACCAAATCCCGACTTAGGTTCATACTCCCGAACTAAGTCTCCATTTAGGTTCATACCCTCAACAAGACCTCAACTTAGGTTCATACTCCCGAACTAAGTCCCCATTTAGGTTCATACTCCCGAACCAAATCTCAACTTAGGTTCATACTCCCTGAACTAAGTTCCCATTTAGGTTCATACCCTCTCAAAAAAATTCCCGGCGGTTAAACGTAAGACCGAGTGCCCCAGAGAAAGATAACGAGATCCCGTATCTTTCATCAAAATCATTCCGGCGGTAAACGTAAGACCGATTTCCCAGAGAAAGATAACGGATCCCGTATCTTTCATCAAAATCATTCACGATGCAAGAAAACGTAAGACCGATTTCCCCGACGAATACGTCTGTTTTCCTCAAAGAAAGCTAACGAAATCCCCCGAAGCTAACTAATCCCAAAAGCCAACGAAATCTCGAGTAGATCTCGAACTACGAAAGGGCTTGATTCCCACTAGGGATACGTAGGTAGCCTATCATTAGGTCCGGCCCCTCGACCAAAACGGTCACCCTCTCCTTCGGCAGCAGACGAAGTCCACCGAAAGGCCATTTCAAATCAAGGTCCGAGGCGCCTAAAAAGCCATCTTCAAGGTCCGAGGCACCTAAAAGGCTATCATCATGGTTCGAGGCACCTAAAACGCCATCTTCAAGGTTCGAGGCACCTAAAACGCCATCTCCAAGGTTTGAGGCACCTAAGACGCTATCAAGCGATAAATCGCAATCATCCCCAGCAGACCAAAAATGGTCATTCCTATCCCCAGAGCGGATACCCATCGTACCAAAAATGGTCATCGCTTATCCCCCAGAAGTTTCTTTCCAAAGAACCGATCGCAGAACTCGCTCATCAGGTTCGAGGCACCTAAAACGCCATCATCTCCAGGGTCAAAGACCCGAACTACGACTGGCTTGATTCCCATTCGGGATACGTAGGTAGCCTATCGCTAGGTTCAGCCACCCGATCACTCGATCATCCTGCCAAATATGGAGCCTTACTCTTATCGACGACCCCGCTTCCTTCGCGCGGTCGTAGGGGCTACTGTAAGTGCTCCAATTTGAGTTGGTAGTTTTTTCGTTAGAAAGTTAACGAAAGTTTTAACATTTCTAACATTTCTAACAATCTCTAACCTTCCTAACCAAGCAAGAGTAGGTTAGGGTTTGCCATTTAAAGTTAAACCAAAAAAAGAATCCAAAAAAGCAAAAGAATTAAGAAAATCCCGAAACGACAAGTTGAAAAACAATTTCTGGCGATATTTTGAAAAATATTCTTCTGTTCAAAGCCTGGAGCGGCATTTAATGCACCAGCACGTTTACAACCCCCTCGCGCGGATGTCTTTGTCACTCACAGTGTCCTATAAATTGAACCCTCCTCTCTCGGTTTACACAACACATTTTGACACAAAGAAGTTACGGCGAAATATAGAGAGAAAAAAGTGGGAATCCTTTGATTGCCACCATTTTCTCTTGAATATTTCCCAATCCACTCCAAACATTCTCAAATCACTCTTAAACACACCAAGCTCAAGCTTGAAACACTACTCAAGAGGAAGATTAGGGAGAAAACATGGAGGACTTAAGTGTTATCCACTTGTTTTCTCTTTGATCAACTCTATCATCAAACCCTAAACACATTCAAGCCTTGAATCCACCCAAACACAAATCCAAACACCAAATCTTGATACTCCTCAAGTCAAAACACCAAATCTTGATACTCCTCAAGTCAAATTCCAAGCCTAGGAAGATAGGGTGTCACCATTGGTAAAGCCCTCCTT
This sequence comes from Adenophora triphylla var. japonica, assembly GCA_022495995.1. NCBI lineage: Eukaryota > Viridiplantae > Streptophyta > Magnoliopsida > Asterales > Campanulaceae > Adenophora > Adenophora triphylla. The sequence goes on from JAFEMH010001059.1 coordinate 313,468, forward strand.
CTCAAAACCCTAAAATTCTCTTTTAACTTCTTGTTCATCTTGTTCTTCTTACTTGGGTCTTTTTGATGTCTATTTTAACTTAAGTTTTGACCCAAGATGGTCATCTTGAAGTTCATCTTCATGAATGACCATCTCAAATGGTCCACATTTTAGATCTCTAGTTGATTTTTCTCTTAAATTTCATTTCTACAAAACATCCCCTTTCCCTTTGCAAAGGACATGTTTCAACCCCATAAATTCCCCAAGGATGACTTGAATATGATAACCACTTAACAAAAAGTAGTGGTATCAAGTCTAGGGATGAAAATGGGGTGAACGTAGATGCAAATCCCCCAAAAATCACATTTTCCCTCAAGAACATCTTGCTGTCCAGTAGCATTGTTCTGAGACCTCAGTCCATTTTCTTATTTTTTGGACCCAGTAAAACTTGGAATTGGGTGTTGACTACAAAACACTTTTTGTAGCCAACATCCAGATATTTCCAGACATATTTTTATTTTATTTTTTGAGTAAGTAAAACTCCTTTTTTCAATTTTTCTTTTAGAGGCCAGTTCATCAGCTTCTGGAAATCCAGATTTCACATCTGAGATTTCCAGAAGGTTTTGACCCCTCAAATTACTTCCAAAATGGAAAGTTTCTTTGCAGAAACCCTATTTAGGGTGTTTTAAGCAACTTTCATTCTCGGACTTTCCCCAGATTCTGAGGTTTTGAAGCCTTTAAGTCCATTTCAAAGTCAAGGGTCAACTGCCTTCTTTCATTCTGGCAGAATTGTTTTTCAAATCCAAAAATCTTTTTAGTGCCAAGACTCAAACCAAAAATTCTCCAAAAAATCATGGGATCAGTTTAAAGTCTTAAAAAGAGATCCCAATTTTTACTTTTTCCAGTTTCAATTTATTTTGGTCAAAACACAAACCCACACACACACACACACAACAAAAGGATTTTCAAATGTTTGGAAGACTCGCTTTGCGAGGCGCGTCGGGTGCACACTAACGTCCTTCCCGACGCGTAACATGACCTCCGAACCTAAATCTCTGATCTCGGGCTTTTTTCAAAGTTTTGGCCCTTAAAATAAAAATGGCGTGGCGACTCCGTTTTAATGGCACATCGTTACATCCTCCTCCAGCCACTTCAAAATCAAAACCAATCCCAAAAACTCCTTCCCAAATAGCCAAGGAAAATGCAGAAAGAAGAAAGAGAATTGAAGCCGATATTTCTTCATTCATACCCTTTATCCCCAACCGATTACTTAGCCATGATACCTTGACCGATGACATACCTATCACCGGTCACGCCTCTAATCCCTCTTACCGACGATGCCAACCGATCAGAAATCATACCTTCCACATTTTCCACAACAATCCATGGGCTATCAACCCTCAGTCTGCTCCCTCTCCTAGTTGGGTTTATCCTATTGATCATTTGCCGCCGTTTATTCGGAAGTTGCTTCAATTCCATGAAATCAACAAGTCTTCCATACCGGCTGGCAACATTCAAGACTATATTGATTTTGGAAACCAACATGTTGAGAATGGTGTTTATTTCAGCAGACCTTGCCGTCTCGTAGATCATGATCTTTCGCCTTCCGTGCGTAGTCTCATCAAGCAATTCAACAAATTTTTGATCGGCTTCCTCAAATGGAATGCTTTGTCTTCCTAGCTCAAGATAGAATGAGGCGGGACATGATGGTCCAAGTCCGTATGGGCAGATTTTGCCATTCTTTATGGAGTCAAGATACCTTGATTGAGACAGGACTTTTACCGATCGGGAGACATGAAATGGACTTTGATTCTCTCCCAAATTTTGACTACGAACCCGTGAGTCCTGGCCCAAGGAAAATCAATTGATAAGAAATGTGATGGATCTCTTGGACAATCTCTTAGATATGGACAATGAGCTCAAGGCTGCAGGTAATATCTCCTTAGCCGACTTCTTTTCTGCTGTCCAATCCAACTCTACCAAATGGCCCTTGGTAACCGATGAAGAGATTGATGCCATGTTTGAAGATGAAGAGGAAGAAAAAGAAAAATATGAAGAGGTTGCTGAATCCAGTTCCAGTTCAATTTCAAGTTCTGATGATGATGAAGACAAACCTGACCGGATGGAGAGCTCGAATCAAGCTTTTACCACTCCCAAACCGATGGCAACGGTTAGAAGCTTGGGAGGAGGCATTACCGATACGTCACCGGTTACCCCTTTGGGAGGAGGCTCTACCGACATCCCAGCCTCTACTCAACCGATGATGCCTCCACCGGTTTCAATCCCTCCAACCGTTGTATCTTCTGAACCGGTTAGAGTTTCTCAACCGATTGATCCTGATGATGTCCTTCTGCAGCAAGCTGTGGCTGCTAGCCTATTTGATGAAGAGGAAAAGTGGCTACAAGACCGAGCCGATGCTCTTGCCACTGCTCAAGCTCTTCAAGCTTCAATTCTTGACAGTCAAGTAAGAGAAATTCAGTCTATGCTTTCTAGCCCTCCAAGAGTTGAGGAGGAGACTCGGTCCGTACCTCCATCTTCTACTATTCCTACTTCTGATGCTCCTGATGGAGATTCTGATTTCTTTGTGGAAGAAATTTCTGATGATGAAGAAGAATTTAATATCTTGGATCCTGTCCCACCGGCTTATGCTGATCCTTGCGTTCTTCAAAAAGACATCTTCTCTCCCTTAAACTATTATACAACCAGATCTTCCATTCCTCGAACCCCTCATGGTATTCCACTCTTTGAACCCCATGAGAAGATTACTAGCCGTGCTGAGTATAAGTTGGTTTCTGATCCTCCTCCATTTTCCCAAGAACTCAAAAAGTTGAAAGAAAAAGAGGTTGATGTTCCTTTCTACCTGTCCAGAACCGTTGGCCCTGGAGAAACAAGTTTCAAAGCCCAGAAACCGGTTGCACTCAAACTTCGCCTTCGGTTTCCTCCACCCAAGGGTCAATCGGTCAAGCCCTCCAAAATCGATCAACAGTTGATCACCAAATTCCCTTCCAAGCAGAAACCGACAGTCTCTCCTTTCAAATCTCAAAGGCTTCGTCATATCAGAATTCAAGGGGGTGTGGCTCAAATTGATTCTGGACCGATAGAGTGCACATTTTCTTCTGATAATATTTTCATGCGTTATCTTTCAGTCAACAACCGTATTACTCAGGTTTTAGACCTACGTATTGAGAGATGGTGCTATGAAGTTACTCTCAGAGTTGGATTAATGCCCAGTGTGACTCAGCTTTCTATTATGCGAAATGGCAATCCTAGGCCATGGAGCAATATTAGGCAAGCCTCTCTTCTTCTCCTGGCTCTAAGAGTTATTCCTCTGATTCGGTTAAGACAAAATGCCCTATCATTGGCTCCAGCTTGGCCCGAACCTGATTCGCTTTTGATGAAGCTCATGATATTCGAATGCCATCACTCTTAGCCTTGAATCGACTCACTGATCTCTTCTCGACCCCAATGATTTCCTTGTGTTCAGTCCCTCTATTGCTTCTTCCGTATCTGTTGATGAGGAGATTACATTTTCTCCAACCGGTCAAGTCTCTAGGATCGGTCCAGTTCATGTCAACTCTCCAACCGATTCCTCAACCGGTGCCTCAACCGATTCTCCAACTCAATATCTTACCCGTCGCTCTATTCCCCTTACTGCTCATCTAACCGAGAAGCCTCCTACCGTTCTCCTTTCTCCACCAAACCCTTCCCTTGCCATCCAAATATACACTCCCCAACCTGTTCTAGCCTTAATCAAGTATCGCTTCCTCCAATCGATCCTCCACTATATCTGGTCACTCCTCCTCAACCGGTGGCTCTTCTACCGATAGTGATGCCGATCCTTCCCCTGATGCTCCTCAACCAGTTCCTGAAGAAGAACTCAACCGTCCTGTTGTTGTTCGTGATCTTTGTGAGCTTTATGATGCCCTGGTTGCAGGTATGGTTAAGTCCAATCAGGAGGAGGAAGAGAAGAGGTTAGACAAAATGGAACACGGTTATGCAAAGGATCTAGCTAACTATGTGGCCGATTTGTTTGATAAAGATGCCAAGATCACTGATCTTTCCACTCTCGCCTAGGTGCCTTGTCTCAGCCTTGAACAAAGAATTGATGAACACCGCCAAGGATGCCCAAACCGATTTGAAGCTTGCAACCGATGAAATCAAGAAGTTGAACCGTAAGCTAGCCGATCAAGCCTCTTTGTTTAGAAAAACCAATGCGAGAGGATCAAGCTTAAAGCTGAAAATGAAGTTCTCAAGAAGATGTTAGCGGGACCGTGATGCCAGAAGTACGCTAGGAAGAAAAGGAAGAGAGATGAAAAGGAAGCCAAGAAGTCAGCCAAGAAATCTCGCACTCAACCGGCCGATCCATCGGCTACCCCTCCTTCGAGACCCCAAGGATTTGCCTCCAACCGATGATCCCGTCGCCCCAGCCTAGAATGTAACTGATGAGGAACTTGTCTTTCCATCTTTTGCTTAACCGGTTGAAGACTAATCAATGAGATTTCCTTAACCTCAAACTCGTTGTTTTGAATGACTTGTCTTTCCTTATTTTCTTTTAATTATTTTTGAATGTTCAAACTATTCTAACTATTTCATTTTGCGGGTTTACTCATTCAAAATATTTTACTTTAACTTGTTTTAAATTTCTAAGCTTTCAATCTATCTCGTAAGCTTTCTTAGGTTACATCTATGATGTTACTTGACTTAGGGAATGACATATCTAATAGATAAAATTTCGGTCATTCTTTTACTAAGTCGATGATGCTAACCTAGGTGATTGGACTTAAGCAATTAGGAGGAGATTGTTAGTCAAATATATGCTTAGTTTTAGAATTGCTTAAACCCAATCACAACAAGCATTAATGTGGACCCCTAATTTTAATTAGACCCAATAGAATTTTTCTATGTATTATAGGTCCCCTTAATGCTAGTGCCGTTGTTTTTAAATCATGTAATTTTCTCAAGACCTTGAAGACTTGAAGGTGTGAAGATTTGCCCCCATGTGTTGTTTTACGTGAGTTACTCGGTTTGCTAACATAACCGGTTGACTTCCTAACCGCTATGTCAACCTAACCGGTTGCCTACCTAGCCGATGTAACCTTCACAGGGTTGTATCCTATCCTTTGCGGTTAAGGCTTCCTCAAAGAAGCTTTCCTCACTTAGCCTAACCGAAGCATTTATTGCTCCCGACTACCCGAAAGAACCCCTTTAGCTAAAGTTGGTAAAGCAAGCATGCCGAATAGACGCCGAAGTGACATTCTGCGCACAGTCGGGAGCTCAAAATAGATTGTCAAAATGACCAAGACTCACATCCTTCCAACCACTCAAGGAAATCTTCTCTCTCCTATCTCGGGCATTTAATGCATAGATCCTTCAATTCAAAAGCATGCCCTGATCAAGTCATCATTGCAACCTCTTCAAAGACAACGGCTCCTTTTCAAAGTTCTCTATAAATAGCTTCCTTGGAGCATTGAAGAAGGTTGGTGCATTTATTATTCTTGAGAGTGAGTTGCTCTGAACTACCATCCTGCAAACTCCATAGTTCAAGGCATTCAATTCAAGTCCCCTTATTCACTAGACATCTCGTAGGACTTATACACTGTGCAACTCAATCAATAATGTAGTGTTCCTTCATTAGACTACATTTGGAATACATTGATTGATTCACACACAACACCCTAGAGAAATCAGCTCAACTTGTGAGCACATCTCTAGAAAACACCGTGTCTTTATTGTAGCACGATCCGTTAGTGGTCACCTTTAGTTTGGCAAATGTTCTTCAATCATTGGCTTGCAACTTGTAATAGGTAGGAACCATTAATATAGTAGTGCACTTTCACAAATCCAAGTTCGACCCAAACTTGGTAGAGGGATGTATGATTATTTAACACTGTGAACCTCTTCAAACAATGTGTCATTCTTCTGTGTGTTTGTTTATTTCTGTGTTGTTGTAACTGGTTGACATTCTCTCAACTAGTCACAACCTATTGACTCTACTTACTGCTCAACTTGTTTGTCTTACTTGGAAATTTAATTTGTCTTGTTTGCATAAGGATTTTAACTTACTGTTTTTGAAACTCTACCTAACCGGTTGTAAACCTAGCCTAACTGTAATCTCCGCTGTGCAAAAGAAATCTAACGGTTAGCAAGTGTGTTTCCTACAACCCTTTACACAGTCTAAGAGTTTTTAAGCAAAAAGTTTAAATAGGCTATTCACCCCCCCTCTAGCCTGATTTCTACCATTTGGGACCTAACACCCTAGCTACTCTAGCCTCCTTGGTAGAAATCCCAGAAGGAAAGTCAATCAAACCGTTCAGGGTCGGTAGGCGAGAAAATCCTGCATACTGCTGTGAAATAGAGATTGAAACCGTCAATGAGCCGTGGTACAGTCAAATTTTCCAATATCTCAAGCATGGTGAAGCATCTTTCCCCGTCGATAAAGAAGGAGACCTAAAGGGTATTCATGCCAAGAGTCTGCAAGCTTTGAAAAGGCTATCGGCTCAGTACGTCATACTTGGCAATGAGTTGTGGAAGAAAAGGGAAGGTTGCCCTCTCCTGCTCTGTATCAGCAAAGAAAAGGCTCAGAAAGTAATGGAAGATGTTCACAATGGCGCCTGCGGACCTCATATGAACGCTCGATCCCTTATGCATAGCATTATCAGACTGGGCTACTTCTGGATTACTATGGAAACTGATTGTATTCAATTTGTGCGAACCTGTGACAAATGCCAGCGATTCTCCAATCTGAACCATATCCCTCCTCATGATCTCTACTGTATGACAACTCCCTGGCCCTTCGCAACATGGGGAATTGACGTCATTGGGAAGATAACTCCATCCGGGAGCAATGGGCACTCATTCGTATTGGTTGCTGTGGATTACTTCACAAAGTGGGTAGAAGCTGCATCTTACAAAGTGCTCACAGCTAAGAAAGTGGCTCGCTTCATAAAGGAACAGATTTTCTGCCGCTACGGAGTCCCAAATGAGATTATTTCTGACAATGGAACCCATTTTGAGGGAGAAACTGATCGCCTGCTTACTGAATACAGGGTCAAACGTCACAAGTCTTCGCCATACAGACCACAGACAAATGGTGCTGTCGAGGCTGCTAATAAGAATTTGGAAAGGATCATTAAGAAGATGGCCGAACGAGGAAGGGATTGGCCAGAGAAGCTACATTTAGCATTGTGGGGATACCGCACTTCAATTCGGACTGCTACCGGTGCAACCCCTTACGCCTTGACTTACGGAATGGAAGCTGTCATGCCCATTGAGTTAGAAATTCCTTCCCTCCGGGTGTTGCTTGAAAATGAGGTAAACGAGATTGATTGGCTCCAAAGTCGATACAACGAGTTGGCACTGTTAGATGAACGCAGATTAAAGGCCATGGAGCACAATCGAGCATATCAGAAAAGAATGGACCGTGCTTTTGACAAGAAAGTGAAGCCCAGAGACATAAAGATTGGTGATTTAGTCCTCAAGATGAAGCCCGCGAATCAGAGCAGTGCATTGGGTAAGTGGGCACCTTTTTGGGTCGGACCGTTCCTAGTCAAGAAGATATTCTCCGGAGGAGCAATGCAGCTAGCGGATCTGGATGGTAACCCATTTTTGCACCCCGTCAACGGAGACAAGTTGCGGCGGTACTATGTGTGATTGAGTCTTTTTTTCCCCTCTGTAAATAAAATAAAAAAATATATATATATAAAAAAAATGAAAATAAAGGCGCAACAAAATTGTCCCAGATGAGACTGAAAACCTCTCAAAAGGCAGTCCATGCAAAAAACAAGGGACGCGCCCGGTGCTAAAAGAATATACCCAGCTAGACTGAAAACCCTAAAAAAGGGCGGTCTAGGTAAAAAACAGGGTTGCACCATGTCCCCCTTCTGTCTCCCCATTTCTTTAAACACAAAAGTTGATTAAGTCGAACTACGGAGACCTGAGCCCCTTAGTTCTCTTACAAAAGGGGAACGTAGGCAACCACTTGTGGTTCGGTCTAAAAATGCTGCTAAATCTTATGTCTTGCCAAAATGTGTTTTGATTACAGTTACAAAGCTTTTCAAAGGTTTATTTGGAGTTAATATTCTTTTTGATGAGTTCAAGCACGGCCTACTTTTGACTCAAATAACTTGATGCGAATAAAAGAGGAATAAATTATTCAACGTCTATTTCGTCTCGCATTAAGGTAATCAAAGGATACTCGGTTTCCATACAAATAAATGTCTACTCCCAAAGTACAAGCAAAAGAAAAATAAAAGAGTCTCCTATCTCTCAGAAAAGCGTCTAGAAACTCGTCCCCGCTCCCGAACTCGTTCCTCTGTCCTTCCTCTTCCTCGGTCCCCGGGAGGTCTTTGGCCTAGGAATATCGAATAAATCGGTTTGAGCCCGTCCCAACTCAGAATAACGCGCACCGGTGGTTCAATCGAGACCCGGTCTCTCCGCGGCAAAATCCTAGCAATTCTCTCCTGCTCAATGCCTCTCTGCCGAGCCATCACCTCTGGATCATCCCTCGGAGCAGCCCTCCGGATCTCTCGTTTCTTATAATCCTCGGCGGCATCACCGGTAACATTATCACGGGTTGCCCCGTGCCTCCGTATCCCCTGAAAGATCGTGGATGGATAATGTCTGCTCCTAAGCATTCCGGCGGCGAGCCTCTATAGCCAATCAGTGCGAAGACCACGATGCTCCTCATGCCAAATCGGATACTCGTGGTCGAAATGTAAATCCTACGGACCGTCGAAGAAGTACCCGAGTGGGAAGAAAACCCTCCGAAAAGATCTCGAAAAGCTATATAGATTGGGGCTCGGTCATAGACATCGGAACGGCGTCGGTCATCAACCTCTCCTGGCTTAGCCCGACAATGCGAGGTACCTATACGCTCGCTCACCGGTGATGGGATACGAGAAAGAAGATACATGCAAGCACAGCAACTCGACTACTACCGATCCGTCTGAATGTCTCTCATGGTCGTAAGTTCCCGGGCGGGAATCCAAAGCTCAGATCGGTAGTCCCATACGCGCGACAATCTCACCTTGGCCAACCGTCGGCGGCCATATCCTCGGCGGCTGCGTGGCGGGTCACCCAAGGCATTCTTTGTCGCGACCCTCGATAATGGCCCAATCAAGCGCAACCTCTCGGAAAACCACGAGAGATAACAAGCTGGTGCCGCTCGCTCCCATGAAGTCGATCTCCCTGCTAGCTTTGTCAATGCCATGGTAGGTCTCGGCCCGATGCTGGTACAGCGTCCATCTCCCCTTGGCCGGATTGAATTTGACGAAGATCTACACCCCGGTCACCCCTCAGTTGCCTAACAGTCCCCAACAGCGCGCTTGAGCAAATTCTGACATACCCACAAAAATAATAAGCCGACAGGGTGAATAACATGAATATATCCAAAGAGGTGGAAAGGTCAAACCACTCAGGACGGGACAGACATAACCTAGCCATATGAGTCAAGTCTATAGACCCATCATCCAGAATCATAAGTAACACTTGGTCCGCTGGAAGACACAAGAAGTCCGAAAATTGTTCCACAACCGACTCGCCGTCACCGCCATACACCTACCCATACATATTCAATCCTAAGATACATAATACCTGGGAGAGGGCCCATGTCACCACATGTACACACCTTAGTCGATACAATGTCATCATCTCATGAACAAACCCGGCATAGCTTATCATTCAATACGATCATTTTTCCCATTCTAACCATCGTCCCATTCCTTGAGCAGATAAACTTGCGCAAACAAACTAACATAGTTTAATCTTTGCTAACAAGAAAATATCATAACCAAATTTTACTGCTTAGAATTGTATTGTTCCCCCCGCAGAGTACAATAAAAATACCACGCAATTAGATCTTGAGGATTGTACCTCAACCAAAAATTGAGACAAAAGAAGTGCAAATCCGGTAATCTTTCCAGCAAATGTTCATCAAAGTTATCAGCCCCGTTGCCAAATTGCCAGCAAAGTTCGTTTTTTTCTGATAAAACAACAAGCAGGATTCTTGCCCTACCCAGCAAAGATTGGTGATTCCAAAGTCAGTCAAGAGTCAATAAAGGCCGTCCCCTGACAAAACAGTAATCATCAACAACAGTAGTGCGAATCCCCGGCAGTCACATCTATCCCCAGCAGCAACAACAATAGCATCAGTCCCTCCGGCAGCTACAGGTAAGCACAGCACAGGTATGAAAACATGTCTCATCCAAACTGTCAAATCATTATCACTCCCTTCAGTTGATTTCATTCTATTCGGGTTAACACGCCTCCTAACAGTCTTCTATCGGGTCAGACACCTCCTAATGGTCTATTCGGGTTAAGATGCCTCCTAATAGTCTTCTATCGGGTCAGATACCTCCTAATGGTCTATTCGGGTCAAGACGCCTCCTAATAGTCTTCTATCGAGTCAGACACCTCCTAATGGTCTATTCGGGTCAAGACGCCTCCTAATAGTCTTCTATCGGGTCGGACACCTCCTAATTGTCTCCTTCGAATATTCTGAACTACGATTTGGCTTGATTCCCTTCCAGGGATACGTAGGAATCCTTTCTTAAAAAAAGGTCCAGCCATCTGATCCACCAAGTCATCGTCCAGCTCTCCGCCTTATCTCCAGCCGCTCATTGGAATTGGGTCCTGTTTGTCGACAACCTCACTTCTTCCATAAGTGACGTTGCCGAGGGGCTCTGTGAGTACGCCAATCCAATTCGCGACCCTTTAAAAGTGCTTTTTAATGTAATAAAATGTCACTAGGGGCATTTTGGTAAATTCCCGGTCAATTCCAAGTCTTCCGAAAACTTATCTTAAAGTTCTTATGAAGGAAGTACTTGTGAGTGATTTTTCCACATAAAAGGACCTACCAGGAATTATCAGATTTGGACCTATTGGGAATTATCACAAAAAGTTCCAGAATCAGTTATTTATGCCAAAAACGGTTACATGGCTGGATAAGTCGTGCGGCACAATTGACCATGGAAAAGCGAAGCAAAAGGCCGTGCGACACAAGTGACCTCCTCCATGCAGCCTATAAATTGGACCCTCCCCCTCTCATATCAGGATCTTTTTTCCAATACCCTAAAGTTACTCTACCCAATTGACGACAAAAAACCCTCTCTCTCCTCAAACCACACAAAACCTCTCCAATTCCATCCTTTCTTCACCCAAATCACACACCCACCTTCATATAACCCACATCCCTTTGAAGATCTGAAGAGAAGCAGCCAATTGGTGTTCATTTGCACCTCCTAGCAGCTGAATTGAAGGCTTCCACACCTAACTTGGTGTAGAAGTAGAGGACTACAAGGGTAACGAATTTCTCTACCTTCCTCTCTCATTTTACTTGTTTATTTGAAATTGTTATTCCTCCACTTGATAATCAAGCTTCATCTGCTTTAGATTATCAAGTGGCAACTGCCATATCTCTGTTTAATTGGTTTTGTTTGGTTTAATTGCATATTGGTATTGTGAGTGTATCTCCCTTGGTTGCTTGGTGCTCAAGGGAGTATGGATCTCCCATATCCATGCTCCCTTGGGTGATTCATTGCTAATTTGTGTTAATCCAAGTTGATTTGGTGTGCTTAATAGATTTGAATTGATCCCTGTTAGTTTCTGGTTTGAAATTGTAAGATTCCTGCAGATGGTCTACTTATGTCACGCGACACAAGTGAGTCATCGAGTCCTGTGTCACGCGACACAAGTGACCGATCTGCAGAGGATCATCTTTCAGTTGTAAGTTTGTTCCTCCCTTTTCCCCTTTTGTTTATCACTCAAATTAGGGTGTGGATCTTCCATATCCACATTCATTTTGAAGTGACTAGATAGATCTACTTCTCTCTTGTTCAATAATGTAAAACCTCTGCAAAGTGATCTGTAGTGTCACGCGACACAAGTGACCTCTCAGGTCCTATGTCACGCGACACAACAGGCCTCTGCAGTAGGTTCATTTTAGTTGTAAGTTTTATTAATCCTTTTTGTAATATGGGATGTGGCCTCCCATTGTCAATGGCTTACAAGTTGTTTCTTCTTCCTTTTGAGCAATAAAACAAAGTACTCCTTTGCATTTCATATATATATTGTCTCACACACTAGCACACATTTTGAATGAATTAAATATTGAACAATAGAAAGACTCGTCTACAGACGAGGCGTGTTAGGTGAACTCTCGGTTCTTCCCAACACGTAACCTGACCCCCGGACCCAAAATCTCTTTCAAAAGGTTTTCAATGTTTCCTCAAAAACGGCGTGGCGACTCCCTTATTTTTATATTTTTTCGGCGAGCGCACATTCAGGTTTCAATCAAGGGATCTAGCAATCCACCTAGAAGAGTTCTAGGGTTTCGTTCAACGTGTGGATACACATAGAGGATCTTCACAATTCAAGATCTTAAGTTTGTGATTCAAGCTTCGTTCATCAAGAATTCACAAGTTCATCAAATCCGGAATTGGAACAAGTTTGTCAAAGACAAAAGGCATCAAGGTTGGTTATTCTATTTCATCCTATTTAATTAATCATCTAGAACTGATCCATGGCTCCGGGTTTTCGTGTTAATTTGCTTTCTTCCGCTGCGCATGGACCCACGAAACCCAACAGTGGTATCAGAGCCCCGTTCATGATGTTTATTTTAGATAATCATGATAGTTATATAATGAGATTATGTTAATTACCATGATGAATATGATTTAGAATATGAATTTGTATGGGTTTTTCATATGGAAGTAATAGTATATTTTGATATGCCATGATTATGAAGATGAATTGTATGATTAATATGATTAATCTAGATTATGGGATATCAATTTCATTAATATGATTATTGTTGATTGATAAATTTCTAGATCTTGAACAAATAGTTTGTTGTAGGGATTATGTTCATATTAAATGAGATTGTGCATGAATCATTTAACCCTAATTGATTAGAAATTTTGATGTAAAGATCAAATATGATTTGTGATGCATCATCCCATGTTCATAATTATGCTCATATAGTTTTCATGATCAACCTTACCATGTTAATTGATATACATGAAAAATTGAACCTTTATTGAAATTTAAGTTTGTTTATGCCACCCATGTTTAAACACTTGTGAATACACGGATAGTTTTATGTAGGCTACACCATAGCGAGGTACATTAATTCTATCTTTGTATGATCAAGATAAGGAAATAGTGATTCCTATACGTTTAAAATGGTTGAACTTAATTAGGCTATCAAAACAGTTTTGGGCCTAAGGCATAAGATGAGATTGAAACATGTGACAAATGATGTCTATAATCTCATAAAGGATCTAAGAGTCATATGGAGATATGATTGATAAATGTTATCTACCTTTTTAGTTTAATTTTGAGCAGTCGTGCCATAGCCGACTTGAAATTAAATTAAAGTTGGGTCTTAGCCTACTAAATTATATTATGCATATTTGTATAAGAAGGTTATATAATTTAGTGGGAGTATTTATGAAATACATTATTTAATCTCTTAAATGAAATCGGTACTTATATGTGTTCATATGTGTTGCATATCTTTGTTGATCAATGGCATCAAACACTAATCAAACTCTATCACTGCGATCAGTCCTTGAGAAGGACAAGTTGGAAGAGAATGGCAACAACTATGTGGATTGGATCCGCAGTTTGAGAATTGTTCTCAAACAAGAAAGGAAGTTGTACATTCTCGATGGACCAGTTCCACCCGAGCCTGCTGTTAATACACCTCGAGCTGAAAAGGACAAACATAAGAAACATATGGATGATTCTATTGATGTTGGTTGCTTGATGCTCGCTACCATGTGCAAGGCCCTTCAGAAGGACCTTGAACACATGGATGCTTATGGTTTAGGAAACCATTTGAAGGAAATGTTCCAAGTGCAAGCACGTCAGGAAAGGTTTGACACCATGAAGGCTCTTCATTCATGCAAGATGATTGAAGGACAAGCTGTTGGGCCTCATGTGTTGAAAATGAAGGGTCATGCACCTCGAACATCTTGAGAGGCTTAGATATCCTATCCAGTTGGAACTGGCTACGGATATGATATTGAATTCACTCCCTGAAAGTTATAATCAGTTTGTTATGAATTATAACATGAATGGGATGAATAAAACTCTTTCTGGACTGCATGGGATGCTTAAGAATGCAGAGAACAATATCGCCAAGAAAACCAATCAAGTTTTGATGGTGAATAAAGGAAAGGGGTTCAAGAAAATCAAGGTTAAAGCAAAAGTTGCTAAACCGGAGGCAAAAGTTGCCGTTGTTGAGAAGCCTCAACCCAAATCCCAAAAGGATGCAGTTTGCTACCATTGCAAGGAAACTGGACATTGGAGGCGTAACTGCAAAGCTTATCAGGAAAGACTGAAGAAGAAGGGCAATGAGATTGTCACGACTTCAGGTATCTATATGATAGATATTTTACTTTCTACTTCTAGTTCTTGCGTATTGGATACCGGATGTGGATCTCACATTTGTTTAAATGTGCAGGGACTAAAGAATAGAAGGTTGCTCAAAGAAGGTGAAGTAGACCTACGTGTGGGGAATGGAGCAAGAGTTGCTGCATTAGCCGTAGGAACTTATGAAATTACTTTACCTAGCGGACTAATACTTGTTTTGAACAATTGCTATTATGTTCCAGATTTGAGTAGAAACATTATTTCAATTTCTTGTTTGGATAATGAAGGATATAGTTTTCTTATTAAGAATAAGAAATTTTCCATTTATTTGAATGATATGCTTTATTGTATTGCAAATTCATTTAATGGCCTTTATGTCCTTGATGTTGAAAATGTCTATCATGTAAATAAGAAATCTAAACCAAATAATGTGAACAACACATATATATGGCACTGCCGTCTTGGTCATATAAATGAGAAACGCGTTTCTAAACTCCACAAAGATGGATATTTAGACTCACATGATTATGAATCATATGATGTTTGCGAGTCTTGTTTATTGGGCAAGATGACTAAGGCACCTTTTACTAAGAGTAGTGAAAGGGCTAGTGATTTGTTGGCTCTTGTACATACTAATGTATGTGGACCAATGAATAGCATTGCTAGGGGAGGATTTCGGTACTTCATAACGTTCACTGATGACTTATCTAGATATGGCTATGTCTATCTAATGAAGTACAAAAGTGAAGCATTTGAAATATTTAGAATATTTCAAAATGAAGTACAAAATCAACTTGGCAAAACTATTAAAGTACTTCGATCCGATCGAGGTGGTGAATATTTAAGCCAAGAATTTGACGATCATCTTAAAAGTTGTGGAATCATTTCAGAACTTACTCCGCCCGGAACACGACAATGGAATGGTGTGTCCGAGAGTAGAAATCGAACTCTATTGGATATGGTTCGATCGATGATGAGTCAAGTTAACCTTCCTATTTCTTTTTGGGGACATGCACTAGAGACTGCTGCTTTCACGCTTAACAGAGTCCCTACTAAATCGGCTCCTAAAATCGTACATGAGATGTGGCATGGAAGAAAACCTAGTTTGTCTTTCATGAAGATTTGGGGATGCGAAGCTTATGTAAAGAAATTAGTTTTTGAAAATAAGCTTGCACCCAGATCCGATAAATGTATTTTCGTTGGTTATCCTAAGGAAACGAAAGGATATCAATTTTACAACCGATTCGAGAACAAAGTGTTTGTTGCTCGACATGGTGTCTTTCTAGAGAAAGAGTTTCTCTCTAAAGAAACTAGTGGGAGTAAAATTGATCTTGAAAAAATTCAAGAACCCGAAAATAACATGGAACCAATAGTAGAGACGAAACCAAGTTCACAAGAAGTTGTGGAACCGGTTCAAGATACACAAGTTCTTCGCAGATCAGATAGATTACGATCTGAACCTGAGAGATATGGATTTATCATGACGGAAAGTAATGAAGTAGAAATCATTGAGAATGATGAATCTACTTCCTATCAAGAGGTGATCTCCACTCCTGATTTGGACAAGTGGCTAGGAGCCATGGAATCCGAGATCAAATCCATGTACAATAATCAAGTTTGGAACTTGATTGATCCACCTGAAGGTGTAAAAACCATAGGATACAAATGGGTTTTCAAGAAGAAAACCGACATGGATGGGAAGGTACATACTTACAAGGCTAGGCTTGTTGCTAAGGGGTATAGGCAAATTCATGGTGTTGACTATGATGAAACCATTTCACCTGTAGCAATGCTTAAGTCTATTAGAATCTTAATTGCCATAGCCGCATATTATGACTATGAGATATGGAAAATGGATGTCAAAACAGCGTTTCTTAACGGAAACCTACTTGAGGATGTATACATGATACAACCTGAAGGGTTTGTCGATCCAAAGAATTCTAATAAAGTATGTAAGTTGCAGAGATCCATTTATGGATTGAAGCAAGCTTCGAGGAGTTGAAATCTACGTTTTGATGAATCAGTCAAAGAGTTTGGCTTCATCAAGAACGAAGATGAGCCTTGTGTATACAAGAAAATAAGTGGGAGCATAGTACTATTTCTGGTGTTATATGTCGATGACATCTTACTCATTGGAAACAATGTTCCTGCGCTTGAGACTGTCAAGTCCTGGTTAGGAAAATGTTTCTCAATGAAAGATATGGGTGAAGCGGCTTATATCCTTGGTATCAAGATCTATAGAGATAGATCAAGAAGGATGATTGGTTTAAGTCAAAGTACATACATTGACAAGGTCCTTAGAAGATTCCGCTTGGAAAATTCTAAGAGAGGGAACTTGCCAATGGGCCATGGCATTACTCTTAGCAAGACTCAAAATGTCCTAAGAAAAATGATGAGCGAAAGAGGATGAATGATATTCCCTATGCTTCGGCCATTGGGTCTATCATGTATGCCATGTTATGTACTAGACCTGATGTCTCGTATGCTCTGAGCATGACGAGTAGATACCAGTCTGATCCTGGTGAGAACCATTGGATAGCAGTCAAGAATATCCTTAAGTACTTGAGAAGAACTAAGGATGTATTCTTGGTATTTGGAGGAATGGAAGATGATCTTGTTGTAAGGGGTTACACAGATGCAAGCTTCTAAACTGATAAAGATGACTTTAGATCGCAGTCTGGGTTTGTGTTTATGCTAAATGGAGGTGTCGTTTGTTGGAAGAGTTCCAAGCAAAGCACTATTGCTGATTCTACAACCGAAGCCGAATATATAGCGGCATCGGATGCAGCTAAGGAGGCGGTTTGGATCAAGAAGTTCGTTAGTGACTTAGAAGTCATTCCGAGTATCACTAACCCGATAGAGCTTTATTGTGACAATAATAGTGCTATTGCCCAAGCAAAAGAACCAAGGTCACATCAACGATCCAAACACATTTTGAGACGTTTCCACCTCATTCGAGAAATCTGTGAAAGGGAAGACATTAAGATATGCAAGGTACCAACGGATGACAACATTGGGGATTCACTCACCAAACCTTTGCCACAAGCTAAACATGATGGTAATGTTAGGTCCATGGGTATAAGATACATGAATGATTGGGCCTAGTGCAAGTGGGAGACTGTAGGTGTTAGTGCCCTAGGCCTATAAAGATAGACTTAAATGTAATGTCATTATTCATTTATATAAGAGATTGTTATTTTGATTATTATATATGTTTGCATGTTTAATTGTAATAATCGTGTCCCTAGTACTTAGTAAGCACTAGTATGAAGTTTAATGGATAATCATGTGATGATTATATGCATAGAGATGCACATTAAATTCATGGGTACTTGTTAGAGAACAAGGTACTGGACTTGACCTGTTATGAGATTTATGTCATGGTCAAATATCATAGTTAAATCTCATATAGATATATCATTGATATCCTTTGACCTGAGATTATCATCATCTTCCACTCGATGAATATTGTGTTTGATATAGTTTAACAATATCTTTAACCGGATAACAATAAGGGCTATTATTGGCATGATAGGATTCTTGTTGGGAAGAATGATAAGTCAAGATGGAAATTTGTCCCTTGTAAAGAGAGATGTTTGCTAGGTCACTCATAAGTAAGATTGATGATGTACATGGCCATGTCCGAATGAATTAATGTGATTAATAACATTCGATTGATCAATTTACTTGGTAACGAGAAAGCATTGAACAAAATGAGTTGACGTGAACCATGACTCATGTTCGATATAACATCGTGAGACAATGAGATTGTGATATGTTCTATGTAGGAAATTAAACTTGATATTATATTATTTGGATAGGCATGATGGCTTGCTAGAGTCCGCTCATGTCTTATGAGGATTGATGTGATCGAACTCATTACCAACATAATATAGTCCTATGGGGTCACGCACATCGAACGAATTGTTAAAAATGGAAAATATGGAGTTTTTGTACTGAGGGGACGACTCGTCCCCTGGCCAGAACCAACTATTCCCTTGGCCGGGGACGAGTGTTTCAGAGGTTATGTCCTGAGGGACGACTCGTCCCATATGGGACGACTCGTCCCATATGGGACGACTCGTGCCCAAGATTTGTACCAACTATTCCCCTTAAAGGGGACGAGTGTATCTGAGGCAGTGTGAATGGGGACGACTCGTGCCCTATGGGACGAGTCGTCCCGTCGGCGCTGGCAGATACGTAACTGCTTCGAAATTAGGGTTTTCCAAATAGGAAAAGGTATTTATAGAGTATAAATACTGCCTCCCTTTTGCCCTAGCAGTAACACACGAAATTTGGGTTTAGAGAAACACAAATTGAGAGTTTTCAATTGAGAATTGAGAATAAAAAACACAACCAATTCCATATTTTTCTTAGATTGAAAGGGGTTTCAATCAAGGGATCTAGCAATCCACCTAGAAGAGTTCTAGAGTTCGTTCAACATGTGGATACACATAGAGGATCTTCACAATTCAAGATCTTAAGTTCGTGATTCAAGCTTCGTTCAGCAAGAATTCACAAGTTCATCAAATCCGGAATTGGAACAAGTTTGTCAAAGACAAAAGGCATCAAGGTTGGTTATTCTATTTCATCCTATTTAATTAATCATCTAGAACGGATCCATGGCTCCGGGTTTTCGTCTTAATTTTCTTTCTTCCGCTGCGCATGGACCCACGAAACCCAACAATTGTCTACAACCCTCTTCAAATTCCTTATCCTCTAAGCCTTCCTGAAGCTACTCCTTTGATTGAGCTCACCTTTGCACCCCAAAAGAAAACCAAGAAAAGAAATGTGTTGGATGCTTCTTTGTCATTTAGGGGTGGAGTTCGTCGACAATCAGAGAGGATCAAGACATTGTTTAGGTCCAAAATTCCATCAAACACAACTGATGATCCAGTTGAGGTGGAAGATAACTCAAGCTCCTCTCTCAATGTCTCATCCGAGGAAGGTTCGGACCCAATTTTCAAAGATACCAAGGAGCCTTCGTCTACTTCAGATGATGATGAGGAAGCCTGGCTTGAGGATGAAGAAACTCTAGCACAAGCCCAGTACAGAGTAGCAAAGAGACAGAAAATTCAGAAGAGTATCGCCCCAAGTGTTGCCAATCCAATGGCAACACCTGAGACAACACCAGCAGCCAAGTCTAAACCACAGTCAAGCTCTCCATCTTATTCTCCCATCCCATGGCCTGAGGTAATAACCCCTACTCACTCTCAAGAGTCGAAATCAGATTATGAATCATTTGGTTATTATGAACGTCCATTCCTATCTGATGAGTTTTATTGTGAATCCAACTTAGATAAGTGGGTTCAAGACTCGGATAAGAGGATTTTGAATGAAAGTAACATCAATGTGATTCAGTTCAGAAGTCTAGGGGTGTACCAATTTTTGAAGGATAGAAATTTTTTACCTACTGTTACTAGGGTTTCAGTCTATGTCGAAAGTGTGGTTAGGAACTTTTTTTCTCATCTAAGGGAGGAAATAGATGATAGGAACACTCCTCATTATGGAAAAAATTTTGTTAGGGGTAAAATTTATGATTTTAATCCCTCTATCATCAACAAATATTTTGGCATCCCTAGTGTCGAAGATGAGTGTTTGGATGTCGAACCTAATACCCTAGCTAACTTTCTGACTTGAGGGAGAATTTCTGTGTGGATTGATCATTTCAAAGCAACCCATCTTTCATCTCTGTTTAGTGTTCTTCATAAAATTTGCATCACAAATTGGTTACCAACTGCAAATGAGAACACGGTTACTTTTGAGCAAGCATTGTTATTATACAAATTGGGTAAGAAACAGAGAGTTAATTTTGAAAGATTGGTTTTTGCTCACCTAGATGCATGGGCCAAAAATAAGAAAACATCCTCCTTCATTTTTCCTTCCCTAATTTATAATTTCCTTCTATTCCAAAAATTTAAACCATGGAATGTGGACAACATCTCTGAGAAGCCTATTTTCTATAAAATTAGCAAGCATTTTACTGAAGGAGATAGGCACAGAGATTTGCTCTGGATTTTGGTTACAACAGCTGCTCTAACTGCTGCCCCTGCTACCAGTGTCGCCCCAAGTGTTGCCCCTGAAATTGGCAACACTCCAGGCAACACTGCTCCTGCTATGATAGATGCTGCTATGGTACTGAATTTTTTCAATAGGCTGGTGAAGCATATCGACTCAGTTATGCAGGGGTGGTTGGACATGCGGTCAGACATGATGAATATGGTAGAATTGATTTCTTCCAAAATAGGGGAGATCAATCAAGACCAAGGCGTGATGGAGCTGATGGAGCTGGACCTAGTGGCACGAATGCAGCTGAGGGAGGTGATGAAGAAGCTGGTAATGCAGAAGGTTGAATGGTTGTTTGATTTGGTGGTTGGTTTTAAAAACTATTTTATTTGTTTTAATTTGGTTTATGATATTTAAACAATTTTAATTCTGTTTTTTTTTTCTTTGTTTCGACTGGAATTTTCTTCAAACATAGTTGGTTGGTTTGCTAAACATTTGGGTGGTTGTTTGAAGTTATTAATAATTATTTTGTTTAGTTATTAATTTCGTAATTAAGGGGGAGATATATTCGAAATTATTTGACTATGTTTGCCTGAAAGTTGATGTTGCCGCTCTTGTGAGTGTGATACTTTGGTGGAAAAATATTTTAACATTGCCTGAAGGTCGAGTAATCAAGATGGGATTTCTAGGAATATTGGGTTTCTTAAATCCGCACCAATAGGTGACCAAGTAAAAGAGATATTGTTTAGCTATTCAGGGGGAGATTAGGATAGAGTACAAGGTATCTACAGCAGAGGTAAGCTAATATTTATTTCATATATACATTTAAATCTTTGATAGAAAAGTCAAAAATCTATTTACCAAACTTACCTATTGGTGCGGATTTAAGAAACCCAATATTCCTAGAAATCCCATCTTGATTACTCGACCTGACATCAGTTATGTTGTTCATGAGAGCTAAGCTAATTCATGCACATGCCTCGCCAAGCCAACCCCATCTTGATTTTGGGTTTAGAGCGCTTCGTTACCTTAAACATGCGCCAGGCCAAGGGATCATGTTTCCATCAGACTCTTCTCTAACTTTGCGAGCCTATTGTGATGCGGACCGGGATGTCCTACAACTCCTCGCTCTACTACCGGCTATATCTTGTTTCCATCAGACTCTTCTCTAACTTTGAGTTTCTCATGCGAACACCGTTTCTCTATTTTGTGATAACCAAGCCGCACTCCACATCGCTGCAAACCCGGTCTTCCATATCGCTGCAAACCCGGTCTTCCATGAACGTACCAAACATATTGAGTTCATATTTCACAAGGTGGCTTTGGCACTACAATTGTAAATGGAAAATGCACAGATCTGGTAATTTGCAAAAAAAAAAAAAAAGAGCAACATTCAAATACACACAATTTTCATCATACAATCAATCCTCACTCATTCACACCAAGTAACACATTTTGGCAGGCAGCTACAAGCTACCTTCCAATCACACCATAATATTTTAAGAAAAATAAATAAATATAATACATAATAATAGGCTCTCCTCCTAGCAAATCTATTCTAGTCTTGATTTATTCTCTATCGACAATCAACAGTGCTTCAAGTTCTTCTCTTCTGCGCTCCAAGTCCTGTAAATTTAGCATTAGAAATCATATCATTCTATTGAAACGAGAAAACTGGGTTTCTATCCCTTAACCCACCATTCAGAAATGCAGCATTAATATCAACCATTATGCAATTTTGCGCAAATATTTTGATTCCTAATATCACCTTTTTTTTTCTTTTTAAAACCAATAGTTTTCACTCTAAGCCGCAACCACATCATAGCTAGTGGGATTTGCTAAAATGGATTAACACAGTAAGAGAATGCTTTTCAAAATAGTTGTCATAGCAGTAGACGGTTAATTGAGTCATTTTCCTACATAACCTCACTAAAGCAACCGCGACCCCAGAAACCTAAAGTAACTATCTGCTCAGATTGGTGAAAACATGAAGCTAGTGATCAGGTACCGGAACCCAACAATTGACTCGTAGAAGAAAAAAAATAGGTGCACGAAGAACTTTTTTTTCCATCTGGCCCAAAATGAATGTCTATTTTCTAGAAAAATTTGTCCTAAAATGAATGCCTATCTTCTAGATAACTTTGCCCCTAAATGATTTTTTACCAAAATGTTTTTCACACTTCATTACATACCTGCAAGAGTAAAAGTTAAGCAAGAATATTTGTGCATATTTGGCATTAACTTTCATAAAAAGTTATCATTTTCAGAATGTCCCTTGAATGAAAAATAGACACATTTTAAAATGGAGGGAGTATTAACTAAATGGTTCGATGCATTGACTCCCATCTCTAAAGTGTCTGTTAACCACTAATTTATTTTTCTAAAAACGGTCTATAAGAGATGATTCTAGATGTCGAAGGGACATTTTTTCAAGATTTTCCCTTTTTCACCAAGATGACAAGGAAACAAAAAAGTGGCTAGCTTGAATGGAATTCAGGCAGAATGCCCAATATTCACTTGCGTCCACTAGTTCCGGTCAGTAGTTTTACCTGGCGATCCTTAATGGCCTTCTCCGTTGAAGTTTCTTTCTTCTGTCGAGCACGCTTGAGACAACCAATGCATAGAACTCCCTGAAAATAGGAAGAGAATGGTGTTGGATAGTAATTTATCCAGTTCTACTTAATACATAAAATGACGTAATCCTAATCCCTCTGTCACATAAAGATAGTCTTGCTTCTTTATTGGTTAATTTGATTGAACTTTGACGAAATATTTACGATTTTTTTATTCAAATGAAATTTTAAAACTTGTTAATGATACACCATTAAAAGTACTACCAATAACAGTTTTTAGATTTTCATCAGGATAAATAAATTAACATAAACTAATGGTCAAAATTCAATCAAATGTACTTTTAAAGAGTGGGACTATCTTTATGGGACGGAGGGAGTAAAAAACTACGCTATAAATAGAAAATGGTGGGCTTATGGCGCGTGAAAGACCAATTCATTAACAGCAATTATGCAAATGACTCATAACACAAAACAAAGAAAGGAAGAACATTAAACTGTGTTCTACACTGTAGGGAATGAGAAGAAACTGGGTTGTAAAAATTGTAGTAATTTTTTTATCAGCATTGCTAAACCAACTATGGACAAATTCAGATAGGAAGGAATGACATTCAAGCCCCAAGAGGAAAATTTTGTGAGTAAATTTGATTTTGATAAGATATAAGGACTCATTGTAATTGAACAGAAGAGAGAACATATAATCCCTTGTTTCTATCTTACCAAAATAACATAAACCAAGCCACATGCAAGGAGCATGTAGCTTGCTATATTCTGCAGAATTAACTCTTTTCGATCCCCAGAAGTATCAGTGTAGGCTCTTGTCATGACTGCGACACTGATAGAAAAATAACAAAATATAAGTCCTCCCAAATGATCTGTAATTTCAACAACTAAAGTTTTTACAGATTTGTAAATTAGGTTCTTTAAAATCTGGCTGAAGAAAGCCTGACGTGTACACAAGAAGAATCATGATAGTCATAAAAATAAAATTAGATTGAACTTGATTGTTTATAAAAATAAAATTAGATTGAACTTGATTGTTTATAAAGTCTTAATATATAGCAGTAGTTATGTGGCCATCTTGAGATGGTAATATATATCCTCTTTATTTTTGACATACAAGATCTGCAGCATACCCCTGCCAGCCCAAAATTCAAGTACCTGCACCATGTTGAACGAAAACCAAATTAGGTAATGAAGCTCTATTCCATTGCCATTGACAGTAAACACATAGCTAGTCATTGAGAATTGATACTAAGTAATGTATTGATCTAGACTTAACTACAATTTGGATCTACACATTGGATACGTGAGGCGGCAAGTGAAGGGAAGCAATCAGAATTCTTACTCCCTCCGCCCCATAATAAATGTCGCACTTTCTTTTTTTGTATGTTCCAAAATAAATGTCGCGTTTCTAAATACGGAAACAATCTCAGTGCAATTTTACAGGGGTACAATCAATGTACAAACAAGTAAAGCACATTCCTTAAGAACGTTGACAAGTCAAATGCGACATTTAGTTTGGGACGGAGGGAGTAATTAACCTAATTGATTAGGGCATAAAAATTTGAATCCACCAAACAATAATATGTCACTGAAAATCTGTCAACATCAGAATCTTTGGTTAACTGAACACATCAAGTGTGCCAAACACAAATGTTATGGTGAGACACCCACGGACTTGAACCTTATTCTATACTTCCTGCCTCCCTAAGCTAGAGACTTTGCCAAGTCACTGAAAGATGTTTAAATTAATAAATCTGGGAAACTTTACGTACATAAAAGGCCGAATAAAATAACACTTAATAGTGAAAGTTGCATCCCTTCAGTGTTCATCAGTTTATTAAAACTAAGAATTAGAAAAATAAAATAAAACAAACCAGGGGCTTGTTAGTAGAAGTAATGGCATTGTAAAGGGATTAACAAGAAAAATCCAATAGGCAATTGTCTCTAATTTACAAAATTGATATGCTCAATATAGCATGATCACAGCACAGCAGTTCATTCACCTTCTAGACTAGATTGACTTCCTTCAGCAGTTGGCTACTAGATATCTATATAATCCCTTACCTCTCTGACAGATTTAAAATTATTTCATCTTTTCTCGATTATATTATTCCCTAAGTTCTAAATTGGGCATAGTTTTTCAGTATTGCTCACATTTACGGACCATGGATTTCAACCATACCCAATGCCTCTATTTTATAGTACACCAAACTCTCCTTCAAATAAACACCAAGTTTATCTAGCCAGGTCGCTATAGCAAGTAGCATGCGTGTAGTGAACCACTCAACTTCCACAGCTCAATCACCACTCGACATTCACCCACTAAGCTATAAAAAAGAGGTGAAATATTAATATTCATTATTCCTTCAGTTTCATAACTAAGTGTTGCAATTGACTTGTCAAACATTTTAAATAATGTATTTTACTTGTTTGTGCATTGCTTGTCATACAGTAAATTTGCACAAGATTAGGTTCTTATTTATTTCCTTATTTAGTAACATGACACTTATTTTGAGAGGGACCAAAAAGGAAAGTGTCACACTTACTATGGGACAGATGGAGTATTATTCTACTTATTAATTTCATCAAATGTTCTACCCTCTATGATTTCTCATACGAGTATTTCATTTATTTAACTACCATTAACGGGTTTCCCGAATATTGCATCAACGGGTTTTATCCCTGTCACCGCTCCGTTACTTCCTCTGGCGCAAAAGTTCCCCTCAGTTTGATTTCCTCACCGCTACTCACGCTCTCTTCTTCCAAAATTCATCCGCCGGGGCGGTTTCAACAGAGATTTATCGCTCTATCTTAAAGGTTCGATTTGTTTATGCAATTTTCTATTTCAATATTCAAACTAGTTTTGTTCAAGGTTCAATGTTTTCTTTTTCCTTTTTGCCCCCAAACATCTTCCTCCAATTTTCAATTCTTACAAACTATGTTTGGCTGGGATATTTCTACGTGCTTCGCTTGTCGAAGAATTGGAGAGGATAACGAATTTCTTTTGGTGGGGTAATCGACGAGATGGTTCATGGGATATTAATTGGATGCAATTGCAAGAATTATGTATTATGAAAGAAGCGTTTGGATTTGGATTTCATGATCTTTGGTTGTTCAATTTAGCAGTGTTTGAGCACCTTGGTTGGGGGTTTATAGCTCACCCGGAGCCGGATGCCTTAAATTATGGTGTTCTCAAAGCTAAATATTTTCCGAGTGGGGATTTTGTAAATGCCAATATAGGGCAGTGTTCAAGCTACGCTTGGAGAGGCGCCTGTGCGTCCCAAGACATTGTTAAGAAAGATACAAGGTCGAAGATTGTGAATTGTCATAAAATCCTATTTTTGGATTATCCATGACTTCATAATTGTACTAGTTCCTTTGGTGGCATAGCAATTTTATGCACGAGCACCCTCTTTTGTCATCCCTCATTTTACAATTTTTATGTAATTCAAATTGCCATTGTAATGACCGATAATGCCTGGGTTGAGCATCTAATATTTGTGGAGAACCTACTCATATTCTTGTTCTTTTGCATTTGATTCAATGGTTTCTTGATTTTAAAAAAAAAAAAAAAACTGAGTATTTCATTTAAAATCAGAAGTTGCTCAATGTTAACAGATGACTGATACAAATCAATAATCACTCTTCCTATAAATGAGAAGCAAAATCGTAAATTGAGAACAATAACACAGTATTGCCAAACAATTAAGAAATCAAACCTTCCAGAACTTGATGATGAATCCCCATTCAGTCTCAGCAACCACAACCAAACATGCAATTAAAACGGCGTAACACCGAAATATTCCACCAATCACCTACACAAATGAAATTATTCTTCATATTACCTCAAATTTGAATGTAGAGAGATGGAGCAAGAGATTGCATACATCGAATCCGTTCTTGAAAGATCGGAAGGCGGAGATGACATTTACAGTAATGCAGAGAATAGCAGCCACGGCGGTAACGAAGCTGAAGCAACGACAAGCATACAGTATGGGGTCGGATCCTCTGGGAGGCGGCGAAGGGGATGGAGAAGAAGGTCCGGCGACGTCGCCTCCCTGTCCCTGTGAGTGAGATGTCTCTCCCTCATCCTTTGTCGACATTTTCACTTACCTACTAGTTAAGGACTTGTTTAAACTGGCTTTCCTTTTTGGGAGTAATTTGGAGACTAATATTTTTGGATATTTATAAATAAATTATTTTTTCCTTTTCTTAATCCTTGTGGGGGTAACAATCTGTTGGAAAAATTAGTATGTTTGAAGGAAATTAATGGGTTAATTTCTAAAGGGTAATTTTGTCAAATTACCTAAGTGATTTGTGTTTGTGAAAAATAAAATATTTAATTGTTCAAAATGGGTTTTGGATGAATTAAATATAGATGCTCAAATGATTTGGCCAAATAAAATTTGATTTTGTAAATCAAAAATTTGGTTTTGAATTTTTCTGAGGTGCTCGGCCGAGCGGGTTGTTGACTCGGCTGAGCGAGTGAAATGAAGGTTCCAAGTTTCTGGAAAGCCTTGCTCGGCGAGCAGCTATAAGACTTCGGCCGAGATCCCGGCGTAAATTTAACACCAATATTAAATGCGTAAAATCGAAATGAAAATCATTATGGCTAATGATTTTGGTTTGATGGTGGTTTAATATTCGTAATAAAGTTGTTTATTACATTTTATTACTTGATTAAATCATTGATTTTCAGTTTTTTCTTGGTTGGTTTGAAATCTTTAAATAGTTGTTTGTTAACAACATTTGAACTAACTTTTACAAACAACTTGAAAAAACCCAACAGAGAAAAAGCACTTGATTTTTCTGAATTCCTCCTCCATATTCTTTGGTGCATATTGTTATCATCTTCCTTGGCCTCCTCTGTTGCATATACAAAGAAGAGGTGATCTAGTCCAAGCGCAATTCAACTCGCCGGGAACTTAGGTGCAAAGTGCCCCGGTCCGCACGTTCTATCCTCGGGAGACAAGCGATCCAAGAAAAACTCAAGCACACTCGGTGAGGATCGAATATGTCTTAAGGAGACAGTGATTTCATTGGGCTCGTGCGGCAAAGAAATTCAAGAACTTCTCCTTTTTATTTTTCTGTTTTTTATCAATTTATTGTGTATTATTTTCCGTAATTGTACTCCATCGTGCTACAATCTTAAGACATATCCTAATCGAGGGAGTGTCGATTACGCTTAGAAAAACAGAAATTTAACTTGGTTGTTGTGTTTCGAGATGGCGACGAACAACAACAACGTGGAGACCCAAGTTGGACCCCAAGTGGAACCCCAAACTAATTCCCAAACTCGGAAATGGAAGTGGCTCTAAGACCGTGATTAATCCTCATACAATTTATATCCCGACCCTCATGCGGAAAAACCCGAGAAGTTTGTTGGCCACGACTTTAAGCGTTGGCAACAAAAGATGCTTTTCTACCTCACTACCTTGCACTTGGCAAGATATCTGAAAGAAGATATGCCAAAGGTGAGCGAAGGAGAAACCAATGTTACAACCTTGGCTGCCGTTGAAACATGGAAGCATGGGGAGTACTTGTGCAGAAATTACGTCCTCAATTCGCTTTGCATTCTCTCTATAACGTGTTTAATGAGAAGAAAACCGCAAAGGAATTGTGGGGGTCGTTGGACCACAAATATAAAATTGAGGATGCGGGAACAAAGAAGTTCATTGTTGCCCGTTTCCTTGATTTTAAGATGGTGGACAACAAGAGTGTGAAATCTCAAGTGGATGAGTTTCAAACTATCTTGCACGAGATTCATGCCGAAGGTATGGTTATAAGTGAAAGCTTCCAAGTGGCGCAATCATTGAAAAATTGCCTCCATCTTGGAATGATTTCAAGAACTACCTTAAGCATAAGCGAAAGGAAATGGATGTGGAAGGAATTATCCTTCGATTGAGTATTGAAGAGAACAATAGAGTTGCTTTGAAACCAAGTTTGTTTCTAGCGTGGCTAAGGCCAATGTGGTGGAGCATGGTGAAAGCTCCAAAGGGAAACGGTTTGGAAAGGGAAAAGGGAAGGTTGTGACAACTTCCAAGAATTCCCACTTGGGACCAAAAGGTGGTGTTTCCAAGAAGAAGTTCGAAGGAACTTGTTATAATTGTGGCGGTCAAGGCCACAAGGCTCATGCTTGCAAGTTGCCTAAGAAGGCTCGTGAGGCCAACATGGTGGAAGGCATTGCTAGAGACGTGTCCGAGATGCACCTCGCACTGTGATTTCCGAGGTGAATTTGGTGGGTTCAAACCCAAATCAATGGTGGATTGACACCGGCGCTACTAGACACGCCAAAGGTGCTCTAATAGAGACATGTTTAGTGCTTTTGTTGCTAAGGATGGCGAGAAGCTATTCATGGGGAATTCAAACCCACCTCAGAGATCAAAGGAGAAGGAAAAGTGGTTTTGAAGATGACATCCGGGAAGGAGTTTGACTCTCAACAACGTGCTTTATGTGCCCGATATCCCAAGAACTTGGTGTCCTGGATCGCTTTTGATAAAGCATGGATTTCGTATTGTGTTTGAGTCCAATGTAGTCACTTTGTCTAAGAGTGGAATGTTTGTAGGCAAAGGTTATGTCAATGATGGACTGTTTAAGCTAAGTGTAATGGTTGTGAAAGCGAAAGCTAATGATATGAATATCTCTTCCGTTTACTTGCTTGAGTCATCTAATTTGTGGCATGGTAGACTTGGTCATGTTAATTTTGATTCTATACGTCGTTTGACAAAAGCAAATTCTATTCCAAAGTTTAAAGTTGATTGTAAACAAAAATGTGAAATTTGTGTAGAAGCAAAATTAACAAGAAAGTCATTTCCATCAGTTGAAAGACATAGTGAACCACTTGAATTGGTTCATACGGACTTATGTGACTTTAAATCAACACAATCACGGGACGGCAATAAGTACTTCATGACTTTTGTAGATGATGGCACAAAGTATTGCTATGTGTATCTTCTAAAAAGTAAAGATGAAGCTATAGAGAAGTTTACTCTCTATAAAAATGAAGTTGAGAATCAATTAAACCGAAAAATTAAGGTGCTAAAAAGTGATAAAGGTGGTGAATATGAATCTCCATTTGAAGCAATTTGTGCTCAAAGTGGAATTAAACATATTACCTCGGCACCTTATACACCCCAACAAAACGGTGTTGCCGAAAGGAAAAATCGGACATTGAAAGAAATGATGAATGCCATGTTATTGAGTTCGGGATTACCGGATAACATGTGGGGGGAAGTCGTGTTGTCGGCTAACTACGTGTTAAACAAAATACCCCGAAAGAAACAAGACAAAACTCCTTATGAAATATGGCATGGAAGAATGCCAAGTTATAAACACTTGAAAGTGTGGGGGTGTCTTGCAAAGGTAGCCATACCTCCTCCTAAAAAGGTGAAAATTGGACCAAAAACTGTTGATTGCATATTCATTGGATATGCACATAATGATAGTGCTTATAGATTTCTTGTGTATGAGTCGAAAATTGATGCTATACACAAAAATACTATAATGGAATCTGTGAACGTATCGTTCTTTGAGAATATATTCCCGTGTAAGTCAAGAAATGAGGCAAGCTCATCGACTAGGGTAATAGATTCAATAGAAGACGAACATGTTCAAGATGAAAGAGAAGAAGAAGAGGTAGAACCTCAACGGAGCAAAAGATCTAGGATTGAAAAATCCTATGGTCCGGACTTTCTAACCTATATGGTAGAAAGCGAACCACAAAGTTACAAAGAAGCCGTTAGCTCTTCGGAAGGACCTTTGTGGAAGGAAGCAATTAAAAGTGAAATTGATTCCATTTTGCAAAATCACACATGGGAACTAGTGGACCTTCCTCCGGGAAGTAAAACACTAGGATATAGGTGGATTTTCAAAAGAAAAATGAAAGCGGACGGAACAATTGATAAGTACAAGGCCCGACTTGTAATTAAAGGTTACGTACAGTAAAGAAGGCCTAGACTATTTTGACACCTATTCTCCTCGTTACGAGAATAACGTCAATAAGAGTTGTACTTGCAATTGCCGCATTGAGAAATCTTGAAATACATCAAATGGATGTAAAAACAGCCTTTCTAAATGGAGATTTAGAAGAGGAGATTTACATGGAACAACCCGAGGGGTTTGTTGCACATGGACAAGAAAAGAAGGTGTGCAAATTAGTAAAGTCATTGTATGGCTTGAAACAAGCACCAAAACAGTGGCATCGAAATTTGATAATGCTATGATGCAAAGTGGATTTAAGATAAATGAGTGTGACAAATGTGTCTATACTAAAACCACGGAAAATGGCTATGTCATTTTGTGTCTTTATGTAGACGACATGCTTATCATAGGGAGTTGTGATAAGATGATCAAATCCACGAAAGACATGTTGAATTCAAAATTTGACATGAAAGATATGGGACTTGCGGATGTAATCCTTGGAGTTAAAATTTCTAGAATATCCAATGGACTTGTGTTAAGTCAATCTCATTATGTGGATAAAATTCTTGAGAAATTTAGCAAGGATGACAATGGAATAGCGAGTACTCCAATCGACCCGAATCTTCATCTATCAAAGAATAGAGATGAACCGGTGTCTCAATTAGAGTATTCGAGAGTTATTGGAAGTCTAATGTACTTGATGAGTTGTACTAGGCCGGATATTGCTTACACTGTTAGCAAGTTAAGCCGGTATACAAGTAATCCTGGAACAAATCATTGGAAGGGTATAGTGAGAGTACTAAGGTACTTAAGATATACTCGTGATTTTGGACTACATTACACTAGACATCCAGCTGTGATAGAAGGATATAGTGATGCTAATTGGATATCAGATATCAAAGACTCAAGGTCTACAAGTGGATATTTATTCACATTAGCAGGTGCAGCTATATCATGGAAATCTTCTAAGCAGACTGTTATAGCCAGATCAACCATGGAATCTGAGTTTATAGCATTAGATAAATGTGGTGAAGAAGCCGAATGGCTACGCCAATTTCTAGAAGATATTCCAAGATGGGAAAAGCCCGTGCCCGCAATTAGTGTACATTGCGATAGCCAATCTGCGATTGGTAGGGCACAAAGTCATATGTATAATGGTAAGTCTAGACATATACGTCGAAGACATAATACCATTAAACAACTACTTGCAACTGGCACCATATCTATTGACTATGTGAGGTCAAAAGATAATTTGGCGGATCCGCTAACCAAAGGGTTAAGTAAAGAGATAGTTGCAAGGTTGACATTGGGAATGGGTTTAAAGCCTCTTGAGAAGTTGAACGCAGCGGAAAACCCAACCTACTTGACTGGAGATCCCAAGATCTAGGTTCAAAGGGACAACCTAACTGTTAATAGACTTGTAGCGTCACTGTGGGGGTCAACCCTATACTCATTCCTTAAAGTGACATCCCGAGATGAATGAGGTTAAGCCTACGGCTTTTAATGATTCTCATGAGAAGTAAAATGGTTTACTTAAAAGAATCACCTATGTGAGAAAGAAGTAGAGGCCGCTTCGAGAAGAATTGTGTGAGGCTCAATTCTTAGACCTTCTCACAGAACCAGGCATTGTGATCCAGGGCCATGAATGGACACAGCTATGAGAGCTGAATTGTGTTAGGGCGATACCTGTGTAAAGTATATGATCGGCTACACAAAAAGCTAGCAGTTCAAGGACATCGCGTCTACTGATTAGCGAGTAGAGTAAATATGCTTTTACAAGGGAAGGTTCAAAGGGCAAACCCCTACCTATCCTATGCAGGTTTTCGACTGCCGGACTTTATCACCTATCCTCATGAATTTCCTTCATGTGGGGGATTGTTGGAAAAATTAGTATGTTTGAAGGAAATTAATGGGTTAATTTCTAAAGGGTAATTTTGTCAAATTACCTAAGTGGTTTGTATTTGTGAAAAATAAAATATTTAATTGTTCAAAATGGGTTTTGGATGAATTAAATATAGATGCTCAAATGATTTGGCCAAATAAAATTTGATTTTGTAAATCAAAAATTTGGTTTTGAATTTTTCTGAGGTGCTCGGCCGAGCGGGTTGTTGACTCGGCGAGCAGTGGCTGAAAAGAAGGTTCCAAGTTTCGAAAGCCTTGCTCTACCGAGCGAGCTATAAGACTCGGCGAGCGAGATCCTGCGTAAATTTAACAGCCAATATTAAATGCAGAAAACTGAAATGAATATCATTATGGCTAATGATTTTGGTTTGATGGTGGTTTAATATTCGTAATAAAGTTGTTTATTACATTTTATTACTTAATTAAATCATTGATTTTCAGTTTTTTCTTGGTTGGTTTGAAATCTTTAAATAGTTGTTTGTTAACAACATTTGAACTAACTTTTACAAACAACTTGAAAAAACCCAACAGAGAAAAAGCACTTGATTTTTCTGAATTCCTCCTCCATATTCTTTGGTGCATATTGTTATCATCTTCCTTGGCCTCCTCTGTTGCATATACAAAGAAGAGGTGATCTAGTCCAAGCGCAATTCAACTCGCCGGGAACTTAGGTGCAAAGTGCCCCCGGTCCGCACGTTCTATCCTGGGAGACAAGCGATCCAAGAAAAACTCAAGCACACTCGGTGAGGGATCGAATATGTCTTAAGGAGACAGTGATTTCATTGGGCTCGTGCAGCAAATTCAAGAACTTCTCCTTTTTATTTTTCTGTTTTTTATCAATTTATTGTGTATTATTTTCTGTAATTGTACTCCATTGTGCTACACAATCTTGGTTTGTTCAGTATTATATTACTAGTAAAAGCCCGTGTTCAAGGACACGTGTTTTTTTTTCTTTAAAGGGCAAAATGGAAAAGAGACAACTTAGTAAGGATAAAATGAAAAATTTGGCATTTGAAACTATTCATAGAACTGTTCATGACATGATGTGATTTACTCTATACTATAAATTTTACATATATTCATTTTTTTATTTTTGATCTTTGATTTAATGATTAATCGCAATTTATGGTTCTTATTCAATCTTGGTTTGTTTTCAAATACTTATGACCTCACTTGGCATCATGTCGGTAGTTGTTTCCTCAAATTCTTCTTTAAATGTGTGCCGACATACATACGTATTAAAGTTACTACAAACTTTATCCACCTTGCAAAATCACAATTTGATCTTTCATTACGTGGCATGATTGTTTTATTTCGGATTGATTGTTAGGTGTATTTGGTAGCACCAAACGATTTCTGTCGGTAATCAATAACAATCTTAAAATATTTAATTTTTTTTTAAATAAATCATTGTTAATACTTCCTCCGTCCCACTTCAAGTATCACTTTTTACCCAAAATGGCGTCCCGTTTGAAGCGTCACATTTCCTAAAAAGGAAATATTTATTAATATTCTATTATCACATCCACTATTCCCTCCACTAATTCTCTCTCCTCTACACTCACAACACTTTTTAAATTCACTATTCACAAAATCTAGGGAAAAACGCGTTTCTCCATAAGTTATGGAGAAACGGGTCCCGACATGTCGCGCGACAATGAGCTAGATAGCCTGAAAGCGCATGAAGCCGATATCCGTAAACCTTCAAATGAATATCCGTAAACCTTCAAAATGTTTCGGATATACATTTGAAGGTTTTTCTGAATATCCGTAAACCTTCAATAGCAATTTCCTGGATACGCCTCTAACACATTTCCTGATATACGCACCTAACAGCTTTTCTCGATATGCACCTAATGCTTCTGGATATACATTTCACATCCTTCCTCGACTATCAAATACAAAAGCTTCGGATATCAACCTGCAAAGCCTTCCTGGCTATCAAATGCAAAGCTTCCTGATATCCGTCAGCTTTTGGTCTTGGCCTTGGATTTTTTTTTTCTGGATATACATTTCACATCCTTCTGGCTATCAAATACAAAGCTTCTGGATATCAACTGCAAAGCTTCTGGCTATCAAATGCAAAGCTTCTGGATATCCAGAAGCTTTTGGTCTTGGCCTTGGGTTTTTTTTTTCTGGTTATCAAATGTAAAGCTTCTGGCTATGAAAAATACGTTTCTCCATAGTTATGGAGAAACGCGTTTCTCAGCAGACGCACTCTTCACTATTTCCTTCACTAATTCTCTGTCCTATTTTCAAATTACACTCACAACATTTTTTCCCCATTTTTTTCTTAATTTGCGTGTCACCCCTAAAAGGGTGACACTCTTAGTGGGACGGAGGGAGTATTTATGATTAGCGGTTCTTACTCTGTAATGTAACTGTAACTGAGAATATTATTGCTTGTTTGTTCGGTAAGAGAAATATGGAATGTGTGTTATAATTCAAGTCAATATTCTACCTTTAGGCTCCGTTTGTTTGGGGGAAAATGACTTTCGAAAAATGATTTCCTGAAAAATATTTTTCGGAAAAGAAAAATGTTTTCCGAAAAAATGAAGATGTTTTCCGGAAAATGAATATGTTTTCCTGAAAATGAGATAAACATGTTTTCGGCTGTTTGGTAAAGAAAATATTTTTCGAAAAATATTTTCATGTGTTTAATGAAAATATTTTTCGAAATCCGAATATTATTAAATTAATGTGATGATATATTTTTATTGAAATGAGTGTCTTCAAAATCATATTTTCTTGAATTATTAATTTTTTTATAAAAACTCTTTTTTCCTTTCTTTAATTTTTTTTCAAACCAAGTGATTTTTTAGCTAATTGTTATAATATAAATTTTAAAAAAAAATCAGACTTAAAATATTATCCATCCACTTTGTTTACATAAGTTTTGAGTTTATTATTGATAATTTATTTGTTAATTAAAACTCCAAGAAAAAAATAAAATAAGAACTGAGATTTAAGTGACTTAAATATATATATATATATATATATATATATACTCCCTCCGTCCCCGTCGAACTGATACCAAAATTTTGGGCACACAGATTAAGAAAAAGTAAGAGAGAGAAAAAGTGAAAGAAAATGTTGTGAGTATGAAAAATTAAATAGGAGAGAATGAGTGGGAGGAATAGTTAGGAGAGAGAATGTTGTGAGTGTAAAAGTGAAATAGGAGAGAGAATGAGTGGGGAATATAGTAAAGATTCACTTTCATTTTGGGCAGTATCAATTGGGCTGGGACGGACCAAAAAGAAAATAAGTATTAATTGGGCTGGGACGGAGGGAGTATATATATATAATCATTTCGTGAATAAAGAAAAAATGGAAGAGAATAGAATGAGAAAATAAAATGTTGTACCTTGTGAAATATAAGTTGTACAAAAGGATTCCCTTATAAACTCAATTGTGAAATATCATAATCATCAAAATTCTCTTATAAACAAATATGGATTTGATAAGCCTTTTAATCGCGGATGCGCGTACTTATATACACCAACCTGCCTTGGGACGAGGGCTGCCCTCCCTTCACTCACGTCTCACCATAGTGCCCGATTTGTCTTTTTTTCGATTGATGAACAAGAAGGAAAATGGAATTCTTGAATTTCATGACTCGCCCTCGGCTACGTGTCCTTTGGACCCTTCGCCCGCCCATCTCACCACTCCCCTTCCCATGGCCAAGCCCATCCTGAAGTTTCAGTTCATGCTTTGCATGTGACCTCATCTTTAGAAAGACTATATAGAATTTTCGTTACTCATATTTCACAAGGTACAACATTCTACTTCCTCATTCTATTCTCTTCCATTTTTGCTTTATTCACGAAATGATTAACACTCATTGAAACTTATATATATATATATATATATATATATATATATCACCAAAATCTCAGTTCTTATTTTATTTTTTCTTGGAGTTTTAATTAACAAATAAATTATCAATAATAAACTCAAAAATTGTGTAAAAAAAGTGGATGGATAATATTTTAAGCCTGATTTTTTTTTAAATCTACATTATAACAATTAGCTAAAAAATCACTTGGTTTGAAGAAAAATTAAAGAAGAAAAGGAAAAAAAAAGTTTTTATAAAAAAAAAAAATTCAAGAAAATATAATTTTGAAGACACTCATTTCAATAAAAATATATCATCACATTAATCTAATAATATTCGGATTTCGAAAAATATTTTCATTAAACACATGAAAATATTTTTCGGAAAATATTTTCCTTACCAAACAGCCGAAAACATGTTTATCTCATTTTCCGGAAAACATCTTCATTTTCTGAAAAACATCTTCGTTTTCCAGGAAAACATCTATTTTCGAAAAACATCTTCATTTTTTCAGAAAACATTTTCCTTTTCCGAAAAATATTTTTCAGGAAATCATTTTTCAAAAGTCATTTTCCCTCAAACAAATGGAGCCTTAGGGGGCGTTTGGTTCGGTGGAAAAAAAAAGTGAAGGAATGGAATTGTCAATGGAATGGAATTGTAATGGAATTGGAATGGAAAAAAACTGGTCAACCCCCTCCGTTTGGTTGGCACGGAATGGAATGGAATTGTCATTCAATTCCTTGACAAATCATGTTTGGTTTGAAAATACAAATTATAGGAATGGAATGAAAGCATATAAAATGACCAATTTACCCTTTAAAAAAAAAATTTGGAGGGGGGTGGGGGAGGGTAGCGAGAAAAAAAAAAAAAAAAAAAATCGTGGGGGGTGGGGGTGGGGGGTGGGGGGTGGGGGGTGGGGGTGGAAGGTGGGGGGTGGGGGGTGGGGGGGGTGGGGGGGTGGGGGTGGGGGTGGGGGGTAGGGTGGGGGAGGGTAGGCAAAAAAAAAAAAAAAAAAAAAATTGTGGGGGTGGGGGGTGGGGGGTGGGGGGGTGGGGGTGGGGGTAGGGTGGGGGAGGGTAGGCAAAAAAAAAAAAAAAAAAAAAAAAATTTCGTGGGGGTGGGGTGGGGGGCGGGGGGGGGGAGGGTAGGCAAAAAAAAAAAAAAATTTGTGGGGGTGGGGGGGCGGGGGCGGGGTAGGGTGGGGAGGGTAGGCAGAAAAAAAAATTAAAAAAAAAAATTCGTTCGGGGGTGGGGGTGGGGGTGGGGGTGGGGGGGGGGGGTGGGGGTGGCGAAGGGCCGGGTGGGGCCGGGTAGGGGCCGGGTAGGGGTAGGGGTGGGTAGGGTTTGGGGGTATTTTGGTCAAAAAATTTTTTTTCCATTCCCAAAGGAATTGGACTTTCCATCGATTTTATGAAGGAAAGTTGAATTCCTTCATTTGAAGGAATTCAACTTTCCTTCGGAATTTTTTTTTTAAAAAACTTGAACCAAACGGAGGAAAGGAATGGAAAAGGGGGAGTTTTCCATTCCTTTCCCCCCTTTTCCTTCCAACCAAACGCCACCTTAATGTTCAAACAAATATCATGCCTACCAATTTTTGTACATTATTTATTTTCGCTATATTAAAAATATTAATTATAACTACAGTTCATTTATTCATTAATATTGACTCGTTGCTCACTCTAATTTTAATGTGGCAGGTACTTTTAAAAGATCTTAGGCAACTCTTAAGTTTTGTTAGCCAGGTACATATTGGTCTTACTACTAGATAAACTATGCCACCACTATTAGATTTTTTTTCTCAAATAATTCCATTTTAAAAATATAAATTTCAAAATAACCCACATTTCAAACTATTTTTCAAAATGATTAACTTTTTGAAACTCGCTACATGGTGTAGCAAGTTCAACATGTTACCGTTGAAACTCGCTACACCAAATAGCGAGTTTAATGAAATTGGGATTAATCTCAATTGGTAATTAGACGTAACCTAAATCGCTACACCATGTAGCGATTTCACCCGCTCATGAAACTCGCTACATGGTGTAGCGAGTTCTAAGTAACCACGTCAAACATCAGCGGCTTACACAGACCGTGTAAAGAAAGAAAAAAAACCTAAAGTGTCTAAGTAAGGGAGAATGGAGAAAAAGAAAAAGGTTGTCATTGCCATCATCAAATCCAAGCTTTTTACCAGCCATTGTAAGTTTACATCAAAATTTTCCTTCTTCATTATTGATGTTTTGCTTTTATTTGGGTACTTGTTGAAATAGAATATTTGCTTTGATTTGGGTATATGCTTTGATTTTGGTACTTGTTGAAATATGGTATATGCTTTGATGATTTTGCTTTGAATTGGATACATGTTGAAGTAGTCTAAAAAATAGGATAGTTGTACATGTTGAAATTTTGGTGTTTGAACTAAATTTTAAAGCTATTTTAAGCACTTTAAAATTAGGTTTTTGCTTTGATTTGTGTATATGCTTTGTTTTTGGTTTGTATATATTAAAATTATTAGGATTTTTTTGAATATTAGTATTGTTATTGAACCCAATTATTGGTATATGTGAACTCCATTTTTGGTATATTTGAATCAATAGTTAGTATATTTGAACTCCATTGTGGTATATTTAAAATTTGGGATTTTGAACTCAATTTGTGACTCAATTTTGAAGAAGTAGAAGTATATGAGTGCGTCTGGGGAGAAACGCGTTTCTCCGTCGCGTATGGAGAAACGGGGCTTGTTATGTCGCGCGACATAAGTAGCCAGTTTCTGGATATCCTTTACAAAGCTTCTGGATATCCAGAAGCTTTGAAATGGATATCCAGAAGCTTTGTAAAGGATATCCGTAAAACCAAGTATTTTTTCCTCGATATCCTTTACAAAGCTGAATATCCGTAAGCTTTGAAATGGATATCCAGAAGCTTTGTAAAGGATATCCAGAAAAAATATTTGATTTCTGGATATCCTTTCCAAAGCTTCTGGATATCCTTTCCAAAGCTTCTGGATATTGGCTAGGTATGTCGCGCGACATAACAAGCCCCGTTTCTCCATGAGCGACGGAGAAACGCGTTTCTCCCCAGATTTTGTGGAAGTATATTCTATTGATGTTTCAAAGTCTATATGTTTATATATGTATTTATTTGATATTGAAATTTGGTTTCTTTTGTTGAAATAGATGGATACCTTTGTTGATTCTGGGCCTATCGATAACTCTGTTTTGAACATGAGGGTCTGGACGTACAGTTGGGGAAGTGCGTCACTGACTTTTCTATATCGAGAGATGTGTAGTGCGACTAACCCTCTGACGAGCCAGTGCGGAGGATTTCTCAACATTCTACATGTATGTTATCTCCTTTTAATGTGCATTATGTTGTTGGTTTTAAGTTTGATTTCAAATTGTCGGCATTATTTATAGTATTTGATATAGTTTTTATTGATATAGATTTGGGCTTGGGAGCGGTTGCTATGTGTGCAACCTGGAACTCGAAGGCGAAACATTGATCCAGACATCGAGAGCATGCCACTGGGATGCAGGTATACATATATCATACGTTATTTTCTCGTCGTTATATATATATATATATATATATATATATATATATATATATATATATATATATATATATATATATATATATATATATATATATATATATATATATATATTTTAACTTTTTCGTATAATTATTCTTTTTATGAAATTTCATGTCGACCGGATCATCATTGTATCTCAAGGAGGTTACTGCCCGCGAGGCTATCGTGATCAGCTGGCCAAGTTAACAGATGATCAGGTTGTGTGGCAGCCTTATAGAGATAGATATGCTCCGGCTTACTGCACTCAGGGACGAGCCGTATGGATGGCGCTGTAAGTACCCAAATCTGGCTCATGCCTTCCGGTTAAATTTCCCGGCAATTTCGGTAAGTTTTCCGGTAATTCCCCAGACCTTCCTAGTGTTCCGGAAACATTCCGGAACTGTTTTTAATTAAATAAAGGCTGAAGGGAATCCTTCCTAATTAAGAAACACGTTTTTCTTAATTAGGAGGGAAGGTTCTAGAATAATGCCACCTTGCATGGTTCTAGAATGCTGAGTCACAATGGATAAGCCCGCACGGCTGCATTAGCTCGCTGCCTCTGACCGCACGGCTTCATTTGCCTTATCCAGACTGCCTATAAATAGAGCCCTCCTCTACCCATTTCAAGAAAACAACAATACACACAATTCATAGCAATACACTCAGTCACTCCCAAGACGTGAAGAATATTGGTGAAGGCTCAAGAAGGTGAAGAAGAAGGCCAAGAAGCTCCCTCCCTCCTCCTTGAAGATCCAAGACCAATCTCTCCTCCTAGCTCCGACCAAAGAAGCAAAGGAAGCAATTGGTAACCTCGCACGCCCTAACCTTGCATTTTAATTGATATACTTGCTCATTGCATTCATATATCTTGCTTGGGACTTGGCATTTATTCATAAAGATCATATCTTTATACCCCCCTTCCCCTTTACATGCATTAAGACCTCATTTGTCATAAAAATGTAGTCTTTTTCATAAAGGTGCATCCTTTGCACCTAAAACCCCCATTTTCAAATAAAAATGTCATTTTTATGCATCATTTGCACATAAAAATCCAATCTTTTCAATAAAAATGCATCCTTTGCATTCAAAAACCTTTTCTAATGCATCATTTGCATAAAAATCCTATCTTTACGCATCACTTGCATAAAGATCATTTCTTTCAATCAAAAAGCATCATTTGCTAAAACCAAAAATGTCATCTTTTCATTAAAGAGTCATTTTTCATCATGCATTTCCCTTTCCCCAACCTTGGAACGGACCGGTGTAAAAAGATCCTATCTTTACATCGTTCCTTCCATTAAAGGTTCACGATTTCTTTAGAAAGGGACACCTTGAACCCTATATCTCCGATTATCGCTTAAGAAAGAGTATGAAGCCTCTATACGAGCTCGACCGTCTTAAAGCGTAGGATTGATGGGCTAAGGACCCTCCTTTTCTAAAGAACCTCATCTTTGACCAAAAGAGAGTCATTCTCTCGATCACGCAAGTCCCGAGGGTCCCGAGGTTTAAAATGCGATGATCACAAGTCATAAGATGAGGACGGGATCATAATCCCGAATACATAAAATTCCAAGGAATCCCGAGCGACAACCAACAAATGGTTTGTACGTCCGGAAGACAACTTGGGACATTCCCCCCTTATTTTCAAACACATGCACACAAGAAAGCACGCAAGCAAGCACGATTAATGAAATCTCGGAGACTTGCTCCGGCAAGGCACTTTGGGTGAACGCCAAACGTTCTTCCCAAGGGGTAACTTAACCTCCGAACCCATAAAACAACCTTTTTTCAAAGTTTTGAGGTAATCAAAATGGCGTGGCGACTCCGTTTTTCAAATAACTCGGATGTCTTCAAACTCGCGTGAATCCAACACAAAAATTTGGGCACCACATTCACAGTGGCGACTCACTGGGATATCCCAAAGGAGAAAAGCTTTTATTTTCAAAACAAAAATCGATACTTGGTATATAGGTGGAAACCACTTACCCTTCCCGTACACTCCCCGACGTGGAGTTGGGATAACCGGTGGTTTAACAATCCACGTACCATTATCCCTTTTCGAAAAAAAAAAACAATTTTGAAAAAAATAAAGCTTTTCCCTTGAGCGGGTTAGACTCCCATCGCCGATTTCATTAATCATGCTTGCTTTCTTTACCATGCATTGCATCATTTGCATCTTGGAATCTGTGTATACTTTGAACGGGAAACAACCCGAAAAAAAAATAGCAAAAGGAGTGGAACCCGGAAAATTGATCCATGCAAGCCGTACGGCTCAATCCTCATTGGATTCTCGACCGGCGACCTCGCTGGCAATTCCACCAGAAAATCATGGTTAATCTGGGCCCTAGCAGCTTGGGGGCTACTCACCCATGACCGATCGGCTCCTTAAAATTTACGTGCTTATGTGTTGCATTTTCCCCGTCCCGAAAATCATTCCTTTAAAACACATTTATGAAAATCTCGTTTTAACTCAAAAAGGAACATTTTTAGGAGACCGCACACTACGCGCACCCGATATATCCCGTACACTTTTGCACGCACGTCCTTCAAACCCGAGGGTGGTTCCACTGCAACACGGACAGCCTTTACGATGCTCCCGGCGCGCACGGAATCATCCCAACCTCCCCATGGCAAAATGCTGTCGACCAATGCACACCCGTGTCACACGTTTCAAAAACCGTGACTTTTGGTTGGTTTTTGGTCTAGTCCGTGTCATATAGCCCAGCTTGCATACCCACGTAAAGGTCAAGCCTTAGCTCATAACGGAAGCCAAGATTGTCGCTCAAGCGAAATTCGCCGAAATTCCGACAAGGAAAAATCGGTGGGAGCTTGACTCCGACATTGACTATTGACCTTGACCCGCACGGAATGCGTAAGAGTCAAGACCGAGTCTTT
Organism: Adenophora triphylla var. japonica; assembly: GCA_022495995.1. Classification (NCBI taxonomy): domain Eukaryota; kingdom Viridiplantae; phylum Streptophyta; class Magnoliopsida; order Asterales; family Campanulaceae; genus Adenophora; species Adenophora triphylla. The sequence goes on from JAFEMH010001059.1 coordinate 356,525, forward strand.
GCCAAAAAAATAAAAAGATCTTTCGCTCAAGCGAAGCTCGCCAAAATTCCGACAAGGAAAAATTGGCAAGATCTTGACCGGCATTGACTTCGATTTCGACTCACGCACTACGTATGCAACGAAGTTCAATGTGACACCGTGTCATCCGGCTTTTACCGCCCGACCCATGCCTATTATTCTCTCGGACATTACCGAAAGTCAAAACCGTCATTCGCTCAAGCGAAACTCACAAAGATCCGTCAAGGCGTAGAGACGAGACTTTCCCGGTGATTGCCTTGACTATAATCCGCATCGTCGTGCGTTGAAAGGTCCTATGACCCGCTAGACCCGATAGGAGCGTTTCTTTACTCCTGGCCGGTGGGATCCGCGTGCCCTATAGACCCTCGCCCGGGCCGCCCACCCCGGGAGGTCGAAATACGTGTGGAATACGAGGGGCTTATAGACGTAGTGACGGAACCCACCGATCCAGATCTAGAGTAGTTGTGAAAAAGAAGGGCGTAACCCCTTTTCCAACCAAATAGATATTAATAAAAGACACTGTTTTTAAGTAAACTTGAAGATTCTAATTTGCATATTGCCCGAGCCTTCACCTCTAAACACCTACCCCGAGTCTAAACCTTTCCTATCCCTTTCCCGCAGCCGAGAAAGAAGTGGGTGAGAACACCGGCCGCCGACTTGTTAGCGCGTAATCCTCGTACGCTCGCCGTAATCCTCGCTCGAGAGTCGAATGACCGATTTGACAGAGAACAAGGCCGGTTTGGGTAACTGCATGACTAGGGAAGAAGAGCTAACCTTAGCCCCGGAAAATGCCGTAAGGCCCATGAGGAACAAAGAAGCCACGCTCATTGAAGCGCTTCGTCGTCATGGAGTTCAAATAGTGGTCGAGCCCAATCGGTTCCTTGGTGATGATAGAAGATGAGCCTCCGTAAGCGCCCATCTCACTCCATCAACCTATAACCAATGCCCTCCTCCATCCTCATACGATCCCTTATCCAGATTACCCCTCTTCACCCTTTCCAACATCTCAAGCCATCGTGGTCCCGACACCCTCACCTCCTCAAATGAGACCTAGCTTTGTTCCCTATCAACAAAGCAAACGCCTCGCCTATCCCTAAGCATGCAGCCTCTCGCATTACCCCACGGGATTCACTCCCTCTCCTCGCATGGGCCATCCTGTGCATTCCCTAGGCCTCAAAATCAGCTCAATGATCCTTACAATTCATGTCCCGCCACGCAGATCTTCCACCTCCAACTTTGCCCACAGACCCTGTGAGGTTCCGTATCCTTTTTCCTACTTCGGAAATTATGAGCCTAATTCCTATGCCTCCGGCCGCCTCACTGAACACGGACCCGGTCAAGTTTACACTTATTTCCTCCAAAGATCCCCAAGCCTTGGTACCGCCTACCACCGTGCCACCTACCGTCCTTCCACCCAAATCGATAAGCCTTCTCCTAATCGAGCAATCCTAAACCATTTCCCGACTCCGACATGGCTTGGCTAATGGAACAAGTTAGGTCCATGCAAGAGAAGTTTGGGGAAATAGACACCAAGAGGACAAAGATACCGCATCACCGATCCCAAAGAAAGTTGTCCCTCTCCCTCCAAAATTCCGAATGCCGTAAATTGAAAAGTTCAACGGCACCGATTGTCCCCTGACTCACATTGAAAGCTACATTCTTGCCATGAGAGCCAAAGATTGTACACAAAGAACAAATGGCCGATCATTTTCAGCTATCATTAAAAGGTTCACTCTTAGGTGGTTCCCGCATGTGAAACCAGAGGCCCGAGCTACTTGGGACCAGATCAAGGAAGCGTTCCTAGAAAAGTATAAGGCCAATTTGAATTGGGAAACCAGCCTAATGACCTACTGGTACCCTACAACGTTCGTATGAGCCAGCAAGTGAATTCTACAAGAGATGGAATTGGAAGCTCAGCTGAAATGATGACCCCACTCAATGAAGAGGAACAGATGGAGATCTTCCAATCTTGCTTGAAACCTCAACTAAGAGTCCAAATTGGCAATTACTACTATCCCGACCTTCGGGCAATGGTAAATGCCGGCACCAAGTTTGAGAATGCCTTCAATATGGCCCCGCCACAGAAATGCCAGTCTTATCGCTACAAAGCACCGGTGTCAAATGCCCCAAATTGCCACCGTGAAAGGAAAAGAAGTGATTGGCGCCGTTAATTACATTCGAATGAGAAAGCGGGATGTAATGCAGCCAAGCCGCCGCAAAGCCCAAGCTCCTTTCTATACCGCCGAAGATTTCTAATGCCACTAGAAAAGGTCTTCGACGGCTTGGTAGCCCAAGGACTCATCGACCTTGGAAAACCGGGAAGCCCAGAACCCCAAGACGTAATGGACGAGACCAAACACCGTCGCTTTCACAATTATCATGGCCATAACACTAATGATTGCACCTACCAAGTTCCCGATCTCTCGCCTAGTTGAAGAAGGCAAGCTAGAACCACCTCTGGTCCCAATGTGGTCAAGAATCCTCTTCCTACTAACAATCGAGTCAACATGATCGAGTTCGGAGGAACAAATGGAAATGGTTTTGGAAATCCAGGGTCATAGATATCCCGAAATTCAATATTCCTTATGCCGAATTACAGGGAAATGGAAAGATCCGATTAATGCCGCCGCCATGAGGGACAAGCTTGGACCCATAGTCGGAACCGATTTCGTTAATGTTGTCGAGCTCGGCCTCTTTTCTACGACATCGAACCAAGAACTATGGTCAAGATTACGTAAGAAAGGCTCACTTATGAAGACTGCGAGTTTGAAGTAAAACAAGCCATGTTAATGAAAGTCTCTCCGTAACCCTTCATTACCCATGACGAGCATAATGTGTTTGTAATGGCTCTTACTACTCCCGAGGATCATTCCCAACCCCCGTTTGGGAAAAGGTAGAGAGAAGAGTGAACAAGCCGTAAGACTTTTTGGGATGAAGAGAGTCAGATCTCGTATGCCGAAAGCACAACCTGGCCCTACCGCCCCTGAGGTACAAATGGATGAAGTTAAGTTCAAAGGAGATTCTCGCCGCATCGCCCGAGTACTTCCTATGGAATTGGTGTCGACAAAGGCAATAATGATCCGCAGAGTGCACAATCAAATGACAACGCCGACAAGACCGCTACTCCCTGTGGCAACAAAGAAGAAGGAGCGAGATCCTGGGCCCAACCCTTGTCAAGTCCCCTCGAGTCAATAAGTAGCGTAGGGTCCAGAGTCGTGTTGTCTATTCGCCGAGTCAGAATCTTCGAATTCCAGTCCTCGTAGTCATCCGAAGGCCTCACGCCCGAGGATTATGAAAATGTAATCGATGTCATCTTTCCCCTTATCTTGAATGAAATGACAAATCTTTCTACGATTATCCTCTTATTGCCAACTTAACAAATGATAAATTAACTCAAAACTTAACAACGCTAATAATGAATCATTTGAACAAGATGCAAACACACTAAACGAACAATACATTAAAGAAATCTTTAAGGTGTTTCGTAAAAGAGGAAAACCGGGCCCAAGCCGCCGAGGAGGTTTTGATAAGTGTGAACTTGGGTACTATTGAGGAACCTAAAGAGACACAGATTGGAAGCTTCTTCCGTGGGGTTGAAAGGGACAGATTGATCGAGCCGCTCGTAGAATACGTCGACGTGTTTGCATGGTCATACAAGGATATGCCGGGGCTAGACAGCTTCGATAGTAGAACACGTAATCCCTCTAGCACCGCATGCTAAGCCGCAAAATGTAAACCGAGAAAGATTAAGCCGGAATGGTCTCTACTGTGTCAAAGAAGAAATTGAGAAGCTACCGGGTAGGGTTCATCGTAGTTATTGAATACCCGACATGGTTGTCCAACATCGTGACCGTAACCAAGGCCAATGGGAAGGTGCGCCGCCGTGTGGATTTCCGAGATCCGAACAAGGCGCCCCAAAGACGACTACCCTCTCGCCAAACATAGACATCCCGGTGGACTCCACCGCCAACTACGAAGTCAAATCCTTCGTTGATGGTTTTCAGCTACAACTGCATCAAGATGGCCGAGGAAGACCAAGAAAAGACAAACCCTTCACCACACCACGGGAACCTACCGTTATACAAGAATGCCATTCGGGCTCAAGAATGCCGGGCTACTTACCAAAGGGCGCCGACCGCGCTTTTTCATGACATGATCCACAAGGAGATTGAGGTCTACGTAGATGATATGATAATACACTCCAAAGGAGAGGGTGGGCAAAGACTTTGTTGACCTACGAAAATTCTTTGAGAGGTTGAGACAACATTCCATGAGACTAAACCCCGCCAAATGCACCTTCTGAGTGACAAGGGGAAAAGTGCTTGGGTATATGGTCACTGAGCGAGGTATAGAAGTTGACCCCGAAAGATCAAAGCCATCATGGATATGAGGCCACCTCAAACCTGCATGTAAGTCAAGAGCTTCATGGGTAAATTGCAAGACATCGCCCGTTTCACAATCGCTGACCACTATGTGCGAGCCCATCTTCAAGCTCATGAAGAAGAATGTGGACACGTAATGGACCGAAGAATGCCAAGATGCCTTTGACCAGATCAAGGCATACTTAGTACATCCCCCACTATGCCCCCCACATAGACAGTAAGCCTCTTCTCGCTCTATCTCACCGTCACGTACACGGCAAGCTGGGGCTATGCTTGCTCAGAAAAGAAAGACTCTCGGGTGGAAAACGCCATTTACTTTGTCACGGAAGCTGTGGAGCGAGCTCAATTACTCAAGATGTGAAAAGACTCGTGCAGATCGGGTCCGGGTAGTCGGCAAATTGAAGCATTATATGCAAGCCCACCCCGTGAATTTGGTCTCGAAAATGGACCCCATCAAGTACATCTTTGACAAGCCTTCCCTCTCAATGCGTTTAGCGAAGTGGTCCTTCTTCTTGGCGTAATACGACATCAACTATGTGACCGTAAAGGCCATCAAGGGTCAAGCATTGTCGATCACCCGGCGAATTTCCCCAAGAATGAAGACAGAGGGCCCGAACCCCAATTTCCAGATGAAGGGATCTTTGCAGCTTGAGCTCGAAAATAGATGGCAATTGTTCTTTGACTGAGCCGCTAACAAAAGAGGAAATGGTGTAGGAATGCTATTGGTCGATCCGAAAGATGAGCATACCCCCATAGCCCTCAAGTTGAACTTTCCCGCCACGAACAATGTCGCCGAGTATGAAGCCTCGCATTGCCGGGTTTGGAGGCCGCCTTAGAAAGAAATGTCAAGGAGCTCGAAGTTTACGGAGACTCGGCCCCGATCATCAACCAAGTCTCCAACAAGTGGAAGACTCGTGGACCCTAATCTACAACGATATCATGCCCATATGGAGGAGTTGACCGGACAAGCCTCAGAGAAGTGACTTTCCACTACTTGCCGAGGGAAAAGAACAGATTCGCAGATGCCCTAGCTACTCTAGCCTCATTGGTAGAGATCCCCGAGGGAAAAGCCATAAAGCCCTTCAGAGTGGGTAGAAGAGAAGCCCCACCTTCGTTGTGAAGTGGACCTGGGACCCGAGCCCATAAAGGAACCTTCGTACAATCGTATTTACCAATTCCTCAAAGACGGAGAGTCACTTTCAGAGACGAAGAAGGTAGACCAAAAGAAGGTGTCGAGCCAAAAGCTTGCGAGCCCCGAAAAGGTTGGCCTCCCATTATGTCATTCTAGGAGGCAACCCGTACAAGAAACGCTATCAAGGACCACTCCTCTTATGTGTCACTCAAGAAAGAGCCGAGAGTTGATGACCGAAGTCCACAATGGTCCTTGCGGTCCTCACATGAATGCCAGAGCCCCGATGCAAGTGATCCTCGAATGGGTTACTACCGGATCTCCATGGAGACAGATCGCGTTCAAGACGTCCGAACCTCGCGACAAATGCCGCCGGTTTGCCAACCTCAACCATCTCCCACCTCATGACCATCGCACCGCATGACGACTCCTTGGCCGTTTGCAACTTGGGGCATTGACGTGATAGGGAAAATAACCCCGACAGAAGCAATGGGCACGAGTTCGTGCTGGTAGCCATCGACTACTTCACCAAGTGGGTAGAGGCCAAGTCCTACAAGGTCCTCACTTCCGTAAAAGTGGCCCGCTTCATCAAAGAAAACATAATGTGCGTATATGGGGTGCCCAACGAGATCATTTCGATAATGGGTCACACTTCGAAGGAGACTGCGATAGATCGCCGTCGACCCGTAGTTACTCGCCACAAGTCGTCCCCGTACATGCACCTCGACCAATGGAGCCGTGGAAGCCGCTAATAAGACACTCGAGCGGATCATCCGAAGATGGCCACCCGTGGTCGTGATTGGCCCGAAAAGCCGCACCTAGCACTCGGGGCTACGTAACGTCCGTCGTAATGTACCCACAGAGAAACTCCTTTTGCCCTAACTTACTGGGATGGAAGCAAAGTGTTACCGGCTGAGTTGGAAATCCCGTCATTAAGGGTCCTCCCGGAAAACAAAGTGTCAATGAAGTGGAATGGTTGCGCAAATGCATGATGAGTTAGCCCCGCTTGACGAGAGAAGGCTAAAAGCCATGGAACACACCCGAGCCTACCAGAGGCGAATGGCCGAGCGTTTGATAAAAAGGTCAAGGCCGTGAGACATCAAAGAGGGCGACTTAGTGCCGAAAGTAAAGCCCCTACCGAGACAACCCCGGGAAAATGGGAACCCGTCTGGATCGGCCCTTATGTGGTGCGTAAGATACCGTCAGAGGAGCAATGAAGCTTGCAGACTTGGATGGCAATCCCTTTGTCCACCCAAATAACGGTGATAAACTCCGAAGATACTATGTCTAATAAAAAAAAAAAAAAAAAAAAAAAGAAAAATCTTAGTGCAAAAAGAGTAATGCCCGCCTAGGCCGAAAACCCCAAAAAGGGCGGTCTAGGCAAAAACGGGGTTGCACATATAAAAAAAAAAAAAAGAAAAAAGTCTTAGTGCAAAAAGAGTAATGCCCATTAGGCCGAAACCCCAAAAAGGGCGGTCTAGGCAAAAACAGTGGCCGCACATAAAAATTAGTTCACCGTAATGAACTACGTAGACCCGAGCCCCTTAGCCTTTCTTGTAAAAGGGGAACGTAGGCGCCCATATATGGTTCGGTCTAAACAATAAAAAGGACGATTAAGTTTCCATGAAATATGTCCTGATCAATAAAAAAAAAGACATTTGAATTTCCATGAAATGTGTCTTGATTAATTTCTAAAATAATATTTCTTGTTCATTACAAGTTAAAAACTTCTTGATGAGTTCAAGCACGGCCTACCTCTTAACTCGCTAACCCGCTAAAAAGATCTAAAATACAATAAAATGCCTAAATAAACTAATGTGTTTGCAAAATGGCAATAAGAGGATCCTAAGAAAAGATCCGTCGCCGTCATTCGCCGAGTCTTCTTCGCCTTCTTCCCTTTTCCTCGGCCTCGTCGAGTCTTCTTCCTTTCTTCTCAATGATGCCTGTATCCCTCATCCCGACCTCTCGTATCCTCACCGGAGCCTCTACCAACCCCGTGTCAATGAGCGCTCTCTCTATCCGAGCACGAGTCCGCACCTCCTCCCTCCGAGACTCGCCAAAGGAGCGACCTCGACAACCTCTTGTACCGAGCCTCCATATCTCTGACCAAATCACCCGATTGGTTATGGCAACTCGCCTTAGCCTTCGCCTCCTCGTAGTCCTACTCGAGTCGCAGCCGCCTCCCAATAAAGCTCGACGTCTATCCTCCAAGATAACCCGAGTCGCTCCCATCTCCCTCTCGTACTACCCAAGTAGACAAAGTGGTCAAGATGGTGCTCTTCCCCGCTCCCGAAGATAGCCCCGGGTGGGAAAGCAAGTATATGTCCAAGCCCTCGAGAAGAAAGAGAAGCCGGCCGATCTCTCATATCCAATGACACCACCTCCATGGTCCTGATGTCCTCCCAATCACTCAATGGCTCCCGTAAAGCCCCAAACCGCCCGGATACCAAGCAGGTATGTAGAATGACGACCAAACAGAATCTCGGAACCCTCACAACATAAGACTCCCGAAATATCCTCCCGGTCCGCAACCTCCAATGTGGTATCCACCAACGGATGTCCGAAGTGGATAGCCTAGCCATCATCGCCTCCCAGCCTACCCCGCTCGCCGCCAGGCGCACCTCTCCGAGAAATCACCCAAGGGCACCGAGTCGGCAAAGCCCCGTGCAAAGCCCCGAGCCTCTCCCGCAGCCCACAAAGTCAACATAGCCGGACTCCTGACCTCATGAAACGGTCTCCCGAGCCATCCCTTGCCAATGCCATGAAAGGTCTCACCCAAAACCAAATGGGACAATATCCTTCCCACCCCCGCAGCCTCTCGACCATGTCCAAGAGACCACTATGACAGATCCCCACGGACTCGGCAAGAGAACAAACAGAGAATACGCAGAGAATGAAAGCATCCATAGCCACCGTGGTCGCAGCCTATATCCGGAGACCCAAACCCGCCCGGATATCGTAAAGGTCAATCCTATCCGGCTACCATCATCCTCTCGCCTCTCCCAAAGGAATCTCGCAAAAGATGCAAGCTTTACCGTCACCGGCACGTCTCCGATCAGCGGAATAGATATAGCCTCAGCCTCGAGACCCCCAATCAAGGCTCAAGTCTTCGTGGCGTTGGGACAATTTCATTGTAAGAGAAGCATTAAACATGTCTCCTGACGTCCTGTAACTTTGCCGCGGCTCTCAACAGTCCCAATCGGGCGGGAGATCCCTCAAATGCCATAAAGACTTGATCTTGAAGGAAGAATCAAGCAGTCCTTGTGATTTTGGAAGTTATGTCTCGCCCAAGATTGAAGACCGGATAGAAAATGGTCTCGCTTCCCTTTGCAATCCGACGGGCTTCTCCATCGCAAAGTGTTCAAAGATGGTGCTTTTAGGTCCAAAATATGCTCGGGAACAATTGGGACAAGTCTAGAGTGAAAATGAAATGAAATGGCCAAGCCTTGCTTTTATTCGTAAAATAACCAGCTCGCACGTAACCGTTAGCCGCACGGCTTCATTTACCCTCAAGGCCATGCCGCACGGCTACATTAGCCCTCTCTCGCAGAAAAAATTCTCGGCAAAGAACAAAAGTAGCTGCCCAATGGGGAGTTTTTCACCCCACTTTTTCAACCAAAACCTGTACAAAACATATCCGTAAGCCATTCAAGCATTTATACATCATTATAAATCATTTTGGCCCGGCTTCACCCCAATTCCAAGCAAAAAGTCGCCCCAAGGCTCAGATAATATGCAAATTGAGAAAGCATAAATTAGAAAAGTAAATAAAATGTAAATACAATGTTTTCGCCCATCGGCGCCCAAATAAAGCAAAAAATAAACAAAGTGTGCATAAAAATTGTTCATTGTTTGTTTTCGTTCCAAATCTATTCTAGAGACCTCCTAGGCCTCCGATTCTTCTTCCTCCTCATCGCTACTCAACTCATAGATGCTAGCCTCCCTCATCAAGTCCTCCCGGTCGCTCACGTCGACAAATGGACATTATCGTGCCCGTACTCGCCCACCGCTCCTGTAATGTCGCGTTGGGTCCCCGCCCCGAGGCATGGCACTTTGGAAGAGTACTCCGAGGCCGATGAGGTAGACGTCGTGCCCCGACGTGCCGCCTCTTGCGCCTGTGCTCCTGTGCATCATCCGCCCGCAAGCGCAGCCGGCTTCCTCGTAAGAGACCAGACATGTCCTTCCGAGCCCTATTCGCCGACTCGACCACCCTATCGTAAGTGCGAGCCGGAACCCGAGAAAAAGAAGAGAAAAATCTCGTAAAATCTCGTAAAATTGCAAAAGCGTAAAATCAAAGCTAAAAAGGGAATAAGACCCTAAAAGTACACTTACAAAGTGCTATCAGCGGCAAGGTGTACCGGGGCTCCCTAGCATCGGGGACAGTATCCTCATCCTCCTCGGCACTCCATGGACCACATAGGACAAATGCGCAGGAGGGATCGGCGGGTCGATGGCTCATCCTCCCCATATCCCCGAGTGACCGCGCCTTCACTAGCTTCGTGGCGCTCCCTCAGCGCCCGCTCCACAAACACAAGCGTAGGGGTGCCCATGTCAGCACTCCTCCGCAGCCTACGCCGCTCGGGTACCTAGCTATCTCATCCTCTCGGCCAATCCTCGGGTCAGAGCATCCGCTGGGCCGGGAGGATCCTGAGGAGTAATGGCGGTCCAATGGAGGGACACGGCCATACGCGCCTCGAGAAGCGGTCCCCCAAGTAAATGACATCACATGTCGCCCAACGAGCCACCTCCTCTCGCCTCGTCACCTCGATAGCATCTCCCAAAGAAGATCTCCTGATACCCGCCCCAAGGGTAGAAGTCCACTCCATCGTGCCCATCCTCGTTGATGACCGGCCTCACCATTTTGTAATCGAAGGTAATCCGGGTCTTCCCGTGAATTTATCTCTCGCATCTCCTCCAAACAACCATAGCAGTGGAAGATGGTGACATCACTCGGGTTCCAAGGGAAGAACCCGATCACCTCGCAAAACCAGCCCGCATGTTCAAAACATCAAAAGGTCATTCTCTCTCTTATAAAAGTCTCAAGACAGAAAAGAGAAAAGAAAAAAGAAAGGAGACTACCTCAAGGGCAAATGAGAAGTAGCCCATGGAAGCAGCCTTTGTTCGACCGCATGTCCAACGAGAAGTACAACTCCGCCAATCCGGCCTCTCCCAAGAGACCGTCCCTATCCCATCAACATCCTCCGTAGAGTCGAGGAGGCAAGTCATTGCAGCGTCCAGCAATTGGCGAAAATGGTGATCGATAGCATCAACCATATGAATGCTCTAGCAATTCCGCTGGCAGCCACATCATTAGCAAGAAAGTTCTCGCATGCAAGTCTCGAATCGCCACCTCGACGTTCCGTGTCTCCATCCTGACCCCTTGGGAATCGGCTCAAACCCGACCAAAGCCTGAAACTCCTCAGCGGTAATGGTCTCTCCAAGTCACGGGCCTCCCTGAACTGCGAGCCAAGCATTAGCCGTGAAATCGGCAGAGTCACCGTCAGCTCTCCCGGCTCGGGTGAAAGCTATGTGTACTGTCCCACCGTAACTCGTAAAGGGCCCGGACCAAGCCCTCGCTCTTAGAGGTGATGTGAACACCCCGCCAATGGCCTCTTACAAATGCATCCAGCCAGTAGCCCTCACCTTCTTGGGATTTACCCCATTCTTCTCAAAATCCGGCATCCTCTGCCAAAGCTTCACTGCAATCTCGGACGGTCCTCTAGACTTGTTCTCCTGTAGACAAGCACATCAAAAAAGAAGCGTCAGTCCTTCATCTCATTTCAAAAGCATGCATATATTCACAAAAGTGCACATATTTTCAAAAGAAAAGCATTCACAAAAGTTTTTCTAGCATCTTTTGCATCAAAAACGTGACTTTCATCATTTGAAACACGTCATTTTAAGCACGTTGCTTTCCTAAAGCACAAAATCACAATTCTTTGCACATAAGCATTATTTTTCAAATAAAACGGCATGCATGAATCATTTTCATCTTCCAAAATCATGTTTTCTCATTGAAAATCAGAATTTTGACCTAGTTCTAGCACAAGGCAAGAACTTCGTCTCATTTAGACAAATCTCATTCTTACTTCATTTTGCGAGAAAAAAGTGAGTCATTCTCATATTTTTCATCAAATAAAATTGCACATGCATATTCTTAGCCTCATAGGTTGTTCATGCATCTCAAAATCATTCAAAAATCCTAGGAAAATCCTAAAATTCGGGTCAAGCCCTAAATCATTCAAAAATCAAGCAAAATCATCGGATTTGAGCAAAATGAGAATGCTTACCCCAACCGATCGCGGGTTCGTTGATTTATGCTCCCTTCTCCCCGGGTAAAGCTCCGATGGAGGCGTAAGGAAGTCATACTTCCTCTCCGTCCGAACGAGCTCCTTTCTCCTCCTTCTCGCGGCCGCCGAGATGTTTCTTCTTGCTTGCCTCGGTATGGGATTGCCCTCCGGATCCATCTCAAATCAAAGGGAAGCAAGGGGGTTGAAGAATTTCGAAATTTTCTCTCTCTCTCTTCTCTCTCTCTCGGCTGAAGTGGGCGGCAACAAATGCCCAATGCCCGTTCAAACCTGTTTTAAATAATCTGGAAAAAACAGGTCTCTAGCCGTACGACTTCTTTTTCTCCATCTCATGCCGGGCGGCTTCATTCGCTCTGAGCAGAAATTACAATCCTGCCCCTGGACCTTCCACTTGGGCATGCAATTTCCGTTATCTTTTAGCCAAGATAACATCTTTTTCAGAAAATATCCCTTATCTCTTTAGCAATCAAGCTTTATTTCCAGTCGCCTCCGTTAATTCCGTTATAACGGGATGACACTAGGTGACAACCTCCGAATTGTCAGAACTCTAAACTTGTGCTACTTCTATCCGCGAATAGTGACGTATGCCCAAGTCATTTCAACTTGTGCTACCTCTATCCGCGAATAGTGACGTATGCCCAAGTCATTTCAACTTGTGCTACCTCTATCCGCGAATAGTGACGTATGCCCAAGTCATTCCAACTTGTGCTACCTCTATCCGCGAATAGTGACGTATGCCCAAGTCATTCCAACTTGTGCTACCTCTATCCGCGAATAGTGACGTATGCCCAAGTCATTCCAACTTGTGTTACCTCTATCCGCGAATAGTGACGTATGCCCAAGTCATTCCAACTTGTGTTACCTCTATCCGCGAATAGTGACGTATGCCCAAGTCATTTCAACTTGTGCTACCTCTATCCGCAAATAGTGACGTATGCCCAAGTCATTTCAACTTGTGCTACTTCTATCCGCGAATAGTGACGTATGCCCAAGTCATTTCAACTTGTGCTACCTCTATCCGCGAATAGTGACGTACGCTCAAGTTTCCCAACTTAAGTTATCTTTATCTCCGTCATAAAGAGATAGCGCCATAAGCTCTAGCTTCTTCAGGTGACAGCCTCCGAATTGTCAAAATCTCAAGGATCCTAGACATCGTTCCTAACTATCTAGTGATGCTTGAACTACGATCAAGGCTTGATTCCTCCGGGATACGTAGGTAGCCTTTTATAAAAGGTCCAGCCATTCGACCACTTTGGTCACCCTGTTTCTTTGTCACTCCTCAGTGATAAAGCAGCCCCTCATAGAGGTTCAGATATCCGACCACCTGGGTCACTCCTAGCATATCCCCAGTAGGATCAATTGCTTGACCTCCTAGGTCATTTTCTCTTCTTTTTCCCCGGCAAGAGACCAGTTTCTCTTCTTCCTTCCCCAGCGGATCCTAATTCCGAACTACGGCCTGGCTTGATTCCTCCGGGATACGTAGGTAGCCTTCCAAAAGGTTCAGCCACTCGACCGCCTTGGTCTCCCAATCCGTCTCGGCATTCGCCAGATCGGATCCTTTTCTATCGACAACCCCACTCGCCTTGCAAGTGACGTTGCCGAGGGGCTTCTGTAAGTACCCAAATCTGGCTCATGCCTTCCGGTTAATTTTCCCGACATTTCGGTAAGTTTCTCGGACCTTCCTAGTGTTCCGGAAATGTCCTAGAGCAGTCCCAAAATAAAATTAGGGCTGTATGGAGCCTTCCTAATTAAGAAAACACGTTTTTCTTAATTAGGGAGAAGGTTCTAGAATAATGCCACCTTGCATGGTTCTAGAATGCTGAGTCATTATGGATAAGACCGCACGGCCTCATTTGCAAAGGGCCTGCAGCCGCACGGCTTCATTAGCCTTATCCAGACTGCCTATAAATAGAGCCCTCCTCTACCCATTTCAACACACACAATATATGAGAAAAACACACAATACACTCTGAAATACGTGAAGAAACTGCTGGGAGTTCAAGAAGGCGAAGAAGAAGCTCAAGAAGCCATCTCCCTCCTCCTTGAAGACCCAAGAAGAACCTCTCCTCCTAGCTCCGTCCGAAGAAGCGAAGGAAACGATTGGTAACCTCGCACGCCCTAACCTTGCATTTTAATTGATATACTTGCTCATTGCATTCATATATCTTGCTTGGGACTTGGCATTTATTCATAAAGATCATTTCTTTATCACCCCCTTCCCCTTAGCATGCATTAAGACCTCATTTGTCATAAAAATGTAGTCTTTTTCATAAAGGTGCATCCTTTGCACCTAAAATCCCTATTTTCCAATAAAAATGTTATCTTTATGCATCATTTGCATATAAAGATCAAATCTTTTTTAATAAAAATGCATCCTTTGCATTCAAAACCCCCTTTTCTAATGCATCATTTGCATAAAAATCCTATCTTTATGCATCATTTGCATAAAGATCATTTCTTTCAATCAAAAAGCATCATTTGCTAAAACCAAAATGTCATCTTTTCATTAAAGAGTCATTTTTCATGCATTCCCCCCTTTTCCCCTAACCTTGGAACGGACCGGTGTAAAAGTTCTCATCTTTGCATCGTTCCTTCCATTAAAGGTTCATGATTTCTTTAGGAAAAGGATAACCTTGAACCCTATATCTCCGATTATCGCTTAAGAATGAGTATGAAGCCTCTATACGAGCTCGACCGTCTTAAAGCGTAGGATTGATGGGCTAAGGACATTCCTTCCTAAAGAACCTCATCTTTGACCAAAAGAGAGTCATTCTCTCGATCACGCAAGTCCCGAGGGTCCCGAGGTTTAAAATGCGATGATCACAAGTCATAAGATGAGGACGGGATCATAATCCCAAATACATAAATTCCAAGAAATCCCGAGCGACAACCAACAAATGGTTTGTACGTCCGGAAGATAACTTGGGACATTCCCCCCTTCTTTTATTTTCAAACACATGCACACAAAGAAAGCACGCAAGCAAACACGATTAATGAAATCTCGGGAGACTTGCTCCGGCAAGGCACTTTGGGTGAACGCCAAACGTTCTTCCCAAGGGGTAACTTAACCTCCGAACCCATAAAACCTTTTTTTCAAAGTTTTGAGGTAATCAAAATGGCGTGGCGACTCCGTTTTTCAAATAACTCGGATGTCTTCAAACTCGCGTGAATTCCAATAAACAAAAATTTTGGGCACACATTCACAACAGCGCCTTCGGACACTGCTAGGTAGATGTAAAGATGTTCTTCCTTCTGAGGTTTGGCCAATAAGGGAGGTGTCGACAGGTAAGTTTTGAGCTCCTGAAAAGCTTCTTCATGTTGGTCCTCCCATTGGAACTTCTTGTTCCTTCTTAAGATGTCGTAGAAAGGTTTGCATCGATCTGAGGATTTTGAAATGAATCTGGTGAGTGCAGCAATCTTTCCCGTCAATCTTTGGACGTCCTTGACAGATTGAGGTGATGACAGGTTGATAATAGCACGTATTTGTTCTGGGGCAGCTTCAATGCCTCTTTTAGTAACCATATAACCCAAAAACTTGCCGGCCTTCATTCCGAAGTTGCATTTAGCTGGATTAAGTTTCATATTGAAACAATCCAAGATGTCAAAAGCTTGAGAGAGGTTGCTAATGTGATCCTCGGCCTTCTTGGACTTTACTACCATGTCGTCGATGTATACCTCCATTGTGTCCCCAATCTGATCTTTAAACATTTTGTTGACGAGCCTTTGATACGTTGCACCTGCATTTTTTAGTCCAAAAGGCATGGCAATATAACAATAAATACCTGTGGGTGTTATGAAGGCAGTGTCCTCTTGGTCAGATGGTTCCATCTGAATTTGTTGGAATCCTGAGGACGCGTCCATGAATGTGAGGAGTTCATTTCCGGAGGTGGCATCAACTAATGAATCTATGTGCGGCAAAGGGAAAGGATCTTTTGGGCAGGCTTTATTCAAATCGGTGAAGTCGACACAAACTCGCCATTTCCCGTTTCTCTTCTCTACCACAACCACGTTTGCTAACCATCTTGGATAATCGACCTCCCGTATCATGTTGGCTTTGAGTAAGCGCTCTACCTCTTCCTTGATGATCTGATTTCTGGTTTCGCAAACTTCCTACGTTTCGGTGCACCGGTTTAAAGCTAGGATCTACGTTAAGTTTGTGAGTGATGACATCTTTGCTGATGCCTGTCATGTCATCATGTTTCCAGGCGAAACTCTTTATTCTGCTGCTTAATAGGTTCACAAGCTCCTCTTCTATATCTGACGGGATGTCAGTGCCAATAAGTACTTTGATGTCCGGGTTGGAAGGGTCTAGCAATACTTCTTTCACATCATCCTCCCTAGCTTCCAGGACTTCACGTACTTTCCTCGGTAATTGCTATGCTTGTTTTGGAGATGTCGATGCCTTCATTGAAGTTTTATAACATTCCTTGGCTACTTGTTGATCACTGTAAATCTTAGCGACACCCCAAGGTGTTGGGAATTTCACACACTGATGGTAAGTGGAGGGTACGGCCTTCATCCCATGAATCCACGGTCTTCCAAGAATGACATTGTAAGATGTTGCGCAATCTACCAGGATACGTCGTATTGTACAGTTGGCGATCTGCAAAGAAATAACTAGACCGTCGTGGTGAGGTTCTAGCAGGTTCTCTCGATCGCTTTCATCAAAGGTGATTGGATCCTCGGCAGCGTCGACATCCCGGGCCGTCTTTCCGGCTTCTCCTCTTTTGACTCCTTAGCATGTCGTTTTGCGGCGTAATAGGATGTTCCACATATTTCGAGCCTCCACTAATGAAGTTGATCACCTTTGTTGATGCCGGGGAGAAACCGGTCTTTCACTTCATGAGGAGCTTCGCATTTTCAGCCTTCTTCTTCGGATCCCAACAACTCCTTAAGATGTCCTTTCGAGAGCAAATAACTGATCTCCTTTCTTAACGCGATGCAATCTTCAGTAACGTGTCCAAAGTCTTCATGGTAAGCGCACCATTTTGATTTGTCACGCCATCCCGTGGTTTTGTCCGTTTTCTTTGGCCATCCGGCTTTGTCTCCCAAAGTTGCCCATTGCACGTAGTACACCTGAAATGTCAACAGAAAAACAATAATCAGAAATGTTAGGCACATTATCATTATCTTCATCCTCACCGTCTATTGAATTAATTTTGCTAGTGTCAATTCTCTGATAAGGATTGGGACGGTTGTTCTGCGATGGGACGATTCGGTCTTTCTGTCGGGATGGTCATATGTCGACATCTTGGACGATGACTTCGATCTTCGTAGCTCATCTTCCTCCGCCTTATGAATCTCAATGCCCCGCTTCCCGACTTCTTCTAGCCGCTTACAAGGAGTCATCACCAAATCCCGATAATACCGTGAATCTTTCTTCAACCCCATTTTGAATGCTTCGTGGTCATCGACATGTCAAGATTGGGAATTTCTAGCACCTCTTTATTGAACCGGTGGACATAATCCTTTAGAGTTTAATTAGGTCAAGGTCACATTGTAAAGATCACTTGTCAACCTTTCAAATTGTCATTGCATGAGAATTGGTTGTAGAACATGTTGATGAGCCGGGCGTATGAACCAATTGAACCTAGGGGTTGTCTAATCAGCCATTTGAGAGCCGGTCCGGACAAGGTGGATCCAAATCCCCGCATAAGCAAGCCTCCCTAATTGAAGCGGAATATGGATTATGTCCATCTTTTCTTGATAGTGTGCAACATGCTCCTCTGGGTCCGTGGTACCGTCGTACAACTTCATAGATGGTACACGAAACGCTTCGGGATGTCGACATTTGCAATTGCCGGGACAAACCGGGATTGATTGTAACAGCTTTGGGTCACTGGTTGAATTGGAGGAGTTACACACAGCACGTTCATTATTAGCTCTACGAGATCCCGCATCTGTTTGGCTAGTGGATTTCCCGCAAAAGGGTCACCATAGGAATACGATTGAAATTATTATTATTGGAAAGATTATTTAGCAAACCAGAGTTGTCCGTAGTAGTCGTGACAGTAGTGTTGTCAATGAATGGGATGAATGGAGTGAATCCTGCGGAAGATGGCGTCAATGGGGTGTCCCCAGGCAAAGATGTCGACATCATTAAAGATGTCAGCGGATGATTTTGAGGAGGACTGCCCATTGGAATGAATTCACTCGAAATGTAGATCCTCCTGTTGTCAAAGTTGAGAACCCTTGCACGCAGTGGTGATATGTTCTCAAGCCGAGATGCGATGAGCCGTTGGTCTTTCTCGCATCTTAATCATGGAATTGGTCAACACCTTCGAATTGTTGTCTTGCTTTGGTCCAACCTTTGATTCAACTCCGGTCAGGATACTCCGGATGTCGCATTCGCATTGGAAGGGGTTGCCCCCTTTTGTGGAGTCTTCGTAGGTTGAGTTGGCTGAGGCCCGGTCTGAGGAGGTGGTGGTAACAAGCTGGTTCTACCTCCTGATGTGGGAACAACGGCGGGACCTTTGCCGGCGGAGGACACATTGGGGGGTGCAGACATAGTAAATTTGATCAGGAAATGATCCAAATAACCGATAAACCACGAGGACCCTCGGTGGGCGCCAAATTGTTTTGGTAGAAAAAAAAACAATAGAGTAGAATCTTAACTTAGTTTAGTGTGTGGATTGAACAATAAGGAGGGAACTATGGAATTCGATTATATGGAACAAAAGCATAAAAAAGAGATAATGACACCACGATTTGTTAACGAGGAAAACCTTGGAGGTGATAACCTCTTTGGAAAAAACCCCGGGAGTTAGGTCTCCAACCTTAAAAGTTTCACTATAATGATCACGAATACAACTTTGGAAGATAATGGAGAGGGTTACAAGAGCTTGTGTGTAGAGTGTGTGCGTATGAGCAATAATGTGTTTATTCCGTCTCCATTTCCCCTTAAATACAAGTAGATATGAAAGAGTCAATACGGTTCCTATAATCTCGGGTTTTTGGTTTATCATTTCAACTTCCGTGAGACCAAGTCGCCCGAGCTGTTGAAGATCTATTGAACGTGCTGGAGAATATCCCGCATTCCTCTCTTAATTACTGAAAAAATAAGAATAAGAATATTAGGAAATATTGAATAAGTAAATATTAGAACAATACTTACAGGGTAATGACATCTCGGTATGCAGGATCAACTGAAGATGTCGCCATGTTGAAAAATACCCACAACACTAATACAGAAACGGAGATTCAAAACCCCAAACAATTACATCTTTTTTTTTTCGATTTCTCAATTGCTTGTGTGTGTGTTCTTGGGTTATTGTTCATAGCTTCCGCTACGATTGCAAAACATGTGGGACACCTGGAAAGGGGACCGTAAGTTTTCCAAGTCCCTCTTCGTACATGTTAAAGGGTTGCCGGTAACTGGCTCATTCAGCGAGTAATTTACTATATCACTAAAGAGTTTATACATGTTTGAAATTTTTTCTTCTCATCGGTATCATTTTATACAAAACACATAGATATTTTATATATCAATTAATTAAGGGTTGTTTTGTCACCCGTTTTATTGTTTTAATTTCTTCAATACCCAGCCTAATTCTTGAAGTGAAGAAGTTACCCTTTTTCTATTTTCTTCTTAAACAGAAAGTTAACTTATATTAGTGTAAGCGGGAACAGTAGGAGTGAAGAGGGACAACTTTTTTCAAGCTTGGTGATAATGCCGATGCTGCAATGGTGTTTGTTGACTGTTGTTTTGGTTTTTTCGTGTCGTTTGGGATGTTTTATCTATTTTATTGATTTTGTATTGTATGAGTGGTTGAGTTGAGGAGTTTTGTAATTCTTGTGGCTGTTGTGTATGATGTATTCTGCTCTGTCCTCAACTGCTCATTGTCATGTAATGTGCTTGTTTTCTCAATCATAAACTCTTGTTGGCTGTTAAAGAGAGAAGAAAAAGAGAAGATGACACACCGGGTGTCTCCCTAAACCAATCTTGTTGTGTTGGGTGAGGTGTTGGTTCATGTTGGCCTCTCATGAAAGATGTCTCAATCCCTCTCACACACACTACCATTGTCATTCTCACATGTTTTCGTGGCATGAATCCATCAGATATGAATGCAACAAGTATCATTCTCACACGTTTTCGTGGCATGAGTCCATCAGACATGAATGCAACTAGGGCTGTTTTTCGAACAACTCGAAAAAACTCAACTCGAGTGAGCTCAAATTGTGGGTGGAACTCGAGCTCGAACATGATTTTAAACTCCTTAATTTTTCGAGTCGACCGGACTCGACTCTTGTGTTCGATTAGAGTCGACTCGAGATCGACTCGTTTCGAACTCGGCTCGATAAGATCTTTAAAAACTCAAATTTTCAGTTCTCTAGTTCATGATTGACTAGAACTCGAAATCAACTTGATAAGCTCGTTAATAACTCGATTTTTTATTTATAATTTTATGCAAAATTTCCCAAAAAAAGCTCAAACTCGAATTCGACTCGTTTAGGCTCGAGCTCGATACCGACTCAAGGAGTTCGCGAGCAGCTCGAAACTCGATCCAGCCCTTGTTCGAACGATTCATCGAACTCGAACTCGAGAAAAACTCAAACTCGATAAGTATCAAACGAGCTCGAGATCGAACACCAAAACTCGTTCGAACTCGACTCGTTAACATCCCTAAATGCAACAATTTGTCATATATGGCCAATTTTGGGTAATTTGAACCAATTTCTGAAGCCTAGAAAGAAACCAAATGGAAAGTTCTCTTTGTTCTTTGAAGATGCCTAAGATGGCAACCAAATGACTAAGGCTCTGTTAAATTTTCTCCATCTCAAAATTTACTTATTGTACTAATTAAGATAACAAAGGAAAGTTCTCTTTGTTCTTTGGAGTAGATTTTATCGGAATTGAGGTGGGAAGGGGTATGATGGCGGGAGCAAGATGATAGGTTAGGTTTTTTTCTTCTTCTTTAAATTCCTTAAAATATACTCATTTCGTCCCAAATTAAATATTGCATTCGGACTTACCAGACTTGTAAATGATTTTAAGAAATGAGTTTGGATATTGCTTGTATCGTAGTGCAATTAAACTGAAATTGTTTTCTTATTTAGTGATACAAGATTCATTTTGAAATAGACTAAAGGAAAGCGCGACATATAAATGATTTTAAGAAATGTGTTTGGACTTAATTAGTATATATTAAAATTGTTTCTGTATATGTATCTCAAAAGAATAAGTCTGAGAATTGTTTTCTTCTAATGACGAGATCTTGAGAGTAAAGAAGACCTTGCCATAAGATGCCTAAAATTAAGATTTAATGTTTCTCAAAAGAATAAGTGTAAGAAATGAAGAGACTTTAATTGGTCTACCATAACAAGCACATCAAGTGAAGAGGTGTTATGGGACCAGGAAGAAAACAAACTAGCTACCGAAATACACCTGGTTTATATGCTCCAAAGTATAAAGTTCACACCATAAACTTGGATCTCGAGAAAAATTTAGTTCATATTAATTTGTGGATTTTGTATTTTTGCAAAGATTATATATACCGCAACACAAGCCCTGCACTGAAGCGGCTAACTGGCGTTTGAATATGCAACATGATATAACTTCAAATAATTTAGTTGACCACATAGAGGGTTTCAAGTACAAATAAAACATGAGCAAAATAAAAAAGGGGCGGGTGACAAAGGTGTCCATGCTTTCCGCCCTTGAAAGTTTTATACGTACATTATGAAGAAGTCAAGACACAAAATTATCCCAAGATACCAAATAATAGCTATTAGCCAAACATGTAAAAGCAACAACACATGTTCTCCATTGATACTCCCACCACATAATTTATTGTCATGATTGCCACAAAAGTGCTTCCACATTCTTTTTCTACCTCACCTGAAAACATAATCACTGACTCATAAATACGATATAGTTTGGGAAAATAAGGTCAAGTATAGCAATTAACGCCCCAAAATAGAGAAGACATATTGCAATGGGATTTTTGCACAGAGAAACCAATTATCGGTTAGAATCATGGAGTAAACATCTACTCTTTTACCAGAATCAAAGTTCATTACCTACTTGCCTATAATCTCAATTTGCTTAATTTGGTTAGCTTAATCGTACCGTAACTTTCAGTTGTGTAAAATCTAAAGAGAGGAAGATACCAGACAACAAAAACTTGTTTGAACTCTTCTTGGATGCGCTTCAAGCTCATATATTGTCAGATTTTAAGCTTCCAATTATTCTGTAAAAGATATGTTGAGACACTTCCACTCTCTCTATCAATGATTATTCTTCAAGAGTTGGTAGCCGTTTGGTGGATTATTTCTTATTGTTAAAACAAGGTACAATCTCTGAAGAACTGATATCTTTGCATTATTTTTTGCTAATGCTAATCAAAACAACAACTTCCATCGCAAAATGAAAAGCTATCATTTGTCTCAGCAAGACCACTAGACCGAGTTTTTGTTTTAAATAGAAAAAGAAACTTACGTAAAGTGCCTTTTTGCCGGGTGTATGTTGGTTTGCAAACCGATTTAATAGCTAGTAAAGCTGAGGATTGAATATGACAGTCTAGTTTTATATTCTTATTAACACAAAGATAACTCTGAGACAACCAATTAAGAAGTACCTACATAAACTGCTACGAGCGCTACGAGCTGTAATTGCCTAGATAAAATAACTAAATTAGGCTAAAATTGAGAAATGACTCCTTACCTCGCTATTGAGATTTCGTGCTTTGAAATGATGTTGGTAATGCGCTGCAGCTCATCCACAACCACCGATATATTCATTCTGTCTTTTGCTGACTCCACAGAGCACGCAACTCCAATCTTCAGAAATGAAACTAAACACTCCACCTTTTGTTTTGCATATCTTGGATTCTGTGTTTCATTTTCCACTTCCTTCACAAGTATTGGGTCTACTATGTCCATGACGCTATCCAGCAAGGCCCTTCTAACATAGTCACGAAGGTTAAGGCCATTCTGGAACATATTGTAAGTGGGTCTCTTTCCGGTCATCATCTCCAACAAAATTATACCGAAACTGTAGACATCTCCTTCTGTTGTCATCTCGCTTCCAAGACCATACTCTGCAAATCATGATGATGACAAAATATAAGATTCACGCCAAAATCTCAAGAACAATTGAGTGGTGGTTAAAGGCATAAAATTAGTAAAAATTAATTAGCTAGAAATAAATGATTGTGATTGTGGGTTCTTGAGTAAAGTGGTTACCTGGAGGTGCATAACCAATAGTTCCTCTCAAACCAATGGAACTGCTTTGGTTGATATTTGAAACTTCTGGAAGGAAGAACCTCGCGAGCCCAAAATCCCCAACATGAGCGACCATTTCTTCATCGAGTAAAATGTTGCTCGGCTTTAAATCACAGTGCAAGATAGGAATTTCACACCGGTAATGAAGATAATCAATGGCATGAGCAACATCTGTGGCAACGTTCATTCTTTTAAGAAGGCTTAGTCCGTGCATCTCATTCTCTATGTTCATTGTTCCTGGAATTGGATGTAATAAACTCTCTAGACTTCCGTTAGCCATGAACTCGTAAACTGAGCTTTAAAATCATTACCTTGAAAGTCAATTGAGGAGCATGCACTTATGATCTTTACAAGGTTACGATGTCGAATATTTCTCCGTGCTTCACATTCGCCATGAAACTCTTTGAAGCTCCTCGAAGGTCCAGGTTTAGTACCTTGACAGCAACCGTTATTCCATTCTCTTCAAGTACCCCTTTGTAAACATGGCTAAAACCACCCATACCAATCAGGTTTTCTGAGGAGAACCTGTTTGTTGCCTTGAGGAGCATTTCATAAGAATACATGGTGAATTGTTGCCTCAATGCCAGGCCTGATGATGGTGTTTTAGTTCTCCTTTTGTTCCAAATGAATAAACAACATGATGCCAAAGCCAGGCCAACAAGCAAGCAGATTATTGGAATCACAATTATGAGTGCTAGGGACATCTTTTTACCATTCTTTCTCTTTTTGATGCTGCATTTAGGAAGGTGAAGTTCAGGCAAGCCGCCACAAAGCCTATTGTTCCCTTCAACAGAGATGGCAGTAGCATTTGTGAAAACTCCGTTCATTGGTAGTTTCCCCTCAAAGTCGTTGAATGACAAATTAAGATGCTTTAACTGGAATTTCTCCAAGAATCTTGGAATTTCTCCAGAAAAGTTATTGCGGGAAATATCAATGTACTGGATACCAGCTAAAGAGCTAAATGATTGTGGTATCAAACCTTGAATGAAGTTCCCCTCCAGGAATAGAGTCTCCAGGCTAGTGCAGCCACCTATGCTGCTAGGGACTTCACCGGACAACTCGTTCTCCGACAAATCCAACACTTCTAAATTATGAAGCTTTCCGATTTCTAGTGCGAGTGATCCAGAAAGGTGGTTAAGTGAAAGACTTAGATATAATAGCGATGAAAGTCCGAGAAGCTCTCCTGGTATGCTGCCAGAAAGGTTATTTGACGAAATGCTCAATTGAATCAATTTTTGGCAATTTCCAAAAGTTGTTGGTATTGTACCCTGTAACATCATGCTGTCTAAGTATAGTTGATACAAGAGTGAGAGGTTCCCAACAGATTCAGGAATATTACCAATCAAACTGTTTTCACTTATGACCAATCTTTGTAGTTTACAGAGATTGCCAATGTTACTAGGAATTGTGCCTGTGAATTGATTATCATTCAGTCCTAATACCTCTAGACTGACTAGATTCATCATTGATGGAGGGATGGATCCATATATTGAATTGTGATGAAGTGATATAATAGAAAGTTGAGTTGAGAGATTGCCCACACAACTTGGTAGCTGCCCTCTTAATTGGTTTTCATAAAAGAATAACAGTTGCAAATTACTACAGTTCACCAAAGAGGCAATAAAATTCAATTCATCAGGTTCCCCACTTCCAAAAACATTTTCTGATAGAGATACATACCAGAGGTTTGGCATCATTCCAAAATCAATTGCTATTTTTCCATGGAAACGGTTTTCTCCTACGTGGAATAATGTCAATTTTGAACAATTGGAAATAGAGACTGGAAGGAGTCCTGTAAACTTGTTGCCACATATTTGAAAGATTTCCAGTTTTGGTAGCTTCAAACCTATGTCTGTTGAAAGACTTCCAACTAGTTGGTTGTCTCCTATACTGAAAGTAGAGAGCAAAGAAAGATTGTAAAAGGACGGAGGGATTGTACCATGGAGTTGATTATCGCTAATTACCACAAACCGTAGCTTCTTTAACTGACCAATGACATATGGAATGCTTCCTCCAAGATGATTGTCGGATGCAGAAATTGCTTCGAGAGAAGTGAGATTCCCAATGGAAGGAGGTATTCCTCCTGTGAAATTGTTTTCGTGAATACTAAGATCTACAAGCTTCAACAGAGAACTAACTTCCTGCAGGATTGTCCCAACAAGCTTATTGAAGCCTACCGAAAGCCATTTTAGGTTGGTACAGTTTGAAAGACTAGCCGGAACATTTCCTTCAAAGGAATTATTCATCAATTTTAGTTGCTCCAATCTGAATAAACGGCCAATTTCAGTAGGGATAATGCCTTCAAATGTGTTGTTCTCAAGGATTATCACCCTTAGGAAGCTCAGATTTCCTACAGATGGAGACAAAGAACCAACTAAACCTCTGGAGGAAAGATCCAAAGCAGTGACTCTCCTATGGCGCCGACCACATTTTACGCCTTCCCATTGGCAGAAATGGAAAGAATCGTTCCACGACCCCAAAGCACCTTCAGGGGCAGCAACAATCTTTGACTTGATGGCCATCAGCGCATGGTGATCAGTTTCGTTTGTGACAATTGGGGTTACTGTATGGAGGTTATGAGTGCAGATTAAGGTGATCATGAAAAAGAAAAGGGAGTGCATGTATATCCTGAACATTTTCTTGAAATTCTCTCTGGCTGGGATTATTTTTAACAAATTCTATGCAGAGTCCAGAATATATCCAAACTATCTATAGTGGTGTGAAATGAATTCTGTAGTCAAATAAAAGTGAAATGTAAGGACTTGATTGGAATCTTACCAAAAGTGCTTTACTTGAAAATTACTAAGAAATGACCAAAAGTGCACTGTGCTAATGCCAATAATTGATTTTATGGAAATAACCAATAATTGTCCGGTAGATCACAGCTCAATGTTTCTATGTCTCTATTTTGTCCATTTAATTTTTTAAAGTTTTATTATTGCAATCTTTTCAATTCCTTGTCAATAACAAGCTAGGCTCATGAGCTTGACAGAGGGGGTTAATTTTTTTATTTTTTTTTTTAATTTTGTCAAATAGAGGGTGAAAGAGCAAATGGAATTTGAGGAAATTGAAAAGGAGAGAGAGAATTCAGGATTAATTTCATGTGTTTGTGTTATGTGGTAGGGGTGGGTTAATCTTTTCAATTCCTTGTCAATAACATGCTAGGCTCATTGAATTTCCTTTCAAATGAGTCTAATATAGAATATTTTGCTTCCTCAATAGATGGTGTAAATCATTGTTAAAAAAACGAGTTATTCGTTAACAAAAACGAGCCACATGTCTAGCCCATGAATTTACAAGAGGATTAGCTATTAACTGATACTCATTTATCATAATACTGTGAAACCACTATGTCTTCGTCAATGAAGACTTGCAATTTTCCACAACTAAGTACCGAGTATGAGAAAATGAAAAGTATGTAAGTCATGTCTCCGTCAACGAGACTTGCTAATTTTCCACACTTGTGCAAAGACCCAAAATTACTACATTTCCAAATATTATGTAGGAAAGATATAAAATTGGAAATTTTGTTTTTGCCAATCGTAATTTCTTGTGCTTTAATATTATATATTTAATATTATATATAGATAGAATTCTGATCCTATAAAGACGCAAGCTTTAGAAATCTTGATTTAAATTCAATGGGTCATGGATTGGAGTATTGAGAAAAAGTAGTAGCTTACGGCCCAAATTTCCAACATAAAAGAATCCTCTTTTCAAAATAACATTTACTTCTACTACTTCTGTACAAAATGTTTGATTTAAAATAATTGTTATTTTTGATATAAAAAATATTCAAATTTTTATTAATTTTATCTATGCACTGAATTTTTTTGTTTTATTAATTGGATTATTTTGTAAAGTAATATAAGAGAGATACATTAAATAAGGGACAACTTTTATCATTAAATTAAAATAATATTCCCTCCGTTTCAAAATACTTATAGTTCTAGCACTTCTCACAAATATTAAGAAAAACAATTAATATATATCAAATAGACTAAATTACCCTTTAAATATTTCATGTATCTAGGCAATTAAATCTATTATATATAATAGCAAAACTTTTTGGAGCTCCTAGAAAACTCCAAGTGGCACAACATCATTGGCCAATCTTTTCATCATCCACCAATCACAATCATCCATTTTATTTCAACTTAAAAAAAATAAAAACTGATTAATTAATTCAATTTTTTGAAATCATCATGTTTAAATTCAAACTACCATATATACTTTGAATTTTTTGAAAGCATCCTGTTTTAATTCAAACTACCATGTATACTACAATAATTGAATGTCAATAAATCATATATATATAGATATACACACACACATATATATATTGGTATATCTCACATGAAAAAAAAAATTAATCATTGCAAGTGTAAACGAATAACACTATAATAAAATTTATTTTATTTCCAAATATCACGTAGGAAAAAATGATTAGAACACTTATTATGAGCATCCATCTCATCAGAATACTCCCTCATTCCAATTTGCACCTCCTTATTTATCATATGTGTCCATATATTTAGGTGACAACTGATTAGGTATGCTTTACAAGTAATAACTAAATTACTCCATTCGTTTCATAATAATTTTTCTTTTTTTTTTTATGGTTATGATTGATATGAAAATCTACTATATATAATAACAAAACTTTTTGAAGTTCCTAGAAAACTCCAAGTGGCACAACATCATTGGCAAATCTTTTTATCATCCACCAATCACAATCATCCATTTTATTTCAGCTTAAAAAAACTGATTAATTAATTTCAATTTTTCGAAATCATCCTGTTTAAATTCAAACTACCATATATACTTTGAATTTTTTGAAAGCATCATGTTTTAATTCAAACTACCATATATAATACAATTATTGAATGTCAATAAATCATATACTCCCTCCGTCCCGCTACAAATCACACAGTTGGTCAACTCAATCAATTTTTAACCATGATTTTATGAATGTCTAGATATCTCTATGCAATTCTAAAAAAAGTTATTGATAGTATTTCTAATGATGAAGCAATAACAATTTTTAAAATTACAAAGAAATATCTAAATATTCATAAAATTATTGGTCAAAAATTCACACAGTTGACCAACTGTGTGAATTGTAATGGGACGGAGGGTAGTATATAGATACACACACACACACACACACACACACACACACATATATATATATATATATATATATATATATATATATATATATATATATATATATCACATGAAAAAAAAATTTAATCATTGCAAGTGTAAACGAATAACACTATAATAAAATTTATTTTATTTTCAAATACCCCGAAGGGAAAAATGATAAGAACACTTCTTATGAGCATCCATCTCATTAGAATACTCCCTCATCCCAAATTGCACCTCCTTATTCATCATATCTGTCCATATATTTAGGTGACAACCGATTAGGTAAACTTTACAAGTAATAATTAATGATAAATCATTCAAGTTATATTATACATAAAGTCATTCAATCCTACCTAATTTGTTTTTGGCCAAAATTAATAAAGTAAAGCTAAATCATCAATTTGAATTCTAAAAATAAAGTACTAAGTTTATGGTGTAGATTGTTTAAAAAAAAAAATTACTAAGTTTATTCCACAAATAAAGTAAAACTAAATCATTAATTAATTCAAAATAATGGTCTGTCACACCAATTACGCCAAAATTAATGATACTCTGTTCCACCATTAAGTATAATCCAAAAATAAAGTAAAGTTAAATCATCAATTAAATTCAAAATAATAATTTGTTCCACCAATTACGCTAAAATTAATCGTGCAGATTTTTTTTAAACCTAATAAGTTATTCCAAAAATAAAGTAAAGATAAATCATCAATTTGAATTCAAAAAATGGGTTGTCCCAGTAATTACACAAATGATGCTTTTTTCAAAAAAAAATGTGATAACTTCAAAAAATGTGATTTGGTCCCACGTGGAGCGGTTTTCTGCCTTTACGTTGATGAACCACCTTAACGCTGTGGATTTGAGGGAATGCTGGAAGTAATCCGCCATTTGTTGAGGGGTTGCCCCTTTGGCTCTCATACCCAAGACATAGGTGTCGATGTGGGTTTCCGGCTATAGCCACTGTCTACAATCTTCCCCCGTGGTTGTGTATGAGTGATCCTTACATGTTCTTGTCGTTATTCATCCCTGGACCAAACTGCCCTGGGAAGAACATTGATGTCTATTTTCAACCTTTGATGGACGAATTGAAAAAGCTTTGGGAGGATGGTGTTGAAACGTGGGATGCTTTCAAACGAGAAAATTTCAACCTAAAGGCTACATTGATGTGGACAATTAATGACTTCCCTGTATATGGGATGTTATCAGGTTGGAGCACCCACGCGAAATTGGCTTGTCCGTGTGCAGTCCCAGCTTTACTTGTGGCTAAGAAAGATGGTACGTGGCGCATGTGCATTGACAGTAGAGCAATCAACAAAATTACAGTCAAGTATAGATTCCCTATTCCTCGGTTGGATGATATGTTGGATATGCTTCGGGGTTCCAAAGTATTTTCCAAGATTGATTTAAAGAGCGGGTACCATCAAGTTCGGATTCGACAAGGCGACGAATGGAAAACAACTTTCAAAACTAAGAAAGGGTTATATGAGTGGTTAGTAATGCCATTCGGTTTATCCAATGCACCGAGTACATTTATGCGCCTAATGCACCAACGCTTATGTGGTGGAATTACCAACTGGGTGGAATATATCCCCAACTTTTAATGTGGCGGATTTAGTTGCTTATTACCCGGATAATCCTCTTTATGATGACATAGATTCGGGGACGAATCCTTTTAAAGTGGGGGAGTATGATGTAGATCGTGTTGAGGCAGAACAACTTGGGGACCAAGAGGGCATGACATTTGAAAACTTTGGTGTTTAAAAGAAAACAAGTCTGATGCAGAAGTGCTCGGCCGAGCTGTTTCCTTGCCTCGGCCGAGGGGAAGAAGGCAGAAACTTGGTTGTCGAAAGTTGTTTTGCTCGGCCGAGTCAAGCCGTTGCTCGGTCGAGCCAAAGCTGTTTCTCGGTCGTGCTAATTCTGCGACTCGGCCGTGCAGTTCCTGAAGGGTTGTGTCTCTTGGGTTTGTGTCGGTTGCTCGGCCGAGCTATTTCCTTGCCTCGGCCGAGGGACTCCTGGAAGGTTGTGTCTGTTAAAATTTGCACCTGCTCATCGAAGGGACGTGTCTGATTCAAGTTGTATCTTTTCATACATTCGTAAATAGATTATTCCTTATTGTAAGTAGTATAAATACGTTAGTCTTTCATTGTTTGAACAATCAAGTTTTATATAATCAAATTATTGCTTTGCAATTATTGTCCCTTTTCGGTTATTAATCAAAGTCTAAGTTAACTTTGTTTGCTGAGATTTCTTTGGAAGTCTCATTTGAGATTCGTTTAAGAGAGTCTTGTTATAATATTCCGCTGCGTATACATCATTTGGTATCAGAAATCGGACGATCTTTGGGGTTCTCCGACGAGAAGATGACAAACAATGGAGGAAACAACGTCGACATTGCATCAATACTAGAACGCATGGCACAGCAAGAACAAGCGGCTAGAGAGTGTAGCGATCGTCAACATGCAGAACTATTGTCAACCCACAGAATCGGGCAAATCGTCGAGGAAATAATGTCCAACAGGAGGAACCGGTGGCTGACGAAGATTCTGATCAAGAAGAAGAAGAGAACATAGAAGCACCTTGGTACGATCAACGTCCTAAAATTAGGGCGGATATTCCTTCCTTTTCTGGAAATTTGAAGATGAACGAGTTTGTGGATTGGCTTGCGGAGGTGGAGAAATTCTTCGACTTAATGCAGGTTGAAGATGATAGGAAGGTGCCTTACGTAGCATATAAACTACGTGATGGAGCATCAACATGGTGGGAACAATTATGTAAGAAGTGACATCGTAAAGATAAAGCTCCTATTCGTTCTTGGGCTCGGATGAAGAGGGAATTATGATCTCACTTTTTGCCGAATGACTATGAACAAGTGACGTATCAAGCCTTTTTGGACCTAAAACAAGGCACTCGTGCAGTTGAAGATTATGCCCACGATTTTCATGCCCAATCAGCACGAGCAGATTTGGATGAAACAGAGGCGCAAGAAGTTGCAAGATTCATTAGTGGTCTTCGGGTAGGCATTAAGAATCAGGTGGAGTTGTTTACAAATCGGTCTGTGAGTGAAGTTATTACTCGTGCTAAGAAGATCGAGAAGCAGCAGTCATACATAAATTTTTCTACCGCATCTTCTTCGAGTTCTAAGTATCAAGTGACCGGGTCTAGTACGGTGACGGGTTGAAAAAACGCAAGGTGTGGAAACTGGTAGAAATGAAGGGAAGCAGGCGGCCCACACTGATGTTCAGGATCCCCCGGTTAGACGTAACACCAACACGACTAATCGTGGTCAACAAAATCAGAACCCTTACGCTAAAACATTTAGTGATAAGTGTTTTAGGTGTTTACAATAGGGGCACATAGCTAGTCAATGCCCTATGAGATGAGGAGTCAACATGGTGGATCGAGATGACGAAGTAGATGATGAAGACGGTGTGATAGATCTAAATGAGGAGATGGAAGAGCCAAATAACCATGAATCTTTGGTGGTTCGACGGCTTTTATTGACAACCCCTTGTGATGATGATGATTCGGAACGACACAATATCTTTCGAACAAAGGGGAAGGTTAGTAATGTTGATGCAACAGTTATTGTGGATAGTGGTAGTAGTGAGAATTTGGTGGCCCGAAGTTTCGTGGATTCTTTGCAGTTGAAGGTTCACAAGCACCCGTCCCCTTACACAGTTGGTTGGATTAACTCAGGTGGCAATATAAAGGTACATGAACAGTGCCTTATTCCTTTTTCTATAGGGAGTTACAAGGATGAAATTTTATGTGATATTGTCGATATGAATGCATGCCATGTATTATTGGGTAGTCCGTGGCAGTATGACGTAAATGTGGTATATAATGGGAGAGAAAATACTTTGCTATTCACGAAAGATGGGTTTCGTTTCCAATTACGTTCAACACTTGATAAGAATGCTCGTGGTAATAAGAAATTTAAACCTATTGTTTCTTTATGTACTGCTCAAGAGTTTGTTGAAGATATAGCAGATGCACCTGTTATTTATGCCATTGTGCGGAAAGAAAGTTTGGGACAAGTTAGTTTGGTTCCAAGATCATTAAAGTCAGTTTTGGATGAGTTTCGTGATATTATGCCTGATGATCTCCCTTCGGGGTTGCCACCCTTGAGAGATATTCAGCATAACATTGATTTTACACCCGGTGCTTCGTTGCCTAATCTCCCTCATTATCGAATGAGTCCTGCTGAGCATGAGATCCTCAAAGAACAGGTTGAAGAGCTGTTGAAAAAGGAGTATATACAGGAGAGTTTAAGTCCATGTGCAATCCCAGCTTTACTTGTGGCTAAGAAAGATGGTACGTGGCGCATGTGCATTGATAGTAGAGCAATCAACAAAATTACAGTCAAGTATAGATTCCCTATTCCTCGGTTGGATGATATGTTGGATATGCTTCGGGGTTCCAAAGTATTTTCCAAAATTGATTTAAAGAGCGGGTACCATCAAGTTCGGATTCGACAAGGCGACGAATGGAAAACAGCTTTCAAAACTAAGGAAGGGTTATATGAGTGGTTAGTAATGCCATTCGGTTTATCCAATGCATCGAGTACATTTATGCGCCTAATGCACCAAGTTCTCAAGCAGTTTAATGGGAAATTTCTTGTGGTGTATTTTGATGATATTTTGATCTATAGCAAAACTGAGGAGGAGCATATCGGGCATGTGCAAAGTGTTTTGAAAGCATTGCGGGCAAACGAGTTGTATGTTAATTTAAAGAAGTGCAGTTTTATGTTGGATAAATTGTTGTTTTTGGGATACATTGTTTCAGCGGATGGCATTCAGGTGGATGAGGAAAAGGTCCGTGCTATTCGTGATTGGCCAACTCCCAAGACATTTAGTGAAGTGCGAAGTTTTCATGGGCTTGCTACTTTTTACCGGCGGTTCATACGAAATTTTAGCACTATAATGGCCTCGATTACGGATTGTATGAAGAAAGGAAGTTTCTTTTGGGGTGATAAAGCCGTAGCAAGTTTTGTGTTGATAAAAGATAAGTTGACTAATGATCCGCTCCTAGTGTTACCAGATTTTACAATACCATTCGAGTTGGAAACAGATGCTTCAGTGGTAGGCATTGGTGCTGTTTTGACACAAAGAAAGAGGCTGATTGCTTTCATGTGTCAAAAATTGGAGGAGTCAAAGCGAAAATGGACTACGTACACTACAAGAAAGGACGCTATTTACGGCGCTCACTTACGGCGGTGGACACGCGTCCGCTGTATATATTATATATACGGCGGTTGTGCATACCGCCGTATATAACTAATATATACGGCGGACTAGGCCGCCGTAAATAAGTAATGTACGTACATTTGGTATGTACGTATATGGGATCGAAGTTATATATGGCGGTATATCAGTAGCTGCCGTATATAGGTACTTATTATTGGCGGTTGATACGCTTCCGCCGTAAATAATACACATAATATACGGCGGTGTACAATATCCGCCGTAAATGTTATTAAATACCGGGAAACCAAATTTCCCTATTCAGTTTCGCGGTAATCTGAAGGATCTCAGTCTCTCTTTCTCTCCTCCATATCTAGGGCACGATTTTCCGACGCCGGTGACCAAATCCGCAGGTAGGTATAGCGTATTTACTTTTAATTTTTGATTTTTGTTGTTCTTGGTGTGGTTGAGCATTGATTTCTTCGATCTTTGTATCTCAGTCTCTCTTTCTCTCCTCTATAGCGTATCTCAGTCTCTCTCTCTCCTCCAGCCAGGGAAATTGAGCGTTGATTTCTTCGATCAACAACAATCAGGTATACATTTCTTTCCCCTTTTCTAATTTACTTTTAATTTCTGGGTTTTTTTGTTCTTGGTGTTGTGAGTTGTTGTTGATGTTGCTGTTGTTGTTGTTGGTATTGCTTCAGTCTCTGTTTGAACTGAAGCAACTGTTCAGTGTTATTCTTGATTTCATTCTTTAAATTTCGTGCACACTTATATAATCATGAAAGTCTTATCTAGTTCATGTCAGTTAATAAGCTATGAATTGAAGCTATTGTGTTTCAAAGTTCTTGTTGTATTATAGTGCTCTAATTTAATAACATTATGGCTCCTGTTAATATGCTTCCCTGCTTATGTTTGAACTGGCTCATTTGGAATGCTGTTAGAGTAGGTTTACTTCCTTGGGAATGAGCAGTTCTAAATTATCTGGCAGATTTGGTAGTTGAGAGTGAGTGTTGGTAATGGATAAATTCTAGATATGTGATTAAGCTCGTGTAATCATATTGAATGTGTACAAGCTAATGCACATGGCGATCGTGGATGAACTGAAAGTCTCAAAAAGTTGAATGCTGATTCCACAGTTCCCAAGCAAGTGTGTCAATTCCGATCAGAGACATGTCAATTCCGATCAGAGACATTGCAAAAGAGAATCCTCTTTCCCTTTCCAAAAAGTGTTTCTAAACAAATTGTATTCAGTACCCTTTTTGGTTTTGAGATAGAAAATGAAACCACTTCCATCGATTTAATCTACTTGAGATTAATTTGAGGATGTTAAAGGAAACGCCAAATACCTTCTTCAAACCTTTGTATCGGACACTTACGATCTAGGACGGAGGAACTACATTGTTTTGAGCAAGCCACAGATAATCTTGACTATACTAAACTTTGTTACATTGTTTTGGTTTATAGTATTTTGTAATGTAAATCTAAATAATATTATCATTGCTCTGTTTAGGGGACAGTTAACGGTATAGCTCTTTTCATGTTTAGTCTGTCCACGCACACGCCCTAACTTGATAAAGCACATAATCTTTTTAGCAATCTAGATGTTGATTTGCACATCAACCTAGTTCCTTAAATTAGCTTCTCAATTAGGGGGGGGGGGGCTTGTGAGAGAGAACGAATGAATGTTGTCATGGGGTTATACTATATCATGGGCCCAAGCTCGACTAATAGGCTAGGCTTCAACAATGTAAATTATCTATATCGAGCCAAAAGTTGTACATATTTAGACTATTTTTGTTTATGAGTTTATTTTTATTCTAAAATTTGTGTCTCTCGATCTTATATATAGGTTGTATTTTAACGTTAAAAATATCAAGTCAAGTCATATATGGACAAAAGTTGGATTGATTTGGGTAATCGAATTTCAAATGAGTATATGTCTGGCGTTGACAACTTTCTCGATTTTGCATTCTCAAAAAGTACATTGGTGTTAAAGAAATATATTGTCCTTGTAAAAAATGCGCAAATCGTTACCAAAAAGACCGTGCAACCGTGAAATCACATTGTATTGAAGTGGGATTTCAAAAAGATTACAAGAATTGGATTAGGCACGGGGAAGAGTACATTTCGGCGTATAAGAATGATAATAATGATAGGACAACTGAAGATGGCATTGAAATTGAATTGGGCGTGCAAGATTGTATGAGGCGAATGGTACATGAAGGGATGGGTATGCCGGATAGTAACCAGCCAGGAATTGAAGAAATCGTACAATCAAATGCATCCACCGCAAAGTTTCTTAGACTTTTGAGAGATGCTGATCAAGCCTTGTGGGAAGGGTGTGATAAGTTTACAATACTCTCATTTATTGTAGAACTTATGCACTGAAAGGCTAATTATCGAGTGGCCGATAAGGGATTTACTTCTTTATTAAAAAATTTCATTAGGGCATTGCCTCAGTCAGCGAAAGTGCCAAGTTCCTATCGTGAGGTGTACAAGATGACTGCAGATTTGGGTTTCAGTTATAAAACGTGGGACGCGTGCATTAATCATTGTATGTTGTTTCGAAATGAAACTGAAAAACTTACTAAATGTGAAATTTGTGGAGCCTCTAGATATAAGCAATAAGAAGAAGGGGGTAGCGGTAAAGGTGCGGAAACAAGTGGCAAGAATAAACTTCCCAAGCAGGTAGCGATGAAGAAAGTATGGTATTTTCCCTTAAAGCCAAGTTTGAAAAGGTTGTATTGGTCATCTAAGACCGCGGCACTCATGAGATATGGCATGCCGAGAAAAGAATAGACGATGGTGTGCTAAGGCATCCTGCAGACTCTCGTGCGTGGAAGGGATTCGATGAACGTTATCCATTATTTTTAAGTGAAATTCGGAATGTTAGATTGGGATTAGCATCTGACGGATTTAATCCTTTTAGAACAATGACTATATCTCACAGTACTTGGCCGGTTGTGCTTATGCCATACAATCTTCCACCTTGGTTATGCATGAAACAGCCATATTTCTTCTTGTCGATGCTTACTCAAGGCCCAAAAGGGCTGGGCAACAAGATAGATGTGTATCTCCAACCGTTAATTGATGAGTTGAAGGAATTGTGGGATGAACCATTCATATTAGCATCTCAAGCTGAGCAAGTTTGGTATGTTAAAGATCCTATAGAAAGTGATTGGAAAGTTGTGATGAGGATTACACTAAGAGATAGTTTTGACATATATTTAAATGATGATAAACAAGTTTTAGATTCGATTCCACAATTGGTACCATTTTGCTCACAAAATCTGGATGAAAATGTTGCTAACGAAGAAGCATCGTGGGTGCGAGAGGGAGTTGATGGGGTCGAGATTGAAACTACTAATATCAATGATGTTGATGTTGATATGACCGATAATGATGATGTTGATATGACCGATAAAGATGATGATTACTTTGAGTAGTATTTGTTTAGATCTAATTTGCTTACTATTTACTAAGACAATGTTATCACTTATGTTTCATGTTTCAATCAAACTTGTTATTTTTGTATGGTTGAATATTAATATTGTTACTTCTATATAATATGTATTTGTTTAGATCTTATTTGCTTACTATTTACTAAGACAATGTTATTACTAAAATTTGTGTCTCTCCGTCTTATATATAGGTGGGTTGTGCTGAAACTGTAGTGTGGTGGTTCGGTTGGGAATTGGAAATAGAATTTGATTGTGGTGGTAATTATGCCTCCTAAGGAGAGAGACGCTAGAGGGGGTGGAAGTAGCAACAAGAGGGTTAGACAAAACCCGCAACCCGTAGTCCCTAATGTTCTCACTCCCCCTAATGCATCGTTGCCGTATATGGGTTTAACCAAATTGACCTCTGCTTAGAAGAAAAAATGGAAGATTTTGGAGGGTAGAAAATTCCAAGTCACCACTTTCCTTCATATGCCGGTTTTGAGGGATTTGGGTTTAGACACATTAGTAACGGAGTTGATGACGCAGGCCGGGTTAGGTAACTTCCTGGGGAAGAGGGCCGATACCTATTTAAGATACTCCCTAGAGTTCCTTTCAACGTTGGAGGCAGGTAAGGGGTCACAAGCAAACTCAATTGGATTTAATTTGGATGATAAAGCATATAGATTGACCTATGATGAGTTGAGGGAAGTCTTTGGTGTTGATCAGCCGAGGGGAAACTTGTTGGAAGTTGATGGGGCGGGATGTTTTTTCTTTTCTGAGCTCACGGGATTACCGTGTAATAAGAAGCATCTGCGGGCTTCCTCTCTATCTCACCCGGCCTGGAAGTTATTTTGTTAGTAGATGTGAGGCATTTTCTCTTAGCAAAAAGGGAAACATATCAATAGGGGGGATGATTACGTTGCTTGCAGAAGCGTGTTTGGAAAACCTAAAGCCCGAGGCGATGAAATTGACGGGGGGCATGGGCATTTATTCTCAGGATTGGCTTGTGCAATATGATAAGTTTGTGAGGGACCCGAGGGCGACAGACAACATGTCTTTATTGTTTGAATATGGTACTCCCAGGAGGACGGTCCGTTGCAGGGTAGGGGCCACATTTCCGAGTGGTGAACAAAGCCGAGGCATTGGCGTATGCCCGTGTTGATGATCAAATGGATCCAGCTTGATGAGGAGCAGAAAGAGGAGGATCGTGGAGAGACGGGGTGGTCAGGAGGAGAGCGCGGAGACCAGAGCCAGCAGGGTTCTTTTGATCAATGGGATACCATGAGGACATTTCTGGAGGAGCAGGAGCGATCAAGGATCGCTCGGAGCGTGAGTCGACATGCTTTGGAGGATGCTCGATGGGGAGGTTATCGTTCGGGAAACGTAGTCGACAGGCTTTAGAGGATGCTAGATGGGGAGGTGCAGATCGTTTTGAGGGGTTGGAGGATGAAACCGCCATTTTGGTAGCCCTAAGATAGGCGGTGGAGGCTTGGGCGATGCGAGACAGAGCCCCGGAGTTACGAGCCAGTTTCAGAGGATTATTTGACTATGATGCATTCGAGAGCCACTGCTCGTGCACAGAGGCATTCTTCCCGGCAGACCTACTATCAGGGACAAGCCTCCGGCTCTCATCAGTGATGTTATTATTTATGTTTCATGTTTCAATCAAACTTGTTATTTTGTATGGTTGAATATTAACTTCTTCAAGCATTATTTTGTAGAATTTTGGATCATACTGAAAATTTAGTTTTCCCGGTTTCTTTTGCTTGATTTCCTTTTTTTATGAGAGTGTGTTGTAGTACATCCGTCTATCCTTAACATCTGTAGGTAAGTTAAACTTGTTCCTGAATATGTTGTTTGAGTATTGTTAAATATATGATATCATTATAAGTTGAATATGTTGTTAACTGTCTCTTGCTGATTGTATTTTTAATAATTTATCAATAATAATTTTTGGAACTGTGGAAGGATAATTAAACTTTGGAACATGTAACATTATGTCTTATTTCCTACAGGATCTTGTTGCAGCATCTCTCTCAAGTTACTTTCCATCTCTGTCATCTGCTTCTCTAGGTACTCCTTTGATGCCTGTACAAATTTGAATATATTAAATGAATATCCAATTTTTACTTTGGGATGTCCCCGCCCCGCTTTCCCACCGATTTGGTACTCGCGGGAGCCCCAGCCCCCCGTACTATTTTATACTTTTTCTGTATCAAGCAAGGCTTGCCCTGTGTTGTTGTTGTTGTTGTTCCTTGTTGTTGTTGTTCCCCCAGCCCCGCTTCCCCACCGATTTGGTACCCACGAAGCGTGTTCCTTGTTGTTGTTGTTGTTGTTGTTCCTTGTTGTTGTTGTTGTTGTTGTTCCTTCTTGTTGTTGTTGTTGTTGTTACAAATTCCCCCAAAGGTTTGGTTGCTTATATATCAAATAATGATATATTTAGAAAGAATAACATATATACACATTTACACACACACACACATGGTTACCTGTGACTTTGTAACTTGGATTTTGGTTGGCAAAGTTGTTACTTCCATAGTGTTTGATCATATCTTATGCATGTGTAATACTCTTGGTTCAAAAAAAAAAAAAAGTTGAACTATCATATTTTGTAAGTGTACTCTATAAATTTATGTAAGTGTACTCTATAATTTTAGTAACTTGCAACAATTGTAAGCACCATATAAAAACACCCAGGGAACCTAATTGCCGACACATGTCCCAATATGCACTTGCAACACTAGTTTATGCATTATTGACTCCATCCCTGAATGTGTCCCATTTTCAAAAGCAATTGTTCTTGATTGATTGTAGATTTGTAAATGAACTTACCAAATCCACCTTTATTGAACTATTATGTTAAAATTTGCAATTGCAATTGTATGGTATGGCCATTAACTGTATATATGTACACTAGCCAGTGAAAGTGCTTTTTGATAGAGTGCTTCTGAATTCCCTGGCTTAGAAGTAAGCTTCTTTTTTTTTTTTATAAGGATCTTAGAAGTAAGCTTTCTTAAACTTGAAAAACAAAAAATGGACACTTGCTTAGGGAAGAAGGGACTAATAAAATGCTTTAATTGTCAATTTCTTTAATTTATTAGTTGCTTTCGAGTTTCAAACACTCTTCTGTCCTCTGTTGCACTTGATTAGCATACTTTCAAGTTGTTTTTTTTAAGCCTGCTGATTAAAAGGTAGAGAATAGAGTACACTTACATGAATATAATGTCCATAAAACTGAATTGCTTGATGACAACTCCACATCACATGTTTTTGCATAGTTGTTGGTTCAAGCAATTGTCTAATTCGTGAAGGTGCACATGGTTGTTGTTGTTGTTGTTTTATGTTGCTATTGCTGTTGTTGTTTGTAATTCCCATCACATGTTTGATGTCCAATTGAAGAGCTTATTTGAGTAAACAAGCTCGCAATATAATTTATTCATGTTGAAGTACACTTGTAATCTGTAACACTAACATCAGTTTGATACTTTACTTGATTCTAAGGTTATTTATGGAATCTTGTTGTTGTTTTCATTTTGAGTGTTGTTGTTGCTGTTTATAGGTCTTATATAAGATATATAAGACCAATATATGGTCTTATATATGATACATAAGACCTATAATAAATTTATAGGTCTTATACCTATATTATAAGACTGTTTTTTTGGGTCCTTTACTTGGTTTATCCAATTTTTGTGCTAGAATTGAATTGTCATATGACAGATATGCCGCCAAGGAAAAATTTAATAACAGGTGAGGGCTCGAACCATAAAGGAAGAGGGCTGGCAAAAGTCACCAGAAACTGGGGTAAAGAGAGATTGAATATTATATGGAATGAATATGGTCAACCAGTTGGTGGGGACCACGCAAAACTAGCTACTCAGCTAGGATATTTTGCTAGAAATGGGGAACATTTCCCATTAACTAAAGAGTGGCCTCAGATGGAGTTTACAGTTATAGATGCCGTATGGAATGACGTTCTTGTAAGTTGTAATCCATATTCCTTACATAAATCTCTAGTACGTAGTCAAAAGTCTTATGATTCTCTAACAATTGTTTTTTTTCTTTGTTGAATTGTGTATATAGGATAATACAAATGCGCCTCCAGAGTATTACCCGGTTATGAATATTGCTCTCAATAAAGCGTGGCGTGACTGGAAATACCAGGTGAGACAAGCATATAATAAGTATTACTCAGTTATGAAAGTTATGACTTTGTTATGAATAGTACTCAGTTATGACTTTGTAATATGGAAATGTCAGGTGAAACAAATATATAAGATGTATAAATCCGACCGGGACGCATTGGCTCACCCACCCCATGCGTGCGTTGCGGGTCAATGGGCTCAACTTGTTGCGATGTGGGGTACAGACAAGGC
Organism: Adenophora triphylla var. japonica; assembly: GCA_022495995.1. Lineage (NCBI taxonomy): Eukaryota > Viridiplantae > Streptophyta > Magnoliopsida > Asterales > Campanulaceae > Adenophora > Adenophora triphylla. Next base: position 397,741 of record JAFEMH010001059.1, read on the forward strand.
TCAGGTATATTTCAAATTAATCTCAATCTATTATCGTGAATGTCTTATATAAGTAGTCAAATTAATACTAATATTATCTTTTTTTTTTTTTCCAGGAATTATCAGAAACAAATAAAGCGAATCGAGAAAAGCAAGCGTGCCTGAACCGGACCGGAAAAAAGTCCCATCCTAAAGTCATAAAAGAGGTTTGTCATCGTTCAATTTAGTTCTCAGTTGTCAATTTAGTTCTCAGTTGTCAATTAATGTTTCTTTTTGTATCGTATATAAATATATTTTTTTTGGTCAAATGATTCTATTATAAATTGTAGAGAGAAGATGAGGGATTACCAACTGATCGCGTAAGCTTGTTCATAGCTACGCGCAAGGGCAAAACACCTGCAGATCAAGAAACCTCTCGTATGATTGTAAGTTAAAGTTTCAACCATTTCTGTTTCAATTTTGTTCTTCTATAGAATACTTTTTTCATTTCTAACTTCATTTTCATAATCTTAATTAAAGTTAAAACATTTATATTGAACATGTTGTTTTTGTTACAGACTACATTTAATGATGCAATTGAAGAGCTGCCGGAGGAGCAACAAAACTCTCCCCGCGCGCGCGAAAAGATTTTTACAGATTTGATGGGCATTGATGACCACGGGAGAGTGCGATGTATGGGAGGCAGTGTTAACAAAACCAAGGTGTTTGGAAAATCCTCTGTATCTCAGACAGCTGTACTGGAGGCGGTGTCATCCATCAGAGCAGATTTTGAAAGGCAACTTGCGGAGCAACGCCAACAAATTGAGGAGCAACGCCAACAATTTCAACAACAAATTGAAGATTTGAAACGTTGTTTTATGGAACAACGTGGAAAAGACAGTAATGAATAGGTGGTGGTATGTTTTATGAGGTTGTGGATTTTAGACATTGACTGAGTTTTGGATACATTCAACAACTAACTTTTTTGTATAATGGTTATGTTTGGTTATTATGTTTCGATATATTCAACATTGATTTTGTGTTAATGTGGATTGTAAACATTGATTGCGGAAATTTTTGGGTGTACAGGTTGCATTTGTGTGTGTACAGGTTGAAATTTTTGGGGAAAGTGAATTATACAGGGCAAAATGGAAAAAAAAATAGGCTTATTTACGGCGGCTCCCTTCATCCGCCGTAAATGATAGCCTAGACGACTCGTGCCCAAAGGGGTGACGAGGGAACCTGGGAGGGGTGCAAATGGGACGACTCGTGCCATGGTGGACGACTCGTCTCTAACAAGTCATTTACGGCGGTAACCATATCCGTCGTATAAAAGGGCCATGGACGACTCGTCCCCAAAGGGGGGACGAGGGAATCTGGGGGGGGTGCAATTGGGACGACTCATGACAGAGTGGACGACTCGTCTCTTATTTACGGCGGTTACACCTACCGCCGTATAAAGATCACTCAAATACACCAGTTTTATACGTATGTATTTCATTTATATACGGCGGTGGTATGTCCGCCGTATATAGTATTTACGGCGGTGTATCCGCCGTAAATACTATATACGGCGATGTTTTATACGGTGGACTATATACGGCGGCTAGTCCGCCGTAAATAGTATATACGGCGGGGCGCATTTCATATACGGCGGATTTTAACCTCCGTATATAAGCCTTTTTCTTGTAGTGGTATGAACTTGAGTTCTATGCGGTTGTACAGGCGATAAAGCGTTGGGAACAATATTTGCTGCATCGTGAGTTTGTTCTTCATACGGATCATGAAGCATTAAAATACTTGAATGGTAAAACAACACTTAATCGCATGTATGCACGTTGGGTTTCCTATTTACAGCAGTTTACTTTTGTCATTCAACACAAAAGTGGACAGCTTAATAAAATGGCGGATGCTTTGAGTCGCCGGGCTAGTTTGTTAGTAACTATGCATACTTTGGTGGTGGGATTTGATTGTTTGAAGAGTTTATACGAGGCAGACGTTGATATGGGCAAAGTGTAAAGATGGAGGTCCGGTTGGCTTATATTTATTGCAGGATGAGTTCTTATTTTATCGTGACAAGTTGTGCATCCCTAGCGGTTCCATACGCGAGAGCCTTATTGCGGAATTACATAAAGATGGTCACCTTGGTCGGGACAAAACAGTGGAACTTGTTGCTCGGAAGTATTTTTGGCCTCAACTTCGAAAAGATACGCACACTTTTGTTCGAAAATGTATGATTTGTCAACGCAACAAAGGACAGTCCCAGAATACGGGATTATATTCCCCTTTACCTGTTCCGGATGGTCCGTGGGAAGACATTTCTATGGACTTCATTTTGGGGCTTCCTAGAACGCAAAGAGGAAATGATTCGGTTTTTGTGGTGGTTGACCGTTTTTCTAAGATGGCTCACTTCATTCCTTGTCGGAAAACATCGGATGCTGCACATATAGCGGGTTTGTTTTTCAGGGAGGTTGTTCGCCTACATGGGGTGCCAAAGTCAATCACATCGGGTCGAGATACAAAATTTATGAGTCACTTTTGGCGTACTCTTTGGCATATATTTCAGACTTCTTTACAATATAGTAGTTCATTTCACCCTCAAACAGATGGTCAAACAGAAGTGGTGAATCGGACGTTGGGTTCAATGATTCGTTGTCTGTGTGGAGATTTTCCTAAAAAGTGGGATTTAACATTAGCCACAGCTGAGTTTTCTTTCAACAACATGGTCAATCGTACAACGAATAAGTCACCTTTTGAGATAGTTTATCAAAAGCCTCCAACATATACTCTTGATTTGATTCCGTTACCAAAGGTTCAAGGATATAGTGTTGCTGCTGAGCATATGGCAGAAATGATCGAGGCAGTTCAATCTGAAGTACGAAGAAATATTACGGTGGCAAACGCAAAGTACAAAGAACATGCGGACAAGCGACGGCGTTTGAAGGTCTTCAATGTAGGTGACATGGTGATGGTACATCTACGCAAAGAGAGATTCCCTCAAGGAACATATAGCAAGCTACATCCGAAGAAACTTGGCCCTTGCAAGATTATTCAGAAAATCAACGACAATGCTTATGTGGTGGAATTACCAACTGGGTGGAATATCTCCCCAACTTTTAATGTGGCAGATTTAGTTGCTTATTACCCGGATAATCCTCTTTATGATGACATAGATTCGGGGACGAATCCTTTTAAAGTGGGGGAGTATGATGTAGATATTGTTGAGGCAGAACAACTTGGGGACCAAGAGGGCATGACATTTGAAAACTCTGGTGTTTAAAAGTAAACAAGTTTGATGCAGAAGTGCTCGGCCGAGCTGTTTCCTTGCCTTGGCCGAGGGGAAGAAGGCAGAAACTTGGTTGTCGAAAGTTATTTTGCTCGGCCGAGTCAAGCCGTTGCTCGGTTGAGCCAAAGCTGTTGCACGGCCGTGCTATTTATGCGACTCGGCCGTGCAGTTCCTGAAGGGTTGTGTCTCTTGGGTTTGTGTTGGTTGCTCGGCCGAGCTGTTTCCTTGCCTCGGCCGAGGGACTCCTGGAAGGTTGTGTCTGTTAAAAATTCGCACCTGCTCATCGAAGGGACGTGTCTGATTCAAGTTGTATCTTTTCATACATTCGTAAATAGATTATTCCTTATTGTAAGTAGTATAAATACGTTAGTCTTTCATTGTTTGAACAATCAAGTTTTATATAATCAAATTATTGCTTTGCAATTATTGTCCCTTTTCGGTTATTAATCAAAGTCTAAGTTAACTTTGTTTGCTGAGATTTCTTTGGAAGTCTCATTTGAGATTCGTTTAAGCGAGTCTTGTTATAATATTCCGCTGCGTATACATCAGTCCGACGAAGTGTCATCTATTTTATGATTGTGAATGAAATATATTTTATCGTTTGCTAAAAGAAAAAAGTTTATTCAAATTGACGCTTAAAAAAAGTGGAAACGTCCTACAACCTGATTCCCAATAAATTATAAAGTTTAGATCAAAACGATTATTGTTGTTGGTTGAGAGATGAAATTATCATTGAAACAAAACTTTTAATTTCTTATGAAAACTTTAATGTCCAACTAGTTGTTCAACTAAATCACTTTTTATTTTCACTATTCATTTCTCATTAATACTATGATACCACTATGTCTTCGTCAATGAAGACTTGCAATTTTCCAAAGTACCGAGTGTGAGAAAATGAAAAGTATGCAAGTGTCTCCGTCAACGTCAACGAGACTTGCTAAATTTCCACATTTGCGCAAAGACCCAAAATTACTACATTTCCAAATATTATGTAGGAAAGATATAAAATTGGAAACTTTCTTCTTGTCCATCGTAATTTTCTTGTGCTTTAATATTATATATAGATAGAATTCTGGATTTTTTTTTCAAAATATAGCTTTTTAAAAATTTAAATTTCAAAATAAAATTATTAAAAGTTTAAGTACCAAACTAACACTTTTTTACCAATTCCGGAATTGGTAATTCCGTATTAATGCATTCCGGAATTACCAATTCCGGATTTGTTTTTTTTTTTTTTTTTGTTTTTCAAAACTGAATTTCCCAAAATAATATTTCCGTAAATAGGGAGTGATCGCGCTTTTAGTATGAGCGATCGCTCCTAATGTACTCCGGCGTTACCAATTTCGGATTCCTTTTTTTTTTTTTTTTTGCAAAACTGAAATTTAATTAGCAAATTAATATTTTCTGAGAAAAGAAGAGAGCGATCGCCCGGTTTATGGGGCGATCGCTCTTAGTGTAATCCGGTATTGGTAATTCCGAATTTTATTATTATTTTTTTTATACAGAATTTAACTGAATTGAATTAAGTAATTATTTTTTTTGAAAAATTCAAATCCGGAAATGCTAATTTCGGATTTGCTTTACAAAACCCTTCTTCCCCAGCAAATCTGTAAACAACCCACGCATAATCAAAACTCAGTGAAGAAGAAGGAAAAAAGAAGGAAGAAGAAGAGGAAAGTAGGTGAATTTTTTCCAAAAAAATCTAAAAATTCAAGAAGTTGATTAAGAAGTTCAAGAAGAAGAGAAGTGAGGTTATTAAGAAGGTACATTTAATCCCTCTTAATTTTTGTTTGAAATTTAAATTTAGTATTTATTTGATTTTTTTTGTAAATGTAGTGATATTGTTAAATTAGATTTTTTATAATTTATTTTTTCAATTTTTAGGAATAAATATGGCTGGAGTTCCACTTATTTTCATGTGTTATTGGGGAGGAGATGATGAACACCCGTTTGAAGGTGAACATTTTGAAAGGGGACCAAAATGTGCACTTAGGACTAAAACTCGGTGGAGTTACAAGATGTTGATTAAAAAGTTGGCTAAGAAAATTGGGGTAGATCGAGCTATTGTTCAGTTGCAAGTTACATGTAGATATCCTCATCTTATCGCTCCCGAGATTGCAAATTACATTCCATTTGTAATCGACAATGATATGGGTATGGAAGTTATGTTTGATGTTTCTGCTCAGTTTGGTGGGTTGAGTAGCTTACAATTGTATGTTAAGATGAATTTAGTTGATAATGTGAATGTTGAGGAATTTGAAACCTATGAGGAGCCATTCCAAAATGAGTATGTTAATGACATGGATACCTTCCAGATGGGTTCTTTAAACTGCTATAGTCAGAGGGATGCTGGAACAAGTACACAAACATATGTGGAAGAGGAAGAGGGAGAGGAAGAGGAATAGGAAGAGGGGGAGGAAGAGAGAGAGGAAGAGGGAGGGGGTGAGGGTGAGGAATTGTATAATGATGATGATAATGATTCAGATTATGAAGAAAATATTGGGTTGCTTCTAAATGAAGATCGTGACGATGGATATGATGATTGCAGTAGTCCTACTGATGATAGCGAGAATGAGGGTGAAGCTGGGGTGAGGAAAGATTTGGCGTTACATTTGGTTGCTTACGAAGAACCACAACATCATGTGCATGAAAGAGTTGGGCATCAATTTTATCGTGATATTGGAGAAGGATCAGAGATATATGATGATAACCAATATGACTTTGCTGAATGGAATGTAGAACATGATGAAATTGCCAAAGGTATTCGCTTTTCAAAGAAGACAGAGGTGCAACATAAAATGAAGTTGTTTCATATTAAGAAAAATATGCGCTTCAAGGTCAAACGATGCACAACCAGAAAGTGGACTATTGAGTGTTTGGTGAAAGATTTTCCGTGCAATTTTTATGTGAATGTGAGTTTGAAGAATGCCGGGTATTGGGAAGTTTCCAAATACTAGGGTCCTCATTCTTGCTTGGGAACTGAAATTAGCCAAGATCATCAAAACATGGATGCTAAGTTCATAGGGCAAGAAGTTTTGGAACTGGTTAAGGCTGATCCCGAGTTGAAGATTGCACTAGTGAAGGCGGAAATAAAAAAAGCCCATGGGAAGGAAGTTTCATATAGAAAGGCATGGTGTGGCAAACAAAAAGCTATTGCAGAGGCATATGGAGACTGGGAAGAATCTTACATAAGACTGCCACGTTTGTTAGCAGCCATCCAAAAGTGAAACCCTGGAACCATTGTGGAGCATTCTGATCCTCCTCCTCCTCCCGGTGCTTTAGGTATGTTTGATCGCGTGTTCTGGGCATTTGGCACTTGTGTGGAAGCATTCTCTCATTGTCGTCCTATTATTTCTGTTGATGGCACATTCCTGCATGGAAGATATAGAGGGGTTATTCTTATTGCCATGGGTGTTGACGCAAATGATAGTCTACTTCCTCTCGCATTTGCTATTTTTGAAAAAGATGACTATCGAAACTGGTGTTGGTTTCTGCATCTTCTTTGCAAACATATTGTTAAGGGTCGTGAAGGTTGCTTGATATCTGATCGGCATAATGGCATCCTTTCCACGGTTGGAGACATTGCCAGCTGGCCACGAAATGTTATCCACAGATGGTGCATGTTGCACTTGCGAGCTAATTTTCTTAAAGCTCACAAGGGCGTTGGATTGAAAGATCTTTTTTGGCGTGCTGTTAGCACCACCCAAGATAGAAAGCTTAAATGCTATCTGAGGCAAATTAATATCATCAACCCTGAGGCAACTAAATGGTTTGAGCTCTTGGATGCTAGAAAGTGGACAATGGCTCACGATGGTGGATATAGGTACGGCATTAAGACTACTAATTTGTCTGAAGTTTTTAATGGCGTTATGAAAGGAGCCCGGGGGATGCCTATTTCAGCAGTTGTTGAGACCTCATTCTATAGGTGTGTGGCATACTTTCAAGATAGACTCACTAAAGCAATTAGTGCTTTAGGGGGAGATCCTAATGGCATCCAACCACCAAATGCCACACTACAATTCAGTGAGAGAATCGATCGAAGATACCGATACAACTTGAATAAGGCTGGGTTTCATCACGTCACAAGGTTTAACACTACGTCTGTGGGTGTTTATAGTGTGACGACTAGGGTACGTGGTGACAAAGGTGGACACATTCAAGTTGTGAGATTGCGTGATCGAACATGCACTTGTGGCAAATGGATGCAATATCATTACCCTTGTTCGCATGTGCTTGCGTGTTTCAAATCGCAAAATGTCGATGGTATGAGTTATATTCAACCTTTTTACAACCTTGGCTCGTACTACAAGACGTGGAGTTGCTCTTTTCATCCAATCCATGACGAGGCCTATTGGAATGTAGATCATATTGTCCCACATTTTTACCCTAACCCGGAGCATCGACGTGACCAGAAGCAAGGGAGACCCAAGTCAAGGCGACTGAGAAACTCTATGGATTGGCAAGTTGCAAAAAAAAAAAAAAAGAATCGTTGTGGGATTTGCAAGGTAGAAGGTCACATGCAAAGGAGATGTCCAACTCTTAGGCAGTAAGAGTTAATTGCTATTTTTATTATTACTTCTTAAATTAAGTACTTTGAACTTTTAAGTATTGTTATTTTATTTGAACTTGTAATATATTGAACTGTTGCTGAATTAAGTTTTTGTTTCAACTCTGAGGCGTGCTGAATTAAGTTTTAAAAAAAAACTAAAATAACATCACAAATATTCGTTTTTACTCGATAAAAATTACTAAATCCAGTGACCACAGCCCGGGCACATAGGAAAATATTACATAACTAAATAAATTCAGTGACCACAGCCCGGTCACCGATCACATAGGAAAATATTACATAAATAAATTCAGTGACCACAGCCCGATCACATAGGAAAATATTACATAAATTCCGGTACATATTAAATTCGACAGAAATCCAAATATTACATGTCCAACAAATTAACTTAACAATCCTTAGGGAAGACCTTAGAAACATTGGAAAGTGTAATGTTAAGTAGTTTTTTTTAGCGTGAGACGGCACAAACAACAACCTAATAGAAACAAAACATTTAGAACAAAATGTTAAGGAATATATCCTTAGGGAGTGTAATGTTAAGGAAAATATTTCATACCTGAGTAAGTATAAGAACAGCACCAACACCAATGTCACTTCCGCCCTCACTTTCCTTAAGCACTTTGTCAGCAATGTAAGCTTCAATTGTATCAGTAGGATCCTTCAAAGTCACCGAAACAGAGCCATGACAAGTTGGTGTGCACTCCTTGACAACAACAACAACCTAATAGAACAAAATATAATGACCAATTATTTGTAAATTTCAACCTTAACTATAATTAATGTAAAATATTATACCTGTTCCACCCTGTCATATTGTTTGCATTTCTCCTTGATCATTTTCAACGGAAAATATGTACCCTCTGCAGTGAGATAGTCCCTTGCAGAAAGCCAAGCTTTGCCCTGGAAATCTTCATCCTCCACCGGCTCTTCAAGCTTTCTACGTATGGCCTCTTGGGTCGACTGAGGGGGGGGGTCCCTGAGAGACATGAGCTTTTCTGGTATGATGCCGACGCATGGCGGACTGTGCGACACCAGCGGGACCAGCCAAGATATGAGGTGGTGGCGATTCTAACTCTCATTCGATTTGAGAAAGATTAGATTGACGGGGTAAATTCATCAGGAGGATTGCGAATCCTACTCCCTCTCCTAGGTCCACGGCGACCACCTGATCTAGATTGTTGAGATGAGGATGAGGATGATCCATCGGGATTTTCTGAAAACTGCACACGAGGCAAATGGAAACTAGGCCTAAATCCCAGAATCCCGAATGCTTGCTCAGGAGTCTGAGTATAATTACTAGAAGAAGGGATCTCAGGCGGTGGCGGTTGCGTGAAACCAAACTGATTCATCAATTCTGTATAAGAATTACCCTGTCCTGTCTGAGTCAACTCAAACTGATGCATATCACCGTATTGATCCCCCATCATTGGCTCATCCTCCAGCTGGTATCCGCAACGTCTACGAACCCGATTCTGCCTCCGTGGCTCCTCTTCAGCAGTATGATCAACCGTGGGAGGGGGAGCTTGGGCTTGCCGTCGTTCCTGCTCACTAATAGCTGTCAGTATGTTACTGATACATTGTTGAGTGTAATTCCGCAGGTCTTCCAAGGATGTGGCATTCTCGCTGTATATGTACATCCCTTGGAGACTTTGAATCTGTTCAAAACAATGAACTAAAATTAATTAATACGGAAAAAATGGTATTTTTTTTGTAAAATCATTGTATGTAATATATAACTTATCACACCCTCAAAACCAGTTGAACGTGGCCTGAACCCTAGTCCCTCCACATTAGACGAATTCTGGATGAACGATCGAGTAATACTCCTATACCATCTCAAATAGGGATGATGGTAACTCATATCCACTTCACCAAACTCTCCATCAACGACATTAAACTCCCGTTCATTGCACTTTTCTATGTGCGGACCATGTTCTTGCATCCAGTTAACGCCTGACCGACCTCGCCGACTAATCCGATGCAGGTCCAAACTAGTGTCGCAGTCATCAGGCACACCTTGAACCATCCCAAACTGTCGCATTACGCGATCTGGAAAGTGCCATTCAACCCTCTCAAACCAGATGAGGGGCACCTTCGCCCTCCATATAGCTTGCCCCTGAAGGCAGAAATTCGGAACTGTCACACCGTTGTATGGCTTCCACACAACCTGATCCTTGTCTAAATATGACAATTGGTCTCGATAGCCTTGCAGGTTATGGGCAGTCACAGAAGTATACGACAATGGACTCTTCCACCTACATATGAAACAATTGACATAAAAAAATGAGTAAAAAAGCGATAAATTACAAAACAGATCATTTACAAAATGAAGTAATTGAAATATACCTGTAACCCACTGGTTGCAATCCATTAAGTGTTATTTCTGTATTTCTCCTAGGTTGTGTACACAACAACCTCTCCCATGCCCAAAGCTATAAAAAAATTGTCATTACGTACAAAACAAATTAAGTCCACTAGCATAATGTAATCAAATATAATTGACATACCTGTACAATGGTCAAGAAGCCACCACACCCTTTCGAATTGTGTTGAGATGCTACACACATCTCCCTATACAAGAATGCCAACGCTCCACTACCCCAACTGTACTGACCAATATTATTTATTTCCCTAAGAAGTGAGAGGTACATCAATTTCACTAGGTTATCAGACGAGTCGGGCATAATGTATGACCCCAATAATAGGAAAATGTAGGCTCGAGTATATGTCTCAATCATATACTCGGACGCATTATTGGGAAGCTGATCAAAAAGAGGGAAGTGATCTAGAACCCATCTCATAGACACCATTCCACCTTTTTTGATGTCTGCGGGTGTCGGCGTAACCCCAAATAACTCTTCAACAATTTCAACCCATGCCCCCGTACTCCTACTAGTTTCTGAACTAGTCACCGCCATTCCATCTATAGGAAGACCACACAACATACCAATATCATCTAAGGTGATGGTCATCTCCCCTACAGGTAAGTGAAAAGTGTGGGTCTCTGGATGCCATCTCTCAATCAAAGCCTCAATCAAATGCCAATCATATTGTAAATGACCTAATAAATACACTCCATAAAATCCAGTATTCATAAGCTTAGTTTCTATCCTCCAATCAACTCTAGCTGGAAGTTCTGTACCACGCCTAGGTCTTAAATTGGTTAACTGTTGTTCACCCCAAATATAATTAGATCTATGTGTTTCCTGAGAAGTCAATACATGTGGATCGATTGGCCCAGGATCAATAAATGGTTGTTGTTCATGTTGGTTCATCTAAAACACAAAAATTCAATAGTAATTAAATTTAAATGGGACTTAAGATTTTGCTACATTTAAGGTCAAATTTTAAATTTAACACTTAAAAATTAATAATTAAATATAAAAATTGCAACAAGTTTGTCAAAGTAATTTTAACAAGCACTTTATTTTAAACCTAACTTAAGAAAATCCTAACTAGGCAAAAATTAAATTACAATTATTTAATTCATTGACAATCAACAATTAAGTACATAAATCATAATAGTTTTAACAACAAATTATATAAAAATGCACAAATAAAAATTCTTAGAAAAATTTATATAGCTAAAATTAACAACTCAAAATAAATAAAAAGAAGAAATAAAACTAACCATTCTTAACTTTTTCTCACAACTCTTTCACCTTCTCCTTCTCCAAAATTCTTTCTTTCTTTCTTTCTTTCTCTTTCTTTCTTTCTCTCTCTCACTCTGCACTGAACTCTCTCTCCTTCTTCCTTCAAATCTTTGAATCTGAAAAAAGAGGTGAAAGATTTCAAAATTTGAATTCGAAAATGTTATTACCGGATTTCAATTTAAAGCAATCCAAAATTTGCATTTCCGGATTTGAAAATACGCATTTAGGAGCGATCGCCCCCTACACCGCGCGATCGCTCTCTTCTTTTTTCAGAAAATATTAATTTCCTAATTTAATCAGTTTTGCAAAAAAAAAAAAGGGAATCCGGAATTGGTAACGCCGGAATACATTAGGAGCGATCGCTCCATACAGAAGCGCGATCGCTCCCTATTAACGAAAATATTATTTTGGGAAATTCAGTTTTGAAAAAAAAAAAACAAAAACAAAAAACAAAATCCGGAATTGGTAATTCCGGAATGCATTAATCCGGAATTACCAATTCCGAAATTCAAGTGGAAAGTGCTAGTTTGGTATTTAAGTTTTTGAAAATGTCATTTTGGTATATAAATTTTTAAAAAGCTATATTTTGAAAAAAAAATCTAGAATTCTGACCCTATAAAGACGCAAGCTTTAGGAATCTTGATTTAAATTCAATGGGTCATGGATTGGAGTATTGAGAAAAAGTAGTAGCTTTTGGCCCAAATTTCCAACATAAAATAATCCTCTTTTCAAAATAACATCTACTTCTACTACTTCTGTACAAAATGTTTGATTTAAAATAATTTGTTATTTTTTATATAAAAAAAATTCAAATTTTTATTAATTTTATCTATGCACTGAATTTTTTTGTTTTATTAATTGGATTATTTTGTAAAGTAATATAAGAGAGATACATTAAATAAGGGACAACTTTTATCATTAAATTAAAATAATATTCCCTCCGTTCCAAAATACTTATAGTTCTAGCGCTTCTCACAAATATTAAGAAAAGAAATTAATACATATCAAATAGACTAAATTACCTTTTAAATATTTCATGTATCTAGGCAATTAAATCTACTATATATAATAGCAAAACTTTTTGGAGCTCCTAGAAAATTCCAAGTGGCACAACATCATTTTGGGTCTTTTACACTATAGAAGTATAAAAAAGGGAAAATTGCAACTTGGTTACCCATGTTTTGCCAATAGTTGTAATGTGGTTTTCAACATTATAAATTTTGCACCCCCTAGCCAACATTGTCAATTTGTTACAATCTAATATAAAATCAGTTAAAAACTAACTTTCGTTAAAAAAAACGTGTTATTCGTTAACAAAGACGAGTCACATGTGTCGCCCATGAATTTACAAGAGGATTAGCTATTAACTGATACTCATTTCTCATAATACTGTCTACTATCTTCATAAAAATGCATCTCTCTCTATAATCTCTCTTACGAGTTACGAGTAGGAATACCGTACTTCGGCAGACCATTAGCAATAGCTTTTGTTAATTATGATTTTATCGTTATTTATTAAAGCTTCTTTCCAATTTATATTGCTAATTTGATCCTTCTTTAGAATGCACAACTTTATCTTCAAAAGTTGGGTTGTTTATCAGGCTGTGAAACATCATTAATCTGCCATGAAGCTCATGTAGATAACTTAATGGTGAAGCCATTTTTGTCATTATCTTGGTATTGTAACTGTTCATGCTAAATTTGTTTATTGCCTGATTGTCTCGAGCATTTAATTTCCAAAGAGCCTTACTTTCAGACAATATAATGTGCAGAAACATTTGGGGATATTTCCTTTCTTGAATTCGTCACTAACATCTAAAATCATTTAGTTGAGCTTCATGCGTTTCACTAATCAAAACATGTTCCTAATTTCTACTTGTTTGTTCAGTCTATTGTGGCTATAAGTAAATTAGATATTCATTTGTTTATAATGCCATTTCGACAGGAGGGGTTCTAGATGCTGGTGTAAATCGTAGTCCGAGTGATTATGTTAATAATCCTGCAGCAAAACGTAGCAAGTACAAGTATGATGTTGATAAAGATATGACTCTGCTTAAGTTTGTAGATATGACTAAGCGTAATGAAGTTTAATTTTTACTCCATTACTCCCTCTTCTTCCTTAGTTGACTCTCATCCTTTCTCCTCTTCCCCTTCTTCCTTGGTTGACAATTTTGGAAGTTCTCTGATTTTGACCTAACAATTTTGAAAATAGGGACCATCTTTTTGGGACAAACAAAAAATGACAAATGGGAACATCATTATGGGACGGAGGGAGTAATTTGCTTGTTGTTAACATATTAGAGGCATTTTTTCTTCAATGCAGACCAAGAATTACAGAAACTTGCCGCTTCCTACTAAGCTTCATCTGGTAAACCAGCAACCGGATTTATGAGTGTTGCAAAACGTGTCAGAAGTTCACTCACGCAGGCTGATAAACCCAAATTTATCTCTGCATTTTGTCAAACCAACTGTGGTGACGTTAGCCCAAATGTTCTTGGTGCATTCTGCACAGATACTGGGTTACCTTGCGATTTCAATCATAGTACTTGTGGTGGGAAGAATGAGTTGTGTATTGCTCGAGGACCATGGTTTGTATCTCCCTTTCTCTTCTGTGTGTTTCCTTTATATATGTATGTGTGTGTATATATACATACATACACACACACACACACATATATATGCTTGTACCTAGAAATATTGATGTTACTGCAATTCCTTTTATTTGTTGTACAGTTACCCAGATGAATTTGAAAGTACCCGTATCATTGGAGAAAGACAATTTAAAAGAGCTACTGATCTTTTCAAGTCTGCATCCGAGCTGTTGAAGGGAAAGATTGATTCTCGCCACAATTTTTTGGACTTCTCTAAGATTGAAGTGACAATTCCTAAACAGGGAGGAGGAAATGAGTTGTGAAAAACTGCAAGTGCAATTTTCTGAAGTTATAACAACTAATGTTGTATACAAAAAATGTATTAAAAAATTGTAATATTATTTCATTAACATTATCATCAATTTATGGAAATCATTGTCTTAACAATTATTATTTTATCTTTATCATTAATTTTATACATGGGTAATTTCTTATAATTTTAACTTTCTTTGAAATATTTTTTTATCCGTGCGTTTAACGCACGGGTTTAGCACTAGTTTCTCATTATACTATGATACCACTATGTCTTCGTCAATGAAGACTTGCAATTTTCCACAACTAAGTACCGAGTCTGAGAAAATAAAAAGTATGTAAGTCATGTCTCCGTCAACGAGACTTGCTAATTTTCCACACTTGTGCAAAGACCCAAAATTACTACATTTCCAAATATTATGTAGGAAAGATATAAAATTGGAAATTTTGTTTTTGCCAATCGTAATTTCTTGTGCTTTAATATTATATATTTAATATTATATATAGATAGAATTCTGATCCTATAAAGACGCAAGCTTTAGAAATCTTGATTTAAATTCAATGGGTCATGGATTGGAGTATTGAGAAAAAGTAGTAGCTTACGGCCCAAATTTCCAACATAAAGAATCCTCTTTTCAAAATAACATTTACTTCTACTACTTCTGTACAAAATGTTTGATTTAAAATAATTGTTATTTTTGATATAAAAAATATTCAAATTTTTATTAATTTTATCTATGCACTGAATTTTTTTGTTTTATTAATTGGATTATTTTGTAAAGTAGTATAAGAGAGATACATTAAATAAGGGACAACTTTTATCATTAAATTAAAATAATATTCCCTCCGTTTCAAAATACTTATAGTTCTAGCACTTCTCACAAATATTAAGAAAAACAATTAATACATATCAAATAGACTAAATTATCCTTTAAATATTTCATGTATCTAGGCAATTAAATCTATTATATATAATAGCAAAACTTTTTGGAGCTCCTAGAAAACTCCAAGTGGCACAACATCATTGGCCAATCTTTTCATCATCCACCAATCACAATCATCCATTTTATTTCAACTTAAAAAAAAATATAAAATAAAAACTGATTAATTAATTCAATTTTTTGAAATCATCATGTTTAAATTCAAACTACCATATATAATTTGAATTTTTTGAAAGCATCCTGTTTTAATTCAAACTACCATGTATACTACAATAATTGAATGTCAATAAATCATATATATATTGGTATATCTCACATGAAAAAAAATAATTAATCATTGCAAGTGTAAACGAATAACACTATAATAAAATTTATTTTATTTCCAAATATCACGTAGGAAAAAATGATAAGAACACTTCTTATGAGCATCCATCTCATCAGAATGCTCCCTCATTCCAATTTGCACATCCTTATTCATCATATGTGTCCATATATTTAGGTGACGACTGATTAGGTAAGCTTTACAAGTAATAACTAAATTACTCCATTCGTTTCATAATAATTTTTCTTTTTTTTTATGGTTATGATTGATATGAAAATCTACTATATATAATAGCAAAACTTTTTGGACTTCCTAGAAAACTCCAAGTGGCACAACGTCATTGGCAAATATTTTTATCAACCACCAATCACAATCATCCATTTTATTTCAGCTTAAAAAAAAACTGATTAATTAATTTCAATTTTTCGAAATCATCTGTTTAAATTCAAACTACCATATATACTTTGATTTTTTTGAAAGCTTCATGTTTTAATTCAAACTACCATATATAATACAATAATTGAATGTCAATAAATCATATATATAGATATATACACACACACACACACACACACACACACACACACACACACATATATATATATATATATATATATATATATATATATATGTATATATATATATATATATGTACATATATATATATATATGTATATATATATATATATATATGTACATATATATATATATATGTATATATATATATATATATATATATATATGTACATATATATATATGTACATATATATATATATGTATATATATATATATATATATATATATACATATATATATATATATATATATATATATATATATATATATATATATATATATATATATATATATATATATATATATATATATATATATATATATATATATATATATATGTGTGTGTGTATATCTCACATGAAAAAAAAATTTTAATCATTGCAAGTGTAAACGAATAACACTATAATAAAATTTATTTTATTTCCAAATACCACGAAGGAAAAAATGATAAGAACACTTCTTATGAGCATCCATCTCATTAGAATACTCCCTCATCCCAATTTGCACCTCCTTATTCATCATATCTCTGCCCATATATTTAGGTGACAATCGATTAGATAAACTTTACAAGTAATAATTAATGATAAATCATTCAAGTTATATTATACATAAAGTCATTCAATCCTACCTAATTTGTTTTTGGCCAAAATTAATAAAGTAAAGCTAAATCATCAATTTGAATTCTAAAAATAAAGTACTAAGTTTATGGTGTAGATTTTTTTTTAAAAAAAAAATCTACTAAGTTTATTCCACAAATAAAGTAAAACTAAATCATTAATTAATTCAAAATAATGGTCTATCACACCAATTACGCCAAAATTAATGATACTCCGTTCCACCATTAAGTATAATCCAAAAATAAAGTAAAGTTAAATCATCAATTAAATTCAAAATAATAATTTGTTCCACCAATTATGCTAAAATTAATCGTGCAGATTTTTTTTTAAAAACCTAATAAGTTATTCAAAAAATAAAGTAAAGATAAATCATCAATTTGAATTCAAAAAATGGGTTGTCCCAGTAATTACACAAATGATGCTTTTTTCAAAAAAAAATGTGATAACTTCAAAAAATGTGATTTAGTCCCACGTGGAGCGGTTTTCTGCCTTTACGTTGAGGAACCACCTTAACGCTGTGAATTTGAGGGAATGCTGGAAGTGATCCGCCATTTGTTGAGGGGTTGCCCCTTTGGCTCTCATACCCAAGACATAGGTGTCGATGTGGGTTTCCGGTTATAGCCACTGTCTACAATCTTCCCCCGTGGTTGTGTATGAGTGATCCTTACATGTTCTTGTCGTTATTCATCCCTGGACCAAACTGCCTTGGGAATAACATTGATGTCTATCTTCAACCTTTGATGGACGAATTGAAGAAGCTTTGGGAGGATGGTGTTGAAACGTGGGATGCTTTTAAACGAGAAAATATCAACCTAAAGGCTACATTGATGTGGACAATTAATGACTTCCCTGTATATGGGATGTTATCAGGTTGGAGCACCCACGCGAAATTGGCTTGTCCGTACTGTATAAATGACACAAAGTCTTTCACGTTCAAGCACTCTCGAAAACCATGTTGGTTTGATTACCATAGACAATTTCTTCCAAAGGACCACCCTTTTAGGACTTAAAAGAATGCTTTCAAAAAGAATACTTGTGAGCATGATGAGCCCCCGATTCATTTGAGTGGTGAAGCGGTCTACAAAAAGGTATCTAAATTGCCCGACCCTCGGTGGGGGAAAAAGTTTTCTAAGGATAAAATACAAGGGTTCGGGACTTCCCATAATTGGACTAAGAGGAGTATTTTTTAGGAGTTGCCATACTGAAAGACAAATCTGATTCGACATAACCTTGACGTCATGCACATTGAAAATAATGTGTTTGATAATATTTTTAACACAGTGATGAATTTTAAGGGAACAACTAAAGACACGGTCAAAGGTCGAATGGACCTTAAGGATATCTGCAGGCGGCCTACCTTAGAGTTGACTGAGGTTAACGGTAAATTAGTAAAACCGGTGGCTGCATACGTGCTTACAAAGGAGAACAAATAAAGCGTCCTCAAATGGCTGAAGAGCTTAAGGCTTCCAGTTGGTTATGCGTCTAACATTGGTAACTGTGTCAATGTAGATGATAGGAAGGTTCAGGGTTTGAAGAGTCATGATTGTCATGTTTTGCTGGATAGACTACTTCTGATTGCTCTCAGGGACCTCTTGCCTGACAATATTTGGGGGGCCTTAACAGAGCTAAGCGAGTCTTTTCGAGCGTTAACATCTACCACACTACGTGTTGATGACATGAAAAAGCTTGAGGAGAGCATTGTAGTGACTTTGTGCAAACTTATGAAGATATTTCCTCCTTCGTTCTTTGATTCTATGGAGGATTTACCGGTCCACTTGGCGTACGAAGCTAGAGATGGTGGTCTAGTTCAATACAGATGGATGTATCCATTTGAGAGGTATGTATTTTAAATTTTATTTGTCTATAATTAATCGACAACGTACCATACCTTCTTTAACATTTGTGTTTTAATTTACTAATTAATGAATAGGTATCTAGGCCGATTGAAAAGGAAGATGAGTAATAGGGCCAAGGTTGAGGCCTCAATTTCAGAGGCTATTATTATAGATGAGATTGTTACTTTTGCTGGAACATATTTTCAAACTGATGTTGATACGAGATTGACTAGGGTTGGGCGCAATTATGATGGTGGGTGGCCCGAATCTAATGGAAACATCTCAGTATTTTCATACCCCGGTCGATTCCTCGGTAAACGGTTGGGTACGCGTATGCTAACTGCTAAGGAGTATGACGCAAAACTCTGGGTTCTTCTTAACTGTGCCGAGGTTGAGGACTATGTAAAGTAAGTTATAAATATGTTTACATTTTGTTGATTAAATAATGTGCATTTACTTGCATATTGAGTCCTTGTTCACTCCTATTGTAGTATGTTTGAAGATTTAGCTAGAGATTTATCTCCAGACCTCATCTCGATTAGGACGGAAAAAGAATTTCCTTCATGGCTGAGAAAATACGTAAGCTAATTTTTTACTTCCAAGTTCATACACTTATTTAAAAAACCAGTCATAAAATTGCATTAAATTGGTTCAATATTGTTTTATAGATAGCTGAACATCTGGGTGATGCCAAAGTTGCAAAGCTAAAAGATTTAGCTGATTATCTATTTTTGAAAGTAAATTCAATGGGTATTTTGTGAATGGCTACGTTTTCCATACCAAATCTTATGGGGAGACAAAATTAACGTGGAATAGCGGTGTCAATCTCAAAGGAAACCTTGAGTTTTATGGTGTCCTGAAAGTAGTAATTGAGTTGGAGTATTCGGGGAGAAACAAAGTTGTACTGTTTAATTGTGAGTGGCGAGATGCTATACGAGGTATTAAGAAGCATGACATATTTGACCTCGTCGATGTAAAAGACTCGCCCAGACATGTCGGCAACGACGTGTTCATCTTAGCATCTCAAGCACAACAGGTATACATGACGCCCTACCCTCGTCGGCGATCTGAGTTTAGCGGATGGTGGGCTGTCTGGAAGACCAAGGCAAGGAGCATGATTCACGAACATACAGCTACAGAGTCGGCATCGTCATTAGATGGATGCTATTAAGAGGATGAAATGCCGGTGCCACCTAACGTTTCATCAGCTAATCATCCCTTGGATGATGCCACTCATATTCCTTAAAAATGTAGATGAAGTCGAGGAGGATTTCTTACTAGGAGATTTGCCACCTCCTCTCCCCCGCCCAGGTCATCTTGCGATGATGGAAAGTGATGAATCAGAGCAAGAAGAAGTCGAACTTGAGTTTGATTCATCAGAATCCGAAGACGATGATGAAGACAAACTTGAGTTTTGTAGTGGTAACTCAGAGTCCGAGGATGATGTAGAAAATAATGACGAGGAAGAAGATTTAGAGTAATTTAACAATATTTGGAAATTTGTAACAAGATCGTAATATTTTAATCTCGTCATTAGTTATTCGACATGACAATATGTTTGTATTTTGTTTTGTCAATGTATTGCTATCTATTTTTTTTGGTGAACTTGGACGGTACATGGGAGGATTTTATTGATCACAAAAATTATAAGGATGTACATGAGGGGGCCAAAAGTGAGTAAATCACTAGTATTATGCTCAGCTTTAAGTCCTCAGCTTGTTTCCTTTTAACTTAATGGGTATACACTGATCGCATAATATTCTGAATGCACTTCTCAGTTTCATGTATCTTGAATTTTTTCTGTGACTTAACATCATCTCTTACCTTGGCAATAGCTTATAAATATTGAAATTGTTCCCTTTGTGGTATTTCTTGGCCACCTAGCCTAATTTTGTCTTTATTATTCCTTCTTCCAGCTGAATCTACATTCCATGTATTATATTTTATTTCTACTTATTTAAATCCTTTGATGTCTAAAACTTCTTTTGACCTTTCTAGCTTATCATTGACTCCATTGTTTGTCTCATCGAACATGAATATGTAATTAACAAATACCATGAACCAACAATAATACTATTCTATAATGTCAAGTACAAATAAATATTGAGCGAATAAAACAGAGGCGGGTGCCGGAGGTACCCATGCTTTCCGCCCTTGAATGTTTTTATGCTTAGATTATTAAGAAATAAGACACAAAATTATCCTAGGAAGCCATATATTAGTCGTTGGTCAAACATGTAAAGCCAACAACATATTACATAGCTGTTCGTACTCTTCGCATATCTAGTTGCAAAGACTACTAGCTTCTTAACTACCTTACTTTAGGAAGGCCGCTCGTAAAGGATTGATCTTCATTGATAGAAGGTGAAGTTTCTTCTATCATTTTTTTTCATGAACTCAAAAAGCCTCGAGTTCAAGCCCCTTCTTTTTGGGCTTAATGCTCTTAATGTTGAATCGAGGATTCTCAAGCTTTCTTTTTTGTTGAGGACGGAATGGAAGAAAATTAATGAAACCTGCGATGCCAACAGTTGCACCTTGTCTTGGGTCGTCTTTGGCTTTAGAGAGAAAGCTCGCCGGAGAAAGATTTAGATTCCCATCCCGAGTCATACTCCGGTGCGTCCACAAAAGAAGAAAGTGCAATGGTCTGTTCCCATATAAGCTACCCTCGCTTGGAGTGAGAGTGTAGCGGGGTAAGGTAAGGAAAGTGGCTGCCAGGGAGGAAGAAAAACCAGCCTTTTAAGCGAAGCTAAGCTAATATGCATCGGATAAAGTCAGGTGTCGTAGGTAAAAAGTTCGGTCCGACTTTAGTAATAAAGGCCTTGTCTACCCTGTCAAAGCCAACCCACCATCAAATCGGTCATAAAGCTAGTCAATGAGGTTCGCTAATTAAGAATTCCCTTTTTGAACTACTCTAATTAACTCCCCTATGGGCCTATTGATTGTTGGTCCTGCCTATCACGGTAATGGAAAGAAAGAGACCACTACTTTCGCTCTTTGTTGGACCGGCAGCGCGAACACCGTGGTCTCTGACCAGGACCAGGAACGAATTAGAATTTGGATCTTGACATATCAGTGGAGTCTTCCCTTCGGGGTTGGCAAGATAGCCCGTTTCACCGGTGAGCACCATAGCCTTCTGAAGGACAAGAATAGGTCCTCGGCCAGAGAAGACCGTAAGGCCTCTCTGAGAACCCTTCCTTCACATCCCATGGATCATTCTAGTATGGTTGAACTCGGCCTTTTGGAATAAGGAGGAAAGCCCCCCCATCTTTCGCATATCTTGCTCCCCTCTAGCAAAGGTCTGACCTTTTCTTCTCAACCACATACCGACTCGCCTCACTTTCCCGATAAGATACCCCGCGTTAGTGAGCCCTTCATCCTAAGCCTACCGCAATTGTACTACTACACGGAATAAGCTTATCTATCTACATGATTTTAACATCTTGATCTTTCGTTGTAAAGAAGAAGGAACAACACCCAAAGGCATGGTTACATGGCCTACTCAGTAACATATTCAAAGAAGTAGGGATATCTAGCACATAGAATTAAATATTCGCAGCCACCGGCCCTCACTCAACCTCGACCGCTTTGTAGCCTCTTTCTAGGCTGCCCTTGACTTCTTCAAAGACGAAAGACAACCGGAGTCTTTGCTCCCTGGATAAGTCTCATTCGATCTCGCAATAAATGCTTAAAAGATCTTCTTCTATCTTCTCTGTCTTCGATCGATCATTCCCTGCTTGACTTTCTTACCTATCCTAGCTCTTAAGGCTGCAAGCCGAGTCAACCAGTTCATTATAAAGATATCCTTCCCTTCCCAATCGATCTATTTACCGGGAGATCTTGATTCACCAGCTCTTGAACTGGAAGCAAACTAAAGAAGGAGGAAAAAGCCTGTACGCTCGGGCGCATCATATTGGTCCTTTCTTGGACTCTTTAGTCTATATCATAAAGATCACGCAAGTCTATATCGATGGTAATCGACGACCTGCCATTGGAACAAGAAAATACCATCTTCGTTGGTACTGATATGACATCCGATCGATAGGCAGCTAGGAGTTAGGAGTTCTGGTTGCTGAAGTGGGACTTTTATGGTGATTTTGCTTTATCTTAAACTCTCTCTTGTACCTATTTCCCGGTTCATCTATCGAATGGTTTTTTTAACATGGCTGCCTGTCTGGATGATATATAGGAATCAATTTCCCGCATCCAATTGACTTGCGTGCTACAACAAAAGAAATTGTTCGAAATACAAAACCGAATTGAGGGACGATCTCATGAATAAAGATTGAAGCTGGATAGCAGCCTCGCCCATCTACACCACTGATTGCTTTAATTACCTGGCCTTCCAAAGGCAACCCAACTCATGATAAATCTCTTGCTGCAACATCAGTCTCACCCTTTTTTGAAAGAAATTGAGTAGCTAAGATTGACAAGTGAAAACACAAGTACCTCGTGTGAGTCCTTGTGTGATAGCACCAGCACTAACACCAGTACAAAAAGCAGCGGAATGATAACTTTAACAATGTAAAAACATAGATTTAAACACTTATATACAGCAACTTGCTGTAGACAATAAAAAGCTTCTCTTTATAAAACTAATTGGATGACGGTTACACAAACAACATTAACAAGAGAAGTAAAAAACAACCAAACAATATCTCACACTAAAAACTCTCTTTGATTATTTGGAACTTCAGAGATTAAAGGATAAAAACCGTAGTCTACAATGAGCCGTGTGGTTCTAATTTATAGACAGAGAGGTCCTTGTTTGTAAGAGGTGATTTGCTTGAGAAGATCTTTCATAATTAGACTTCTACCTTCCTTAGTCAACCAAGTCAATCCTTCCTAATCATGGACTCTTTCCTTGTATGAGAGATACCTAAAAAATAACCAAATATACACTCAAAGATATCCAAGATTTGGTTAGTAGGTTAGTTAATAATATAAACATAAATTATAATATACAGAATATTTTCCTATTTTAACTAATTTTAAAAAATTAACAAATCTATATTTAAGTTAACCTTTGACTTATTAATGTGTGTGTGACATCACACATTTTCAATTTCCCCCTGATTTGTTCAGTGTTCTAAAAGACCCCGCCTAAGGGCGCATAGGCCCTGCTTAGGCGCTAGGCCCCTCTCCAACGCCTAGTTCTAAGCCCCGCCTAGGTCCCGACTAATTCCGACTAGTCTCCGCCTAGGCGCTAGGCCCGGCTCTGCCGCCTAGCATCCGCCTAACGCTTTTTAGAACCTTGGATTTGTTGCTTTCTGGTCAAAACGAATCATAAGCCAAGAGAATAATCACAAACTAATATCAAAACTCCCCCTAAACAAGCAAATGCCAAGATAATCCAAAAAAAAATATATTCACCATTGTACCTAACACACAAAATATGAAATATTGTTCAAAAACAGTAAACAGTTAATAAAAGGCATTTAAACAGATTTCTCCATTTCATCCCTGGTTTCTTCAAGCAGCTCCCATCGAAAATTCTGGTTGAAGTCGTCAAAGACTTGGCTTGTGCTAGCTCTTCCTTTTGCCCAGAAAGACTAGCCTTGGCAGCCAACAATCTGTTCCTCCTAGCAACCATTTCCTTAAACTGCACTCGAGCCTGGAGAATATCCTTCTCAAGAAACTTGATCTCCTTATCATACATGTCTGTTTGATCAATTGGTGGTATTAGAGATGTGGACACATCATCACCACACCAGCCATACATATCATCTTCATCATCCTCACGAATCTCAACAGCTAGATCATCTGGAAACTCAACTAGGAGATCAATTGTGCGCTTGGTGCATTCCAGAACAGGTTGAATCCCAAAAAGTTCAATTTTCTCCCATAGCTTGTCAGAAGGTGTAATATTTACCCCTTGTTCCAAACATATACCAGAAATTAAGCACGGGAAAGGAAGATCAGAGGGAAGTTTCTTTTCAGCAAATTGGACTATACTGGCAAATACTATCTCTCTAAGATTGAATTTTACACCCCGTAATATCCTATAGATGAGATCTGCATGAGCTGTGGTGACAGTGCTTCTATTGGAGGTTGGTTTCCAGTTGAGGGTAGCAATCTTTAACAGAAAACCACAGAGGTAGCATGGTGCACTTATATTGGTTGTGCCAGATGGGGTCAAGGCCGTTGGATATGGCAGTGGCGATTTCATTTTTGGGGGCTATGGCAGGAATGTTTTAAGGATTAGGGGTTTGGAGAAAGGAATTGATGGTAGATGAAGAGAAGGATATATATTTACCCCTAACAGTCACTCTCTCAAAGTCAGACCTTGGGTCTTAAATGGATTGGAGGAGGTTAGCATAAAACTCACAAACAAGGGAGGGATAAAAGTGTGCTGGGTAGGTCACAGTATGGAGAAGGGATTTTTC
Organism: Adenophora triphylla var. japonica; assembly: GCA_022495995.1. Classification (NCBI taxonomy): domain Eukaryota; kingdom Viridiplantae; phylum Streptophyta; class Magnoliopsida; order Asterales; family Campanulaceae; genus Adenophora; species Adenophora triphylla. The sequence continues at coordinate 422,786 of JAFEMH010001059.1, forward strand.
CTTCAAATACCTAGTCATCCTCACATCCTCAAAAGTTTTGTCTTGTACCCTTTCCACAATGAAACCCTTCATTCTAAAGAATTCAATCCTCTCTTTTGCCCCACTGGATATGAATGTTTCAGAAGAAGGTGTACTTACAGTACTTTAGGAGGGTTTGGCACGAGTGGAACGCCTAGACATATGCGTGAAACTTACAGTGGCTTGAGCCTTCTTTGTGACCTTTTTCCTTGATGTAGGGGCCGGTGTCATCACATTTTCACCAACATCATTTTCTCACTTTCCAGTTCCTCCCTTCCAAGTCTAAATGTTTCATCCTCAGCCTCATCATCATAATAGCCCAGGAGTGGAGCTTGATTAGCTATAGATGCAGTTGCCTCAGCTATTGATTGTCTTGCCTTCCCTTTAGCCCTTTTCAGATCTAATAGGGCTTGAATGGGAATATTTTCATCCTCTTCATGATAGGAATACACAGAGGGGAGAGTTCCATCCCCTGATGATAGTGGAGGTGTGGTAGCAGTGAGGATGGCAGTAGTGGTGGCTGGATCTGAAACTTTTGTTTTAGTTGCTGCCAAATCCTTTGGAGTCACCAAGACATGAGGAAAAATGTCCTCAATGTCATGGCTTGAAGAATCAATAATCTCCTTTGTTGATGATCGTAGTTCATCAATGTTTTCAGCACTAGTACTCAGTGGTACTATCTCAAAGTCCTCAGCATTGGGACCTTCCAAATCGCTTGAGTCAGTAGGTGCGACATACCTTCTACGCCTAGGGTCAATGTCGCTGGCAGCCTTGCTCTGTTTTGGAGGTGCATCCTTTGTGGATGGACTGCTCGAGCTAGTAACAGAGGGCTTCCTCTTCTTACATTTTGTCGCAGTGCCTGGGTCGTAATCCTCGTCATCTCCTTCAAGAAATTTCGACTCGGCCATGTTTGGCCTCACCCTAGGAGTATAGTCCTCCATATGTGGAGAAAAACCTTTCTGCCTTATAGAAAATTTTGGCCCCTTTTCCATACCCACTTGAGTCCCAATCGACCTTAAATCACCCAAATTTTTTTCGTCGATGACATTATCGTGAGCTCCAGGAAGTGAAATTGAGACTGGCGTTGCCTCTGTGTCGACGAATAGCTCTACAGTGCTGTCGTGCACGTCTGTTGGGACCATCAGAGATGATGGAGGTGAAACGGTGGTGCTTGAAGGAGCATCCTTAGCTGGTGACACCATGGAACCTGTTTGAAAGAGATAGGGAGGAAATAGAGAGAGAATTGGTGATATCACAAAGAGACAAACGAGAGAAAGGAGGCGGTGATTATTGTGAAGTGACGGGTGTTATTTAAGATGTGATAGCATGAGGGAGATAGGGAGTCACAACAATCACTACTAGAATAAATTAAAGTAGGGACTGACAACTTGGGAGAAATGGAAATGGCCAAGGTTGGTAGCTAAATAGGGACAAACATATTAAAATTAGGAACCGCCAGAATGTCCCCATGATGTACAATAATATTTGCTATCAAAATGAAGACCAACAACAAAATATAGACCAATTTACTAGAATAAATTGAAGTAGGGACTGACAACTTTGGGCAAATGGGAGTGGCCAAGGTTCGTAGCTAAATAGGGACAAACGTATTAAAATCAGGGACCGCCAGAATGTCCCCATGATGCACAATATTATTTGCTATCAAAATGAAGACCAACAAGAAAATAGAGACTAACCACTACCATCTCAAATAGTTTTATTTATTAAAAAAATAAAAAAATTAAAAAAGTAAATGCTATTGTCCGTCCCTCTTTTTTTCTATTATATACTTTCATTTCTTTAAAAATTATTAATATTTATTTTAAAGATTAAATTATTAGGAATTTCAGTTAGTTTTTTGAAATTCCAGTCATTTTTTTAACGTTTCCAATTAGTTTTTAGGAATTCCAGTTAGATTTTTAGAATTTCAGTCAGTTTTTTAACGTTTTAGTTAGTTTTTCTGAATTTCAGTTAGTTTTTTGAAATTCCAGTCAGTTTTTTAACAGAAACTGTTAAAAATTCTGTTAAAAGGACTAATCTGAAAAAAAAGGGCTTCAGTTAACCGTTTTAACCGGATAAACCGTGTTAACCGGTTATAACCGTTAACCGGATAATCGTAATCATTAGTACACGGTTAACGGTTAGGCTACGATTAAGTTTTAACGGTTTTTTAACCGCCGGTTATAAACGTTAACCGGCGGTTATAACCGTTAACCGGTAGTTATAACCGTTTGGACACGTCTAATTTAGGGTATGGGGTATGATTTAGGGTATGGGTTATGTTTTAGGGTATAGGTTAAGGTTTAGGGTATATGTATATGGGTTATGATTTAGAGTATATGGTATGTGTTTATGATACAAAGTATATGATTTAGAGTATAAAGTATGTGTGTCTGGTGTATGGGGTATATGGTATAGGATATGAGTTATGGTTTAGGGTATAGGGTATGGGTGTCTGGTGTCTGGGTATATGATATATGTTTAAGGGATTGTGTATATTAAAATTTCTTTTATTAAAAAATTATTAACTCTTTTTATGTGTATGATATAATATTATTTTATATTTTAAATTATTATTATTATAAATTATTTTTACTAATTATTATAATATAGAAATGAGGATTTAGGAGTAGAAATATGATTTAAGGAAAGATGAAAATGCCAATTATTACTTATTATCAATAAATCATATTTTTAGGGTTTGGGGTATATGTATATGATTTAGGGTTTAAGGTTTGGGGTATAAGTATATGAGATTTGGGAATGTAGTAATAAGCATTATTAATATTTATTTTAAAGATTAAATTATTATTATTGTTAATAAGTATTTTTTTTATAATTTATTACTATCAATTATTACTTAGGTATATTAATATTTCTTAGAAGTTTAAATTATTAAATTATTATTATCAATAAATTATATTTTTAGGCATTATTGTTTTAGGATTTAGAGTGAAATTCAAGGCTTATGTATATTAATATTTCTTAGAAGTTTAATTTATTTTGTTGTTTTACGTATTTTTTTCGATATTATTATCATAATTTTTATTTATTGTATATTTTTCAATTATTAGGTATATTAATAATTATTTTTATTAATTATTATGATTATTAAAAGTTTTTTGTGATAAAAAAATAAACATAAGAGGTGACAATAAATCATTAGAACACATATATTCACATGGATCACTACCCCAAGCAACATTTTCACCATTAAATACATCAAATATAAATTAATCCAATGGTCCAAATTCATCCGACAAAAACACAAATACACTCCTTTGATTGGCTTTCTGATTTCACAAGGATAGATTTTTAAATCAATCTGAACCATTAATTACACACATCCAATGGTCCAAAATCATCTTAACAAAACCCTACCACATTATTTTCCTCCCATTCCAGCGCCTCTCTCATTCTCTCCCCTTCACTGCATCACCGTCGCCCCCTCTCCCCTTCACTGCCATAACCGTCGCCTCCCTCATTCTCTTCCCTTCACTGCATCACCGTTGGCTCGTCTAGGAATAAGATGATTGGATCGTGGATTATGTCGATTTAGATTGATACACGACGCCGTTCACCGCCGGAGACGCCTCTATGGCCGTCATCACCGATGATTGTTCTGGGGGCGTTGCGGAGGCTAAGCTGATCAATTAGGGCTTGAACTCGAAGCTTCTTCTTCGACTTTGATAGTGTCCTCGGGAGGCGGAATTCGGCGGCAAACATGAGTGTTTCTTCGACGGTTAACATCGAAAAAAGGAGATCGTCTTGCATGACGTAAGCAAAAATAACTTTGAGCAGTCTGGATTCCATCACCGTCGCCTCCCTCATTCTCTTTCAAAGCCGAGCTCAACACCTCCCTAGTCATAAACCATAGCATCAGCCTCTCCCTCTTCCTCGGCCGCTTCGTTTTCTTCAACTTCCAGAGAGAAAATGCTGCCAAACATATATTTTTATGTAATTGTGGATGTTCTTGCTTGGGATTTGGAAAGTTTTACCAAATTTTCTCAAATTTTCTGACTTTGATTTTGTTCAAATTTGAAAATATTGTGTAAATTTTTGAATCTGTATGTACAGGTTATGTGTTAATTTTTTTATGGAATTTGGTTTAAGTTTTCTCTTGAAATTTGATTTAATTTTCTTGGTTGAAATTTGTTTCATTGGACTTTGTTCATTATATTGGGGTGATGGTGATATCAGATTTGTTAAGTGATCAAAGTTGAAATGAAAGGATATGTAAGGACTGATTTAACTATAAAAGAAGTTTAGGGGAGCAAAGTGTAACTGTGAAATATCAAGGACTGATTTAAGATTAATAAAAGTTAAGGGACTGATTTGAAAATAAGAAAAGTTAAAGGGACTGATTTCAATTTATTGACATTATAATTTGTTTTTGATAAAAATATTTAGGATATATATATATATATATATATATATATATATATATATATATATTATATTAAAAAAATTATGTATATATATTTAAAAATATATATTATTATATTATATTATATATATATATATATATATATATATATATATATATATATATATATATATATATATATATTTTGAAATATATATACATAATTTTTTTAATATAAAATGTAAATTTAACTACGGAAATATCCGTCGGGAAAGCTCTCAATAATTTGGCTTATAATTTTCTAATATAAAATGTAAATTTACCGACGGAAAAATACGTCGGTACCTGTGTTTTTTCTTGTAGTGTTTACTGATTTTTTTTTTTTCGTATTTGGAAACGAAGAGATGGTCCCTAAATTTAAAAATGGAAACCAACAGTTGGGGACGAACATTTTACGGACGAAAAATAGGGATGAACTGTTTGTGCCAAATTTAAAATTGGTGACCATTTGTTGATCCTTAAATGGGGACGACCTACTCCTATGGCAACCAACAGGTGGTTCCCAAATAGGGATGAACAGTCTTGGTCAATTTTAGCAACCAAAAATTGGCAACCAAAATGTTGATTCCCAAATAGAAAATAGGGACAACTTTGTACATTTAGAAACCATTTTATCCGTTCTTGATATAATTTATTCTAGTAGTGAATGTGTGGGCTCCTCCCAACTCTCGAGACCTATAAACTCGTGTCCCAGGATGGAGAGACCCAAAATACCATTTCAAAAAAAAAAACTTTTCTTTACTTTAACCTGAAAAGTATACAATTCATTTTCAAAACAATTTCAAAATAACCTCTCTACACGGAGGAGATATAAACACCTGCTTGAAACCAAACACAACCTGTTTATACAAAGTATACAACTGGTAAGGCTTACACAAGCCAACCATAAAACAAACCAAACTCAAGTTTAATTACAATACAAACCAACTGAACATGGTTATAAAAGTTTTATATACAAAACCTTTCCCCAAAATAATAACAACCAACAATCCCAACTCCCCAATACAACACATACCCCGACAACCAAAAGATGTCCAAACTCCTTTCTCGGCCTCACTGTTCCGGTCTTCCTGTCTCAGCGAGATCTAAAACAATAAAGGGAAAAGGGGTGAGATAAAATCTCAGCAAGCTATTATGTATGCAACAATATATCATACAAGATGCAACACCTAAACAGGTTGCTCAACAAATATGCAACACCAAAGAGGTTGCTCAATCACATTGGGAAAATAGTAAACACTTTACGTTACTTTTCCCTTTACCTTTCCCATCTGAGTCATATGTAGTACTACAGCGGGAGCTATACTCCTCTCATTTGGTGAACTGCTAGTGCACCTTTACCTCTTATACGACCCCTTATAGATATCCATATAAGCTGCCTCGCTATCTTGTGGCATGACTGCACATATCCACAGAAGCTGAACCCCTCGTCCAGGCGTGGCCACGGAAAGGGGATGAACGGTACAAGTATAAGGACATCCAAGCACCTTATGAAATATCTTCTCATAAGTGGTTGCATTCCCTATACCCCCGAAGATCAACTGGTATACCATATTCAAGCACATCACAGATACTTGAAAATAAGTCCACCCAATGGGACATCAACATATATATACAACATGGTAATGCAACTCATGTTAAACAATTGAAACAGTGCAACACATATTTAACACTATGTGCACAATTAACTATGAATATGTAAACTTGTGTGACACAAAGTATATCACGTAAGTCCTACACATTCATTACACAACATGTAAACCAGTAACAGGATACTACCACTCCTGTCCAAACCAAGTAAATAGTGCACAACACATTTGAGGCACTATAAGAGCAAATAACCCTACATAGGTCATCAAATAAAGCGACAATATCATATAAGTAACCCTACGCATTCACAATACAATATTAAACACCTTCTCTTAAGGTTCCAAGTTCATTTACCAAGTTTTATAAACTTTGGTTCAAGTTGTACAATTGCCTCTCAAACATTTTCAAGACATTATTTAAAGCTCTTCCCCATATCCATTTGGACTAATTCAAGTTCCACAATGTAGTACTAGAGTTGAACTAGAAGCCTAGTTAAAGAGTGAACCAATAAATGCCCTTTAAACTAGGTTCCCAAAGCTTCAAACATTGCTCAAGGACTGCAGGGTAGGGCACGACTCTTGCCCTAGGGCACAACTCGTGCCCTACTAAACCCCACCAGATACAGTCGTTCAGTATATGGTCACGACTTAGCACATCTTCAAGGCACGACTGAGGCACGACTCGTGCCTCTGGGCATGACTCGTGCCCTTGCCCAAAAACTGCATTTGCAGCTGCAACTTCAGCACCAACAACACAACAACCCAAATACTCAGTTCAGCCACTGCAAAGTCATCCCAAAAACAGAACATACCCCTGTTTTGGACTATAATATACTCCCTCCATAACACATAACACCTCTATAACAACTCTACCACCTTTAATTCTCAACCCCATGTCAAGAACTCAAGGTAGACAACCAAACTCCTTTCTTTCCATTTCAAACATCCAAGAACTGATTTCAACTTTACACAAATCATTCATAACTTCATAATAACATCAATAAACATGTTATGAACAATTATAACAAGGAACCATAACAACTTACCAAGATTTACCAAAATAAAAAGAAAAGATAATCAGATATTCTTGCTCCAAACACCTCCCTTAGCAACAATTAGAAGTTGGAATCGACAACCAAGCAACGCATGATTTTCTGGGATTTTTGGAAGTTAAGTAGGGTTTAAGAACCTTCAAGAACGTAGTGAATGTGCGCTCGCCGAAATTGGAATGAAAATAAAGGAGTCGCCACGCCGTTTTTAAGAGGAAACATTGAAAACCTTTTTGAGAGAGAAAATACGGGTTCGGGGGTCAGGTTACGTGTTGGGAAGAACCGAGAGTTCACCCAACACGCCTCGTCCGTAGACGAGTCATTCAATTAAACATCCAAGCAAATCCAAAAGTGTGTGCAAATGTTTACAATGAACAAGTGTGGTAAACATGCATTTTACTAATATGAATCGAGGCTTACAACTTGTGAGCCCATTATTTAGGGAGGCCACATCCCTGCTACAACAATCTAAAACAGATTACAAGAGGAAAAGGTTTCTGCAGACAGGCACGATATGTCGCATGACACATGATACAGGTGACCACATATGTCGCGTGACACAGGATCACCTTTGAACAATGTGTCGCGTGACATACAGAGGCCATCTACAGAAACTTACACGATGAACACCAGAATCAACAACAACTAACACAGATCTAATTAATTGACCAGATTAGATACGAAATATAGAAATAACGACAAATCGACCCCGGGAGTGTGGATATGGGTAGATCCACACCCCCTTGGGGTTTAAACACCAAATTCAAGCAAGTATTCAACAATAATAGCTCAATTACACAGATTAAACAAGTTAAACATAGAGATTGCGATTGGGATTCAGTAATCTAGACAGATAGAGTCTGATTACTGAATCCTAACAGAAGTAAGCAATAAAAATTATAAATAATTGAGTAGAAGGAAGAGAGAAGAGGGAGTTTGAGATTTGTTACCCTTGTTGCTTCCACGAGTTCTGTATCAAGTTAGATACATAACCCTTCAATTTGCTACTTCTGGTCTTGGGGGCCTGAGAGAATTGGTGCAAAGGATCCAAGTGGTTTGGTTTGGGAAATGGGTTTGGATTGGAGGGAATTGGGTAGGTTGAAGGTAAGAGAGAGAGAGAGAGAGAGAGAGAGTTGTGTTTGGGGGAGTCGTTACGATGCAATTTCTGCAGAGTAACAGTAGGCTGAAGTTGAGATCCATTTCTGAGAGGGGGAGGGTCTTATTTATAGGCTGCAGTTAGTGGTCACCTTGTGTCGCACGACTATACGCAACCACTTTCCATGCCTCGACTTGTCGCGTGACACAAGGTGGCCTCAACCGTTTTTGGCGCCAAAACCAGTTTCTGGAACATTCAGGCCTAAATACCTAAAAAGTCCAAAAAGGTTTATTCCCAACAGGTCCCTTGGCATGAGTAAGGTACCAAAAGGTACTTCCTTTGCGGGAAACTTATGAAATGTTTCCGAAAGTCTCGGGATAGGCCGAGAATTTACCAAAACGCCCCTTAATGCAATTTTATTACATTAAAATGCATCTAAAAAGGTTGCGAATTGGATTGGCGTACTTACAGAGCCCCTCGGCAACGTCACTTTTGGAAAAAGTGGGGTTGTCGATAAAATAAGACCCAATCCCAATGAGCATCAAGGAATAAGGTAACGGGCTAGAGGGTGAATCGGGGAGTCTGATGGCTGGACCTTTCTGAGAAAGGATTCCTACGTATCCCTTAAAAAGGGAATCAAGCCAAATCGTAGTTCGGAATTACCAAAACTAATTCATAAGCAAGAAAGGGGTAGAGATGTATCTTCATACCTTTGATGTGCTTACCTCTGACTTCTTGAGGGGTCGGTACTACTGCGGTTGGCTAGTAGTTGCCTTTTGTGCCAGGTTGTAGCTGCCGGAGGGTCTAATACTGCAACTGGTATTTGCGAGTAGCTGCCGGAGGGTCTCATGCTATCGTTGTTGACGAGTTGTAGCTGCTGGAGGGTCTCATGCTACAACTGGTCTTTGTGGATGCCGAAGGGTCTCACACCACTTCGTTGATGCAGGGTAGTTGCCGGAGGGTCTCACACTACTGCTGCTTCTCTTCGTGGATGCCGGAGGGTCTCATACCACTTCTGCTGGTGTAGGGTAGTTGCCGGAGGGTCTCACACTACTGCTGCTTCTCTTTGTGGATGCCGGAGGGTCTCATACCACTTCTGCTTCTGCTTTGCTGGGGATAGGTGTAGCTGCCAGGGGTCTCATGCTACTTCTTTTGCTCTGTTAGGGATAGGTGTAGCTGCTAGGGGTCTCACGCTACTTCTTTTGCTCTGTTGGGGATAGGTGTAGCTGCCAGGGGTCTCACGCTACTGCTTTCCTGCTCTTTTGTTGTTCTTTTGCCAGTTTTGTTGTTGGACGGTCTTTGTTGATTGTTTGCTTGGTAAGCCGGGGACTCTGCTTTCTGGGGAGTTGGCTTCTTTCGGTGCTTTGGGGCCGTTGACTTTGTTGCTTTTGCTTGGTAAGTCGGGGACTCTGCTTTCTGGGGAGTTGGCTTCTTTCGGTGCTTTGGGGCCGTTGATTTTGCTGAGCTCTGCTTGGGAGACTATCACAGATACGGGCTTTTTTGTTCTTTCTTCTTTTTTTTTTCGGTTTGGCCTGAGGGCCAGTCTTCGAGGTGTGGCGAGACTCAGTTGATAATTGTACCTGTGAGGGAAAAATGACAACTCCAAGCGCTGCATCTAACTAAGCTATCTTGTTAGCAAAGATTAACCTATGTTAGCTTGTTTGCACGAGTCTGTCTGTTCTGGGAAGGAAACGCGATCATTGTGTTAAAAGGTCGGCTTTGTCAGGTTTGTACATGAGGTTTTGGGACTGTCTCGGATAGGTGTGTATAGTAGGGGTCCTCTCTCGTGTATTTTCATGGGCATGTATATGAGGGTAGGAGGTTTATTATAGCAACGGCGAGTCGGAAAATACTCTGGGGTAACCACTGCAGGCTTTTCTACACTGTATGCTATCAACCAATCTGTGTCGCCCGACATGCTATGTCTGCTTGGCCTATTGTGTCGCACGACTGAGAGGAGCTCATAACAGGTCCTTTTTAAAGTCGGTTCAGGCTTCATTTGCAAACACTGTCTTCTTAGTAGAGGAAACCAGCAGCCCCTATTTGGCAGATAAGCGAATTCTTTAGCCAAGACTGATACTTTCGGCTGCAATGGAGCATTATAACAAAGTGATTGCTTCCCGGGAATGTCAATTTCATCAGGACTTTGTCGAAATTTGGGGATTTCGTCCGAGGCAACATAGGAGGGTTATTGACAAGCGGTACAATATGCCGTGTATTTGGTCCTTAAAAGACTGGAGGGTCGACTGGGATTTGCTTCGGGCTGCATCCTGCTTCTGGGACTCAGAGCGTCATGTCTTTTCTTTGTCATATAATGACCTGACCCCCACCATGGAAGACTTTAGGGCATTGACATGCTTGGGGGAGACGGTAACTGTAGCATTCCCACGGGACGGTCGGTCGGTTGTGGAGTAGTTATCGGACTTCTTGTGTCTGCCAGCGGATCAGGTGTTATTTATGATTCTGGGTGATGGGTCCATAGACTTGACTCGGATGGCTAGGTTACGCCTTTCCCGTCCTGAGCTGTTTGACCTTTCTACCTCTTTGGATATATTCATGCTGTTCACCCTGTCGACTTACTATTTCTGCGGATATGCTGGAGTCTGCTCAAGTGCGTTGCTGGAAATTGTCAGGCAACTGAGGGGTGACCGGGGTGTAGATCTTCATCAAATTCAATCTGGCCGAGGGGTGACCGAGGGGAGATGGACATTGTACCACTATTGCTGGCTGAGACCTACCACGGCATTGACAGGTTAGCAGGGGGATCAGACTTCATGGGAGCAGGCAGCCCCGGTTTGTTATATGTGTGGTTCTCTGAGAGGTTACGCTTGATTGGTCCATTACCAGAGGGTCGGGTGGCAATGCCCTGGATGACCCGGTCACGCAGACTGCTGAGGGATATGGCCGCTGACAATTGGGAAATGAGATTGTCACGGTATGGGACTACTGATCTGAGCTTTTGGATTCCTGCCTGGAATTTACAGACCATGAGAGACATTCAGGATTGATCAGTAGTAGTCAGGCTGCCAGGCTTGCATGTATCTTCTTTTTGTATCCCATCATTGGTGAGCAGACAGTATAGGTACCCTCAGCAGATTGTCCGAGCTTTGAGGGAGAGGCTGATGACCGATGCTATTCCGATGTCTATGATCGAGCCCCTGGTTATACAGTTTTTCAATAGATCCTTTCTGGAGGGTTTTCTTCCCACTCGTGTGCTTCTTCGGCAGTCTAGAGGGTTTACATTTCTGACCACAGAGTATCTGACTTGGTATGAGGAGCATCAGGGTCTTGTACAGTTGGATATAGAGGCTCACCGCCGGGAATACTTGGGAGCAGATTATCCATCCAGTCGGACCTTCAGGGATACAGAGGCACGAGGAAACCCATACAATGTTACCGGTGATGCTGCTGAGGACTATCAGAAATGGAGAGATCCGGAGGGCTGCTTTGAGGGATGATCCAGAGGTGATGACTCGCAGAGATGTCTTGAGACAAGAGAGGGTTTCTAGGGCCGCCTTGAGGGAGACTGGTGTGATTGAAGCGCCGGTGCATGTTATTCCTAAATTGGGACGGGCTCAAACCGATTTATTCGACATTCCTAAGCCAAAGACCTCCCGGGGACCGAGGAAGAGGAAGGACAGAGGGGCGAGTTCGGGAGCGGGGACGAGTTTCTAGAAACTTTTCTGAGAGATAGGAGACTATTTTGCTTTGTGTTTTGAGAGTAGGAATTATTTGTATGGAAACTGAGTATCCTTTGATTACTTAATGTAGACGAAATAGATGTTGAAAAATTTATTCCTTTTATTCGCAACAGGCTTTTTTGAGTCAAAAGCAGGCCGTGCTTGAACTCATCAAAAAGAATATTAACTCAGAATGAACCTTTGAAAAGCTTTGGAACTGTAGTCAAAACACATTTTGGCCAGATAAGAGGTTTTGCAGCGATTTAGATCGAACCACAAGTGGTTGCCTACGTTCCCCTTTTGTAAGAGAACTAAGGGGCTCAGGTCTCCGTAGTTCGACTCAATCAACTTTGTGTTTAAGAAAGGGGAAGATAGAAGGGGGATATGGTGCAACCCTGTTTTTTACCTAGACCGCCCTTTTTTAGGGTTTTTGGTCTAGCTGGGTATATTCTTTAGCACCGGGCGCGTCTCTTATTTTTGCATGGACTGCCTTTTGAGAGGTTTTCAGTCTCATCTGGGACAATTTTATTGCCCCTTTATTTCTCTTTTTCTTTCTTTTTTTTTATAGAGGGGGAAAAGACTCGATCATACATAATACCTCCGCAACTTATCGCCGTTGACGGGGGTGCAGAAATGGGTTGCCATCCAAATCTGTCAGCTGCATAGCTCCTCCGGAGAATATTTTCTTTACTAGAAACGGTCCGAACCAAACAGGTGCCCATTTGCCCAATGCACTGCTCTGATTCGAGGGCTTCATCTTAAGGACCACTTCACCAACCTTGATGTCCCTGGGTTTCACTTTCTTGTCAAAAGCACGGGCCATTCTTCTCTGGTATGCCCGGTTATGCTCCATGGCTTTCAATCTGCGTTCGTCTAACAGAGCCAATTCATTGTATCGACTTTGGAGCCATTCAATCTTATTCACCTCATTCTCGAGCAAAACCCTGAGGGATGGAATCTCTAATTCAATGGGCATGAGAGCCTCCATTCCGTAAGTCAGAGCGTATGGGGTTGCACCGGTGGCAATTCGAATTGAAGTGCGGTAGCCCCATAATGCTAAATGCAGCTTCTCCGACCAATCTCGTCCTCGTTTGGCCATCTTCTTTATGATTCTTTCCAAGTTCTTATTGGCAGCCTCAACAGCACCGTTCATCTGCGGTCTGTAGGGTGAAGATTTATGGCGCTTGACCTTGTATTCAGTGAGTAACCGATCAGTTTCTCCTTCGAAATGGGTTCCATTGTCAGAAATGATCTCATTTGGGACTCCGTAGCGGTAGAAGATCTGTTCCTTTATGAAGCGAGCGACCTTCTTGGTTGTGAGCACTTTGTAAGACGCAGCTTCTACCCACTTTGTGAAGTAATCTACCGCAACCAATACAAACGAATGTCCATTGCTCCCGGGCGGAGTTATTTTCCCAATGACATCAATCCCCCATGTTGCGAAGGGCCACGGAGTTGTCATACAATATAGGTCATGAGGAGGGATGTGGTTCAGGTTGGAGAATCGCTGGCATTTATCACAAGTCCGCACAAACTGGATGCAATCAGTCTCCATAGTAATCCAGAAGTAACCCAGTCTGATGATGCTATGCATAAGGGATCGAGCGTTCATATGAGGTCCGCAGGCACCGTTATGAACATTTTCCATTACTCTTTGGGCCTTTTCTTTGCTGATACAGAGCGGGAGTGGGCAACCTTCCCTTTTCTTCCATAACTCATTGCCAAGTATGACGTACTATGCTGATAGTCTCTTTAGAGCTTGCAAGCTTTTGGCATGAACACCTTTTAAGTCTCCTTCTTTGTCAACAGGGAAGGATGCTTCGCCATGCTTGAGATATTGAAAGATCTGGTTGTACCACGGCTCACTGACAGTTTCGATCTCAATTTCACAACAATATGCAGGATTTTCTCGCCTACCGACCCTGAACGGTTTGATCGAATTTCCTTTTGGGATTTCTACCAAAGAGGCCAGAGTAGCTAGGGCATCGGCAAATCTGTTCTTTTCTCATGGCAGGAACTGGAATGACACTTCCTTGAACTGACCGAAGAGTTCTGCAATGTAAGCATGGTACTTCTGGAGACACGGGTCTATAATTTTCCATTTGTTGGCGGCTTGGTTGATTATCAATTGGGAATCACCGAACACTTCTAACTCTTCCACATGTCGCTCGAGGGCAGCCTCTAGACCAGCTATGCAAGCTTCGTACTCGGCGGCATTGTTGGTAGCCGAGAAGTTCAGCTTGATAGCTATGGGGGTATGCATGTCGTTCGGGTCTACTAGTACCATCCCGATGCCATTACCTCTTTTGTTCGCTGCTCCATCAAATAATAACTTCCACCAGTTACCGCTTTCTATAGCAAGAATCCCCTCGTCTGGAAATTGGAGATCTGGTCCTCGGGCTTCTGTACTGGGAAAGTCAGTCAACTGATCCGCCAAAGCCTGTCCTTTGAGTGATTTCCGGATTACATATTTGATATCAAACTCAGCTAAAAAGAAGGTTCATTTCGCCAATCTGGTGGAGATGTTACCTCTGTCACCCTGGAACAGGTATCTGATCAGGTCCATCTTGGAAACCAAATGTACGGTGTGGGATAGCATATAGTGCTTTAGCTTTCCGACCACCCAGACCAGAGCTGCGCATGTCTTCTTGAGGGCAGAGTAATTCAACTCACTACCTTGGAATTTGCGGCTGACGAAATAAATGGCATTCTCAATCTTTGAATCCTTCTTCTCTTGTGCTAGCATAGCCCCAGTGGCTGTGTCTGTGACCGTCAAGTATAGCAGTAAAGGCTTGCTCCCGTGAGGCGGACAAAGAATGGGAGGATTGACGAAGTAAGCTTTTATCCTCTCGAAAGCTAATTGGCATTCCTCGTTCCAAATCACTTCCTGATTCTTCTTTAGTAGCTTGAAAATCGGCTCACACATGGAGGTCAGTTGATTGACGAATCTGCTGATGTACTGTAGACGACCCATGAATCCTTTTACCTCGGAGACAGTTCTGGGCAGCTTCATTTCAACGATTGCCTTAACCTTTCTGGGATCTACTTCGATGCCGCGCTTTGTGACCATGTACCCCAGGACTTTACCTCGAATAACCCCAAAGGTGCACTTTGCTGGATTTAGTCTCATGGAGTGCTCTCGGAGTTTGTTGAAGAATTTCCTCAAATCAATGAAATGCTATCCATCTGACCCTTTCGAGTGAATAATCATATCATCTACATACATTTCAATCTCCTTGTGGATCATGTCGTGAAAAAGGGTAGTGACGGCTCTCTGATAGGTAGCCCCAGCATTCTTCAGACCAAACGGCATTACTGTGTAACAATAAGTACCCCATGGAGTTGTAAACGCTGTCTTGTCCTGATCTTCCTCAGCCATTTTGATCTGATTGTAACCCACAAAACCATCAACGAAGGACTTGACCTCGAAGTTTGCGGTTGCATCTACTAGCATATCAATGTTGGGCAAAGGGAAGTCATCTTTGGGACTAGCCTTATTGAGATCTCGGAAATCTACGCAGACCCGAACCTTTCCGTTTGCTTTTGTGACTGTTACAATGTTTGCCAACCAAGTCGGATATTCAATCACTTTGATGAAGCCCACCCATAGGAGTTTTTCAATTTCTTCTTTCACCTGCAAGAACCACTCAGGTTTTATCCGCCTCAACTTCTGCTTGATCGGCTTAATTTCTGGATCTAGAGGAATCCGGTGCTCTACGATAGAAGTATCCATCCCAGGCATATCTTTGTAGGACCAAGCAAAGACGTCCATAAATTCTTTAAGCAACTCAATCAGGGCAACCCGTTCATCTCCGGAGAAGAAGCTACCAATCTGCGTTTCTTTGGGTTCTTCAGCTGTTCCCAGGTTCACCATTGTCAATAACTCATCGGCAGCTTGGGCCCGGCTTTCCTTTTGATCGCAAACCTGTTTTGAATCATTTTCTAAAATTTGCTCATCTATTAAGTCTGCATTATCTTCAATTGAATTAGGCTTAATTATTTTTAAATCTTGATGATTATTTTTTGTTAAGCGTTCAATTGTTAGATTTGCAATCACGGGATACTCAGAAAGGTCAACCATTTTATTCAAAGCAAAGGGAAAAACAGTGTTTACAACTCGAAGACGGTCTTCTGTCGTGAGGACATCAGACCGATCAGAAGACTCGAATTCAATAACAAGAGATTCAGGAGACCGACTCAAGACACGAGGAACAAATTTAGACTCGGAGGGACAAGGACGAGGCTTGAGCCCAAGCTTTCCAATCATAGTCTCCCTGTCGGCGACCGGTCCTCGGAACGAAGTCCAATTCTGTAACGGTCCCTCTGCAACAGTCTCCAACCTGTTTAGCTTCACAACTGACTCCTTCTCGAATTCTAACATAGCCACCACCTCGCTATCAGAGGAAAAGTCAATCAAATCACTCGGCTCCTTAGCCACAAACACCTCTTTTGTAGGTACTCCTGTCAAAAGCATACCATCCCCAGGCTCTGACAGCCCCTGCTCTTTAAACAAATCTGCCAAATCACCATCAATATCCACAGGGTCAGCACCGCGGATCTTGCATAATGTGGGTTCGTCCAGAGCAAGCTTTTCGAACTGGTTCACATGATCAGGCCCCCAGAAATGGTAGCTGTTTTCATAAGTGGCGGTCACACCTGGCCTTTTGGGCAAGCTATCAAACATTTCTTTCATCGGGTTTTTGCTGTTGGCAAACCTCCGAATTGTTCTCATTCTTTCTTCCATTTGGCTTAGTCTCGGTTCTGGGCAAACAAACATATCTCCATCCTCTTTGACAAAATGCTTGTTCAAAGACCAATTGTACAGGCGCATCTCAGGCCTCTTGTACCTCTTACCAGACGCTGAGGTCATCTTTTCTTTAAAAGCTTCAGTCTTGTCATACACTTTATCTTCTCTAGTCACGGCATATCCCAGGCCTTGTTTGTTTCTCTTGGCTTCTGGCAACACAAGCCTACACGGTCCCTGTTGGCGTTTTCCCATCCCCAGACCAGGGATATAACTCATACCTCTCAGCATTTTCAACACAGGGGGAATCTTGTCTGAAGATGTCGTCAAATCTATGGTGCGGACACACCCTTTAGGTTTCTCTATTGTGAATCCAAGCATCAAATTTTCTGGTCGAGCTTGATTTCCATTCTTGGTAAGGTGTTGGTCTTTGGTTTCCCCAATCGTAACGCTATCACCATAAATGGTCGTCGGCACTCCTTCTTGCACAAATTTTAAACAACGGTGAAGAGTGGAGGCTACCGCTCAATCTCATGAATCCGAGTCTGCATGATAATGCTGAGAATGTGACCGGAATGTCGATAACTTGGAATTCTACCATCATCTCCTTGCCCCCAAACATCAAATTCAGAGAGACTATTCCCAACACCGCCCTAGATGTCGAATCGTAGGCTTTTATGGTTTGGTTGGATGGTTTAAGACTCTGCGCATTAATGTCTAACATACTCATCATTTTAGCGGGGAGCACATTCATGGCGACCCATTGTCTACCAACACATGGGGGAATCCGCCGTCCTTCCAGGGCACCGTGATATGTAGAGACTCATTATGCTTCGCACCATAAGCGAGCGAGGTCAAGATCCGTAAAAGTAATGATGTTCCACATCTTGCCCACGGTTCCAATGTCAGCTGAAGCCTAAATGCAGGGTGGCGTTGACAGACACTTTCATTTTGGATAGGGCCTCTTCCAACTTTAATTTGTGAGGGTAGGAGGATGTGAGTAGAGACCATAAGGAAATATCGGCTTGTGTTCTCTTTAACTGCGTTAGGATCGGGTCTTCCTGAACTTTTTTGTCTCCTGCCAGTCTGTAGGGGTTTTGAGAGGACTGAAGATTAGAGACCGCAACTGCCTTACCTTTCCCGGACGGATCTGAATTATTCACTCCCAACATTCTCCCTGAACGAGTCAACAGATTAACTTCTTGATCTTTCTCAACCACAAAATCCTTACTGGCCTCCTTGAGTTCTGCTAGCGTAATCGGAACAGGACGAGTGCTGTATGGCCATGCCGCCTGCCTTATCTCATTTATGGACAATGGCGCCTCTACATTAGCCGCTATCCTGAGTTCCTCCAAGGAGATTGGGGAATCTCTAGGAACCATGGAGGATATAGTGTTGGCAACCACATGCTCTTCATAATCGTCATAATCAGCAGTATTATTCAAACCATACAGATCATCAAGATACAAAACATAGCAGAAATTATCTTTCATTTCATCAGAAAATGGGATTACATCAGTCACAATCTCATTACAACCAGCACTATCACTTTCATCTATTGACTTCCCAAACTCTATTACATTAACAAAATAGTCTTGCCCGAAGTCGATAAGATTCACGTTGTTACTTGGCAGAGGATTGCTGACCACATTTGGGCGAGGAGATTTCTCAATCTTCTTGTCATCCACCAAACCTTGGATTATCTTTTTGAGGGTTATGCAAGAATTTGTGGTGTGCCCTGGAGCTGGTGAAATCGACGGTACTTGCTAGCATCCATATGGGGATTAGGACGAGCGGGGCGTAGTTCTCCAATGGCTTGATCATGCCGGTCTGAAGCAATCCGTTGAAAACTTCCTCTGTTGACATGCCCAAATCATCAAATCTCGGCTGCGGCTTAGGCTGAAATCTCACTGCATTCTGCACATTATTACCTCCTCTCTGTAGATTGTTGATACTGTTGTCTTTGGCCACTTCTCTTCCTCTTGGCGCCATTGCTGAAACAGGGTTGGGTGCTCGATATCGGTATCCTCCACTACCGCTGCCACCACCGGCATTTGCATTGGGGTTTGATTGAACAATCTATTTTCGCTTCTAGCTCCCATTCCCACTATCTCTCGTAGATCTGGGAACCAACCTTTTCCAATGGCTTCCCTGAGCACTGGCTTAACACATGAGAAGAAGATGTCTTTTTGGTCCTGGAGGGGTATCGGCTCTGATAACTCATTAAGCTTGGCATTCCACCGTTTGTAAAATTCTGTAATTGACTCATCAGCCTTCTGGATAGTCCCCACTAAATCATCCCGGGTGGTACGCCACTCCAAATTGCCTTTGTACTTCTCCAAAAAGGTTTCTGTTATCTGTCTTCAGGTGGAGCGGCATTCTTGTTTCAAAGCCAAAAACCATGTGAGCGCTGATCCCTTCAAAGTCAGATGGAAGTGGGATGCCATAAACTCGGGCGTGCAGCCCATTACTCCCATTGTCATAACATAAGTATCTATATGAGTTTTCGGGCAAGCAGTACCGTCGAAATCCATTTTGGGCATTTTAAACTTGTGCGGCAAAGGCGTTACTTGAGCAGGATCCACAACCTTGAGACCACTAGAACCCACAGTCAATTTGTCGATCTGCTGTTGCATTTGCTTCAATAAGGCTGTTACTTCGGCGTTAAACACGGAATTTGGGGTATAAGCGGGAGCAGCTGTTGATGAAGATGGTATGGGAAATCTGAATTAGGTCCAATGGGCAAAGCTGCTGATGGGAGACCAAAGGTACTGGGAATTCCAATATTACTGTCCAACAAGCTGACCGAGCTAGGGATCCTGTTCCCATACATATCATAAACGTTAAACTGCACACCGGGTTCGGGAATGCTGTACCGGGCTGACCGACCTCACGAATTGAACCAAGTGGTAGAGTCCTAACGATGCGTATGGGGCGAGAATACGGAGTGGAACCATATAAATGCCGAGTAAGGGGAGAACACACTCGCGGGGCCGAGGACACCGCTTTGGGTCTCAAATCACTGATATCTTGAACACTGTCTTGACAAATTTGATTCCACTGAAAGCCGATACCGACCACTATAGGAAACTATCGGGATATACTCTCGGGCTGGGGTTGGGGGTAACACCTTTGAAGCGAGGTCCATGCGAAACTTGATCTTTGGGACATTGGGAGTTGGAGAGGCAGGTGAGATCGAAGAAATTTGATGCTTGACCACCATTCTTGCTAGCACTTTGCTTTGAATAACCTAGTTATACCCTTGAGAAGATGTGGGAATGAACCTTCCTAGGTCACTCACAAACATTCCCAGAGATGACATTGGATTGGGGCGCGGGGCATAGCTTACTGGAGGAGGCATCGCATTGTAACTAGGTCCGAGTAAGGCGAGCGGTGAAGCGGATCCAATCTCATTGTGACTGTCTTCTGTGATCTCCTCATAGGAACCGTCCTCCCAACGAAGTACTGCAATCCCTTTGGCACTCATGGCCTCCACAAAGCGGTTATGAGCTTCTTCCTCACGGGCCTTGGCATTCTGAGCCAATAGACAGGCCTCACGTTCTCGGGCTAAGGCAGCTTCCAACGTTACCCTCAATTCCTCTGTCGTCATATCGTTCAAACTTGGCTGACCCATTGTCACTAAGCCTCCAGCGGACTGAGCAGAAAATACATCTCCGTTCCCGGCCATCTCTGATTCTACACCTACTGAAACTGCTTGAACACGAACCAAACGAGCTCCTGGGATAGATGAACGGGTCCAACTCGCCGTAGCTGCAGGGGTAGAGACGGGTTTATAATGTGTTGAAGGGAAATTTTTAGGAACGGGAGAGGGAAAGGAACGGGATAGACTCGCACAAACAATCTTATTCATCTTCAAGTATAAATTAGTGTTTTAAATCCTAAGTACGGTTGGAAAAGGGGAAGCCTTTATTCATGCTAACTATACCTCAGGGAAGCCTAGGGACGCAACATTCAAATTACACTAAATGCCTTGCTTTGAAATATATAATAGGTAATGATACCTAACCAAAGCCTAACATCATTATGGAACGGAGAGGTTGTCCGAATTTCTAGGGAAATTTGGGCAGCATAACGGGTCTTTTCGAAGAATTTCGAAGAAAAAATCTGGCATGACCTCTCGTCGGTGCACGTTGACAATGCGGCATGATCTCTCGTTTAGAACACGCCACGGGAGTGACATGTCCCTACGTGAAATCATGTTGCATTTGCCAACGCCCACAAGATGCGAGGTTTTGGGGGAAGGTATAAGGACCTACGATATGTTTCAAAAACAATTCATTTTGTTATAATAAAAACATTGTATCAAAAACCAACCGTGGGTAAGGTTTAAGTGTGGTGCCACCTATAACGCACTAGGGGGTTAGGTTTGATTTCAGGCGCTCAAGCGTAGGCAAATTTCATGGCCGTCTGCGATGCCGTCAATCGCACCCGAGGGTTCTAAGTCTAAGTGATGTAGTGTGCTGATGACTATATTCTTTTATTGACAAAAAGCAAGATTTTTTTTATTTTATTTTTATTTTTTTGAAAAGAAAAGAAGAAAACACACACACACTCTCACAGGAGATACATGGAACAACAATCAACTGAGCTACATTTGATCCAAGGGAGTGCCCTCAAACCAAGCCTTCTGAGTATCAGTTCAGTGGCCACTCCTTGTCGCGTGACACAGGACATCTAGAGACAAAGATGTCGCACGACCCTGGGTGGTCACTGATCGAACATTCTGCAACCATCAAATCTGCCCCTGCCTCTCCATGGCAAGAACAAAGCAAGAATATCTAATGCACAACACAGTGACCACAAAGCACATAAGGCTCACAAGTTTCATAATCAACAAAATGCATGAACCACAAATGATTATCAAAGATGCACACAAAAATGGATGTATTGGATGTCTAATTTAATGAAAGCTTGACCCACTTAACATTTGAAAAACAGGTTTTCAAAGTCAATTTTCCCCAGCAGAGTCGCCACTGAATGTGCGCTCGCCCGAAATTTTTGGAATTTCGAAAAATAAAATGAAGGAGTCGCCATGCCATTTTAAGAGGAAACATTGAAAACCTTTTGAGGGAGAAAATACGGGTTCGGAGGTCAGGTTACGTGTTTGTAAGAACCAAGAGTTCACCCAACACGCCTCGTCTATAGACGAGTCTTTCAATTAAACATCCAAGCAAATCCAAAAGTGTGTGCAAGTGTTGACAATGAACAAGTGTGGTAAACATGCATTTTATTAATATGAATCGAGGCTTATAACTCGTGAGCCCATTATTTAGGGAGGCCACATCCCTGCTACAACATTCTAAAACAGATTACAAGAGAAAAGGTTTCTGCAAATAGGTCACGATATGTCGCATGACACATGATACAGGTGACCACATATGTCGCGTGACACAGGATCACCTTGGAACAATGTGTCGCGTGACATACAGAGGCCATCTGCAGAAACTTACACAATGAACACCAGAATCAACAACAACTAACACAGATCTAATTAATTGACTAGATTAGATGCGAAATACAGAAATAACAACAAATCGACCCCGGGAGTGTGGATATGGATAGATCCACACCCCCTTGGGGTTTAAACACCAAATTCAAGTAAATATTCAACAATATTAGCTCAATTACACAGATTAGACAGGTTAAACAGAGAGATTGCGATTGGGATTCAGTAATCTAGACAGATAGAGTCTGATTACTGAATCCTAACAGAAGTAGACAATAAAATTATGAAGAATTGAGTAGAAGGAAGAGAGAAGAGGGAGTTTGAGATTCGTTACCCTTGTTGCTTCCACAAATCCTGTATCAAGTTAGATACAGAACCCTTCAATTCACTGCTTCTGGTCTTGGGGTCTTGAGAGAATTGGTGCAAAGGGGTCCAAGTGATTTGGTTTGAGAGATGGGTTTGGATTGGAGGGAATTGGTTAGGTTGGAGGTAGGAGAGAGAGAGAATTGTGTTTGGGGGGGCTTTGTTACGATGCAATTTCTGCAGAGTAACAGTAGGCTGAAGTTGGGATCCATTTATGAGAAGGGGAGGGTCTTATTTATAGGCTGCAGTTAGTGGTCACCTTGTGTCGCACGACTATACGCAACCACTTTCCATGCCTCGACTTGTCGCGTGACACAAGGTGGCCTCAACCGTTTTTGGCGCCAAAACCAGTTTCTGGAACATTCAGGCCTAAATACCTAAAAAGTCCAAAAAGGTTTATTCCCAACAGGTCCCTTGGCATGAGTAAGGTACCAAAAGGTACTTCCTTCGCGAGAAACTTATGGAATGTTTCCGAAAGTCTCGGGATAGGCCGGGAATTTACCAAAACGCCCCTTAATGCAATTTTATTACATTAAAATGCATCTAAAAGGTTGCGAATTGGATTGGCGTACTTACACTATCCCAAACAGATCTGTCTCCCATCGTCCCGGCTCAGGAAAGATACGAGTCGGTGGGTCAACCAATCCGACAGCTCTCAGTGCCGCCTAGGCAGCCCTCTCCTCTCTCAAAGCTGTCCTCCGGGCTATAACCTCAGGGTCATCCCTTATCTTGGCCCTCCTCTCTACGAGTCTCTCAAAATTTGCTGCCGGATCGTCGGTCACGTTGTCTGGGCCAGTCAGCGCCTCAGCGTCATGTAACTCTCGGCTAGTCTGATCTCCTTCTCGGGTCCCTCGGCAATATGCCTCAATGGTGTGCTGAACCGGTCCCATCTGCTCCCCATACCAAATGAGATACAAGGTGGAGAAATATGTGATACCCCAGGTCTTCCGTATCAATGTGTGAGCAGGAAATGCTGCTCCCAAAAAGGCCCTGGCAAAAAACCCAATAGTCCGGACATCAGTCATGTCAAGAGGAACGGTATCTCGGGCCATCTGCTCTCTGAACCCGCCAATAACCTGCTGTGGGTACCCATACTACCTCAGAACGAGTAAGGGGATGCTAAATGATGAAAGGTGTAATCCCGGAAGCCTCACGACAACAGAGTCATCCTGTCTGCCGCTTATGGTCTCGAGCCTCCATCCGGGAACCCAATATTGAATATTCGTGGTGGTATACCTGGCCAATCGCCTCTGCCAGCTCTCTTGAGAAGCCTCCGGAGCCACTCCCCTCTGCTGTGTAACCCAAGGTGCTGCAGTCTGCCCTGCGGGTAATGGGGAAATAAGTCCCAACCGCTCGAAGAGCCACAATGATAAAAGACTGGGGCTGCCACGTCCCATGTATAATGACCCTCCAGACAATCGGTCCATCCCATGATATGTCTCTGCCAGTAAAATGGGTACTATGTCTCTCTCTCCATGTCCAGGCTGGATCTCAGTCAATGTGGTACCTCGATGACCCCGCATCTGCCTAACAACTCCTAGTAGTAAACCGGAGCATACCCCATCATACTCACAAAATCAGTATAAGGAGATCATAATCAGCATGAAAATATCCATGGACATGGATAAGCCAAACAGCTCCGGACGTGATACAGCCAGTCGGGCTATCTGGGCCAGGTCAATAAAATACAGGTCGAGAATTAGATCATATACCTGCTCTATGTGAAATCCCAAGAAATCAGCCAGCTGCTCAGTCAAAGGTCGTGAATCTCGTAGGAAGACTGCATCTCTGAACTCAGCTCCCCCAATCAGTGACCGGAACTCTTCAATAGTGGGCGTAAGGTCATTATACGAGAGGGTAAAGACATGCCTCTCGCGGTCCCAATATCTGGACGCGGCCCGGAGAAGATTCCAATCTACCGCCCATTCCTTCAGTGCCCAAAGGCATCTCAACCCATACCGTTGGTCGATAACCCTCCTATTGTTGCTATGATGGTGATGGGTTAGATTAATGAGATCGGAGTGAAATTGGCGCTCCTTAATCTTGGATCTCTCATTATAGTGCTCCATTTTGGGCCAAAAATGGAATCTTGGGGCTAATTTTGGGGTGGAAGACCAGTTTGAAGTCTGATGTGACTGCTGGAATGTGTTCCTTACGATTCTGCCTTTTATAAAATGCTGGGGCTTACTGACTAAGAAAACCTGTCCCCCAGACTCTCCATGTCGGACGACATGGGACTGACACATGAGGTCCTGTGTCGGACGACATGGGAAGTCCCATCAGACACAGCAGCAGCTGCAACTGCATCAAATCCTTAGCAACCCAATGCTTGCTCAAAGCCTACCCAAACCTGTCCAAAACATCCAAAAACCATACATATACAGTCCCTTTCACTCATCAAACCCATGAGAGAGGATTTGGCACACCATATACATCCACAGACACATAAACATTGCCCAATACATGCAAAATCACAAAAATACCCAATCAAATCAAAAGCCACCATTTTGTGCCTTTCTTGGGACGGACTTGTGCATATGAACAAGTAAATATACAAATAAGCGCATGCTTTAGTTGGTAAAATACAAAATACAAAAAAAAGTTGTTTTACAATCCAAAAGCAATAAAATAGTGCATGCATCTTCTCTCTCTATCCCTATGGGTCCTAAAAGCACGGCAAAAGGGGACCGCTACGATCACTCCAACTCGGAGTCGTCGTCCTCATCCTCCTCAGAGTCGTCGTCCTCATCCTCCTCAGAGTCGCTGTCATCCTGGCCGCTACCCACCTGCTCCTCAGAGCCGCTCTGCTCCTAGCCATCGCTGCCACCCTCCTATACCTCGTGGATCTCACCGTCAGAGCCATCATCATCCTCATATAAGGCCCAAGGCCGAGGCTCGCCATAATATTCGTGCCACTCGGGCACTGTGGAGAAAGGGGGCTGATAAGGATCATCCTCGCCATCATCATCGTCAGGCTGGGGCTGCTGACTCGAACCACCCGCCTGTGAGCCAGAAGGAGCCAAAGTCGGCCTATGCCTCTTCTTGGGAGGCACGACGTCACCAGGTTGGGAGCTGCATCTCCCTTTCCAATGCTCTGCGCTCTTCTGAAACTGGCGCAGAATCTTCACGGCCCTGGTGAACGCCTTGGCCACTGCCCTATAAGTCTTGGCTGGAACCTATTGAATGGACACAAAAGAGGCAGTCAGAAGCAGCGAATACAGACAGTAAAGCAGTAAAAGGCTTGAACGAAGCAGAAAAGAAAAGAATGCTCACAGAGGTAGTCCCGTGGGGAAGCCGTAGATGGGGATGAGTCTCAGACATGTCGAACGAGGAGCGGCGAATGACACCCTCAGTCTCATACTTAAAGAATTGGGGAGGCATCGGTATCTGTACCCCCGCTGCCCTCCTAGCAGCCATGACCTGAGGAGTCACCAGCCAAGTAAAGACGAACTGGTCGTAGTCTCCGTCATCTAATAGCTCAGCAGCATCAATACCCATCCGCAGGCACTCCAAGTCAGGCAGAGCTCGGGTATACCAAATCCCCTCAGGAGGATCGTGAGGGACGCGAGCAGCCACACCATATCCATGCTGCCTGTACACCCTCTCTCCCAAGTACAAGGCATCGCCCTCCAGGCCGATCAGAAGCCTCCTCGTCCTAGTCACCAAAGCAGCATCACCAACAGCGTCCTCACCGCACCTACCATGCCAAGGGAACAGTCTCAATCTAGTCGGGATGCCCCTCAGGGCAATCATCATGTCTGCATAACAAGCCATCTTCTGGGGCTTCATCCCGTCCACTCTCCGGCTCTCCCTAGCCTGAAAAGTCCACCGGCAGATGGCATAGAACAGATCTGCGGCAATCCTATCAGCCACAGCCCAAGCGTAACAACCAAAGACCTCATAGGCCCACACCTGAAAATCAGAGATGAGAAACTCTCAGTGTGAAGCAGCAGTAGCAAATGATGACAGAAAAGGCAGTGCAACAGTCAATGTACGAAAAGTAAAAGGGCATACCTCCAGAACAGTCTGATAGCAATCCAAAGAGGTCACAGTGCCCCTGCTCACCTCGTCCAAGGCTCTATACACCTGAGCCAAGCCAGCCTCGCCCCATGAAAAGGTGGAGACCTGGCTCCAGTCCCGAAGAGGCTCCAACAGAAGAGTCAATGCCGTAGTGGAGGCATTACAGAACAGGGTATCGGAGAATCCAGCCCAGGCAAACGCTCTCGCCAACTGCTCAGCCGTGACTACAGCCACGCCCTCATAGTAGAGATGACTCTGCTGCGTCAATGCCGAATGTAGGGTTGCCAGTGTAACCCCATTGCCCTTCGGGTGAATGTTCAGGCCAGTCAGTCCTCTAATGGCATCCAAGCTCAGGACACCGGGATCCTCAGAAAAAATAGGTCTGCCCATGAACCGCAGACCAGTGATGGCAGTGAAGTCGTAGGGAGTAATGGTAGACTCTCCCCAAGACAGATGAAAAGTGTGGGTAGAGTCCCACCAGTACTGCCTAAAGGCCCTAACCAGCTCCACGCTCCTAGGCGTGTCCCCAAACTCTCCGACAGCAGTGAAGAATGGGCCGAGGCCAGCAGCAAATATCAAGCCCTTGGGACTGTCGGGCAAATCAGGAGAACCGGGAAGAATGCCCCAAATCGTGGCAATCGCCTCAGGGGACCCCTTGGTCCGCAAAGCCTGCAGGTAAGCACAGCACAGGTATCAGAACATACTCATAATGGTGTGTGCATTCTTTTACTTGCGTGCATTTTTGATCTCTAAAATCACAAAATTCTTTCAAATTCTTTCAAATTTTCTATCTCATTCCATAGCATGCAATTTCCCATTGGATGCAATTTTCCCAAATTCTACCCGAGCCCTAGAAATCCAACTTCGAAAAGTAAAAGGAAAGGGTCGATGGTTTAAAATACTTACCCCCATTCGCTCCGCGGAGGAAGTATGGAAATCAAGGCTCGGATAGAGCCCATTCCCCTCCGGAAATTTCTTCCGTTTGTTCCGCTCGACAAGCTTCCTCCTCTCGGACAATGATCGTTGCACATGCCTTCTTGAATCCTCTCGCGGAGGCATCGTTAATTTGATTTCAATCAAAAATTGGAAAGAAAATTTCAAGTTTTCTCTTCTCTCTGCTCTCTCAGCTCGGTGGCTTTTCTGTGCTTTCAAACCCTCTGTCTTACGACTGGAGGGTTTTAATTAAAACAGCTTGGGGAAAGCCCCATGTCGTACGACATCCACGTTCCAGAAAGGGGTGATCTTCCGTTTTTGCCCCTGATCCATTTTGCCAGTCCCTCGTGACTGTCTATCATCATTATTCATCATTTCATTCGGGTGAAAGCATCCGTCTCTCAGTCTTTCTAAAATCCTTGGGTGACTCCCAAAAACAGTCAAATTCGCGGGTAACTTCCTAAAGAAAAACAGTCAAATTTGAGGGTGACTTCCCAAAGAAAAATAGTCAAATTCGCGGGTGACTTCCCAAAGAAAAACAGTCAAATTCGCGGGTGACTTCTCAAAGAAAAACAGTCAAATTCGTGGGTGACTTCTCAAAGAAAAATAGTCAAATTCGCGGGTGACTTCCCAAAGAAAAACAGTCAAATCCTCGGGTGACTCCCAAAAACAGTCAAATTTGCGGGTGACTTCCCAAAGAAAAACAGTCAAAATCGCGGGTGACTTCCCAAAGAAAAACAGTCAAAATCGCGGGTGACTTCCCAAAGAAAAACAGTCAAAATTGCGGGTGACTTCCCAAAGAAAAACAGTCAAATCCTCGGGTGACTCCCAAAAACAGTCAATCTTCGGGGTGACTCCCCTTGGAACAGTCAAACTCTCGGGGTGACTCCCCTTGGAACAGTCAATCTTCCGGGGTGACTCCCCTTGGAACAGTCAATCTTCGCGGTGACTCCCCTTGGAACAGTCAATCTTCGGGGTGACTCCCCTTGGAAAAATCAATCTTTCGGGGTGACTCCCCTTGGAACAGTCAATCTTCGGGGTGACTCCCCTTTGAACAGTCAATCTTCGGGGTGACTCCCCTTGGAACAGTCATTCTTGGGTACAGAGCCCGTGGCCTCTCTTTAATGCCACCTCTTTGTTGAACTATGATTCGGCTTGATTCCCCCACGGGATACGTAGGAATCCTTTTCATAAAAGGTCCAGCCGCATGACCATTATGGTCACTTTCCCCCGGACGCAAACATCCATCTTTTTGAACTACGATTTGGCTTGATTCCCCCATGGGATACGTAGGAATCCTTTTCATAAAAGGTCCAGCCACTCGACCATCTTGGTCATCTTTCTTCCCCATCGTTCGTGTCCAGCTCGGGATTCTCATTGTGTCGACGACCCCACTTCCTGTGGAAGTGACGTCGCCGAGGGGCTCTGTGAGTACCCCGACCCGAACTCGTGTTTTTGGGTCCACTTTCCTTGATTTTTGGGCTCATTTATTTGCGAAAATGCATTTTTGAGCCCAATTATCCATTGGTTTATTCAATCCATGGGGCCTGCCTTCCTGCCGCCCAACTATATCATAATGTTGACCGGTGTCGTTCGACAAAGGGCCACCGAAGGCGGTTAACGCCCTCTGTCGTTCGACATAGGACCTCCCATCAGCATGCCTATAAATAAAGGGCATGGCTGATCATTTTAAGGAGGACTTTGGCAAGTAAGGAAACTCTGTCAAAATAGAGGCTCACCCTCTTTCTCTCACACATACACTCACCTCCCTCCTCATACATACCCACATCCGAGCCAAGATCCCAAGAAAGACTTCCTTTGTTGGTGTGCTGAAGGGGTAAACACCATACTATTGGTGC
The DNA here is from genome assembly GCA_022495995.1 of Adenophora triphylla var. japonica. Taxonomy (NCBI): domain Eukaryota; kingdom Viridiplantae; phylum Streptophyta; class Magnoliopsida; order Asterales; family Campanulaceae; genus Adenophora; species Adenophora triphylla. The sequence continues at coordinate 452,030 of JAFEMH010001059.1, forward strand.
TTTTACCTTGTGGACTACAATAGGTAGCCACTAAAGCCTCTCTCTCTCTCTCTCTGATTAACTCTTGCATATTCATCTATATCATCTTGCATGCTTACATGTTTTGATATTATGTGAAATATTTGGGATTTTGCATGACAAAGGTGGTGGAGATATGAATCTTCCATATTTACATCTCCTCACCTCAGATCTGGACATTTGGTGGCCTTAGCACCATTAAAGTTTACATCTTGGCTAGCTTTGTTTGAGTTAGGAGTTGATGGCTACATGATAATGGCCATAAATATGTGATTCATCACATTTGGCCATTAAAGCCATGTGATCCTCCCATAATACTCACGTAGTGTTACTATTCTACCGTTTCGCTAATAATATAGCTTAGTTTTGCATTGAGAGCAAGGTGGGATCAATCTCGATCAAGGGCTCAAACAGCCGCCATGTCGGACGACAGGGGACCCCTCAAGAGGTCCTGTGTCATACGACATAGAGTTCCCAGAAAGCTGTTTAGCTTTCAAGGACTTCAGATCTACCCAGATTTGACCCCCCCCCTTTGTGGCTCAAAGTTGTGTTTAAATAGTGTTTAGTTCATTTACCACTATTTGGGGAGCCTAAGATGTGTTTGGGTGCAATCCATTGATGGAGGCGGTTTATCATGTGACGTGGACAGCCTTGGGTGTCCTATGTCATATGACATCCGTATCATTTAAAGTCAATCTTGACTTTGCTCACTCCAATCAACCCCAAACTGATCTTAGACCCTGAATAGTGTCTCTTCTTAGTTAAAATAATCTTGTTCCAATTCCAGAGTAGCTTTGATATTGTAAGAGATAATCTGACCAGGAGACCTTATGTCATCCGACATCCCTCTCAGAGGAAGCCCTGTGTCGGACGACATCCGAGTTCCCTGGACAGACTGTCTCATCCTCTACCTTGTAATGCAAGTCTCCGTTTGTAAGGGTGTGGCCCCCTGTCATGGCTCACAAGTTGTATCCATTCTGAATACCATCAATGAAATCCAATTTTGCATGCCTTGTTTGTTGACACAAATCGCACACACTTTGAATGTTTATAAATTGTCCATTACTTGATTGAAAGTCTCGAAAGAGGCGTGTTGGGTGAACTCCCAAGTTCTTCCCAACACGTAACCTGACCCCCGAACCCAAATTCTCTTTAAAAAAGGTTTTTCAATGTTTTCCTTTAAAAACGGCGTGGCGAATCCCAAAAACAAAAGCAAAATTATCAAAAACATGAGAACATTTGAAAAAGACGTGTTTTTTTCGGAGGGCGTACATTCAAGCAGCAGATCGAAAAACTGACTGTAGGATCAAGTGGACTTAAAGTGGTTGATCCGCGACAGGTAAAAGCCCTTCCCCACAAGTTCAAAATGCCTAAGATGGAGTTTGATGGGACGACATGTCCGAAAACTCATGTTGACACATATGTGATGACTATGGGAGCAATGGGTTGTACTCCTGAGTTTATGGATAAGCACTTTCATCTCACACTCAAAGGCCCTGCCTTGACATGGTTTCTAACTCTTATGATAGAAGCTCGATCTACTTGGAGTCAGATCACTGATGACTTTTTTGAAAAGTACCCTGGAAACCTCGAGTGGCGCACAACTAGAGATGACTTGGTTGGCACAATCCAGAAGAGTGATGTGTCGATCATTGATTTCTTCAAGAGATGGAATGCTAAGTTGAATGAGCTTTCTGAGCCAATCCCTTTGCAGGATCAAAAGGATATCTTTCTCTCATGTGTGAAGCCAGTTCTTCCTGAAGCTATAGGGAATGGTTGGTACCCAGATTTAAGGGAGATGGTAGGCATGGGAGCTCGTAGTGAGAATCGACTTTTCAATCTTACTCCAAATGTCAGTGCCGGTATTGGTGACAGTTATCATTACAGGATAGTCAATCCAGTTTCTATGGCCCTGAAAGGGAAAGAGTAGCTAAAGACAATAGCGTCAAAAACCTTCAGGGAGGACACACTGGTCAAAGCAGTGGGAAATTTCAACCTCGCCAGCCACGGAAGTTTGACGATCTTGGTATGACTACTGAGGAGGCATTTAATGGTTTGGTTAAGACTGGGATGATTAAGCCCCTTGATAATTACAGCCCTGTTCATCACAACCCAAAGCTGGACACAAGCAAGTACTGCTGCTACCATCAGTTTCTTGGCCATGTCACCAAAGACTGCATCCCTCTAAAGATGCTCATTCAAAAGCTTGTCGATGAAGGGAAAATTGAGAAGGCTTCTCACCCCAACGTTGTTACCAATCCTCTTCCATGATATCAGCAGAATCCAAAGGTCCCTCCCATCTGAAGTTGTTGCAATCAATCAGTCTTTGTAGGGTCTAGATTGTCTGTCTTTTCTTTAATGAATGTCCTTTGTTTGACACGAGTCTGTTAAGTCCAAGTTGGACCAGTCTTTTTCTTTCAATAATAAAAGTCTTTATTTCTCTTCTTGCTAGACTCAAGATATCACTTGCACACCCACATTACACTAAATTGAAATGATTTTATTCCACATGATCACTTTTGCTGCTCAATTACTAATTCATTAAAGTGATTAATATTTAAATTAATCGGAATGAGAAAATCAACTGATATCCTTCTCAAATTGGGGCTCATCAATTCCCCATTTCGCATCTTATATGCTCACATCTCTTCCATCATACACAGCATTTCGTTGATCAATGAATTTGCATTAATCTATCCCAATTAATCTTAAGCAAGCAATGAAGACTTAATTTCATTTAGGTCATTCGGTAGGGATTGCAGCTGAAGCCTTTCACCATAAGAAAGCCATTACCTCACCCTCACCAAACAATATCCTTTCATTTCAAGAATTGGCATGTTTTGAAACCCTGTTTAGCCGTCATCATCGCTCCTCGCTGAGAGAAGTCCAAGCAATGCCAAGAAGTTAACTTCGAGAATTGGCGATGCACAAAATACTCAAGTCATGAAAGAAGGACAGATATAATCCTCAACCTCTCAAGAGGCTCTCCATTATTCTAAAGGAGCCCGAATTCTCACAAGTTCACAAAAGTTCTCGATAGCTTGGATTTCCTCTCACCAGCATCCGCAAAATAATCCCAAACCATCCTCTCCCTTTTAGAGGATATTCCCATTACCATTACCCTTGCCTTTGGCCGAAGCAAATCTGATCTCTAATTCTTGGAGACATCGAAGATGAAATCACAATTTCCTCGCCGTAGAAATCCCAAACACATCCTCAAGAGCCAACCTCTCATCTTTAGAGGTTCAGTCAGCAAAAAGCCCAGCCGACCTCTCATCTTAAGAGGTCATGATACGAACAAAGATCCAAATCACCCGATGGTCGATCGAAGCCTTGAAACCCAGCTACAGTTCTTACCGGATAGCAGTTTCATTCTAATATCTTCGAGATCTAAATCAAATTAATGCTTCATTGCTTGCTCAAATCTGAACCTAATCCATCTTGATTCAAGATCATCAATCAGAAATTATGCAAATACAATTCATTTGACATCTCATGTGAGCATATTTCATTTCTTCTCCGCAAACACTTTTCGTGAATGCCTCACTGAGGCTTCGCATCCGTGTCTTTCATTGACACTCCAAGGAGACATGTTCTTCAATGCTCCGATTCTCAGAAAATCCTCAAAGGTCCTCAAAATCTCGAATTTTCACATTCCTTCTCTTTTCAATCGGGATAAGCCCGAACTACGACGATCTGAGCTCCTCACAATAAGGGGAACATAGGCAACCAGAAATGGTCCGATCACAAATACATTCAAATCTCAGAAAAATTCGGTCTCATCGATGACTGTCCCTATACACAAATCCTCTTTCCATCTTTCCAAATTTGATTCTTGATATCAGTTGGTTTTCTCCTCATGATTAATCATAATATTTGTTCATATCAGGTTTAGTGGTTGAATAACCCGAACATCAATAAAGGGTTTTAAGCAGTCCTGTGATCATCATGAATAAGACAAGTTTTCAAATGTCTCGGCAAGTCTTCTATTTCTACATTCTAGGAATATAGAGCCAAACACTGTCTTTCTGTCAGCAGGGGCTTCCATACACTTTTCCACACCTTGTGACGCTTATACTCTCTCAAAAGAGTCAAACCCAAAGCGAGTGTGTTATGCAAAATCGGGATTCATTCCCACTTTTCGAAAGATGTGCCCCTGTACGTATATATTCCCGAGTCTTTTCCAATGACTGATTGACTAAGGTCTGAAATGATGGGTTGCCTCTTTAGCTACATGTTCATTATGTCTGCAATAAGGCTGCATTGGATCTCTTTAAGCTGGGGCTTTGCCAAGTCACCTCGGTCCACTTTGGGTTCTTCACTTTGATATACGATGGATTCATTCCTTATCAGATTCACTTCAGGATTGCTTTGCATTACCAACTGGGGCTTCGTCAAGTCACCTCCTCAAAATCTGGGCTTCGCCTAGTCATCTTTTCGAAGCCAGGGCATTCTCTGCACTTTCTCTGCTACTTGTCATTTCGGATGCGCGACACACCTTGTTCTTATCAGCCAACAATCATCTGCTCACCTGCTGCAATCTGTACTCCCGGGAGCGTCCTCGACTTGCCTAGGCTGCACCATGTCATCCATACATTCCTCAATCATCACCCATACACTTCTCAAATTCAATGGAGAGGTTTCGCAATCCATACACCATCATAAATCCATCATAGCACAATTGCTACATACATATCACCTCATCAAGCCATACAAAATCCTCATTTAATTTTCATCCTCGATTGAGATGGACTCGTGCAATAAAAGCTAATAATGCATAAGCAAAATTTCAAATCAGGTGAATAAAATGCAAAGTGCCCCACAGGGTACAATAATCAAGTGATCATAATCTGATCATGGGGATTGCTCCTCAAATCACAATCTGGACAAAGAATTCAAATCCAGCAGGTGGCATATTCTGCCTTTATCATCTCCATCATTCTCATCATCTTCGGATTCATCAGGATCGTCTGAAATAGCCTTAATGCGCCTCGGTCTCCCAGCAATGCTCGTCAAGCTCATCAGCCTCGTTGGAAAATCATCAGCAAAGTCCGTGTTGCACGGTAAATCATCAGTAAAGTCCGTGTTGCATGGCAAATCATCAGCAAAGTCCGTTTTGCATGGTAATTTAACAGCAAAGTTCCTGTTCTACCCGACAAATGTTTCCAAAGTCAGCCAATCATCTCAAGCGATCCTCTCGTGTGCGAAATCCTTACAGGTAAACACAACACAGGTATGAAAGCATATCTCAGTCAATTACTTTTCTAAAAGCATCAATATTTTCTTCGGGTGACTTCCCCAATAATCTCTCTCAGGTTTAGATGCCTTCAAATAATCTCTCTCAGGTTTAAATGCCTTCAAATAATCTCTCTCAGGTTTAGATGCCTTCAAATGATCTCTCTCTCAGGTTTAGATGCCTTCAAATGACCTCTCTCAGGTTTATATGCCTTCAAATAATCTCTCTCAGGTTTAGATGCCTTCAAATGATCTCTCTCTCAGGTTTAGATGCCTTCAAATAATCTCTCTCTCAGGTTTAGATGCCTTCAAATAATCCCCCTCAGGTTTAGACGCCTTCAAATAGTCTCTTCCTTGAACTACGATCTGGCTTGATTCCCTTTTAGGGATACGTAGGAATCCTTTCTCGAGAGGTCCAACCATTTGACCATTATGGTCTGTCTTTCCCATCTTTCGCTCGCCAAGATTGGGATCCTTTCTTGTCGATAACCTCACTTCTTCCATAAGTGACGTTGCCGAGGGGCTCTGTGAGTACCCCAATCCAACTCGCGACCCAATAAAGTGCCTTTTACTCAATGAAAGTGCGCTAGGGAGTGTTTTGGTAAATTTCCAGTCCATTCCGAGACTTCCGAGGGCTTTTCGTAAGTTTCTTGGGTGGGAAGGACCTAGAAAGAATTATCCTGTTTGGACCTGTTGGGAATTAACTCGGGAAGGGTCCAGAACCCCCACCTTGCACGTTTCTGGAAGGAAAGCGGTTATGGCTCTAATTGTCGCGCGACATCTTAAGCCAATTTCCAGCAGCTCCCTGCCTCTATTATGGAGATCCTTTTTCCAGCCCTTAAGGTTACACTGCCAAATCGCTTCCTCACCGTTCTCTCTCTCTCTCTCTCTCTCTCTCTCTACACCAAAACAATTGTTTCTCTCACTTCAATTCTCTCCAAGCTATTGAGGCTTTCTTCCCCCCGTTCAATATCCTAAACCCGTTCACCGCCGCCACTTCACCGGATCTAACGCCGCCCGTCAAGCTTCAATCCACCATGACTCCATCTCCCACTACCAGAAACAGGTGATTTAGCGGCGGAAATTTCCGACGCTAAAAAGCAATTTCTGTCGCTAAAAATGAACATCGGCGGAAAAATTGTGTCGGTGGTCCGCCGCTACCAGCCCGTCGCAGTGCTCCGACGGCTCAATTTTCGCCGATATATTTTGATTTTACCGACGCAATTAATTCCGCCGGTGATTTAATGGTTACTGCGACGGAAATTTCCGCCGTTAAATCAATTTAATTTAATTAAATTTTCATTTCAGCAACAGAAAATTCCGTCGCTGTAATAAAAATTAATTAAATTAAATTAATTTCAGCGGCGGAAATTTCCGTCGCTGTAATAAAAACTAAATTAAAATAAATTAATATCAGCGGCGAAAAATTCCTGTCGCTTAAATCATTTAATTTTAATTTAATTTTTATTACAGCGACGTAAATTTCCGCCGCTGAAATCAAAAATTAAATTAAAATTAAATGATATAGCGGCGAAAATTTTCGTCGCTGGAATAAAATTAATTAAAATAAATTAATTTCAGCGACAGTAATTTCCGCTGCTGAAATTAATTTATTTTAATTAATTTTATTCCAGCTACGGAAATTTCCGTCGCTATAATCAAAAATTAAATTAAAATTAATTGATATAGCGGCGAAAATTTCCGTCGCTGTAATTAAAATTAAGTAAAATAAATTAATTTCAGCGACGGAAATTTCCGTCACTGATTCTGAAAAAAATTAAAAAAAAATAATTTAAAATATCAATAAATCAAATTTTTTTGTACCTGATATAACAATACAATTTATAAAACTAAAACTATAAAAACTAAAAATCAAATATTAGCGTATCAAATAAAGACTAAATATCACCGTACCAAATCGGGAGGGAGAGAGGGGGAGAGGGGGAGAGGGGGGAGGGGCTCCCGCGGGTACGAAATATCTCAAATGTTTACAAACAAGTATAAATTAGTACAAAAAAGTCTAAAATAGTCCGTAATCAACTCGGGGGAGGCCGGAAATTACCCTGGGGTCCTGGTCCAAACGAGCCATCAACAGCGCCAATTGTCTTTGAGTCTCTGCATGAGCCTCCGTAAGCTTTGCCCACTCGCGTTTCTCCTCCTCCAACGCAGCCTCCAGAGTGTCGACCCTCGGATCATGAAACGTGGGCAGGGCAACATTTCACCGACGGCCGGTCGACGTCGACGGGCATTGCCGCCCGTAATCCCCCATCCCTAACACTCGGGCTCCTCTCTTTGGATGTCCCTCAGAGGTGACCGAGTGCCAAACATCAGGCACGAAGGGGACGGGCTCGCCGGGAGGCGTTCCTTCGGGAACAACGGCGGCTTGATATGCACTCTGTCAAAATAAAACAAACAATTATAATCATAGACACAATGTAAGGTACATAAATAAATTTACATATTCAAAATCAAGTCATTTAATGATAGTTTACTTACAAAGGCATTAGCAGAGCGATCGTCAACCCATTGCGGAGGTTGATCGGGCGCTGTAGGATTCCGAACATGGCAGCTAGTGTAAACATCCAAAAAATTGACATTCGGACCATGATCCCTTTCCTATAAATAAAATAAGCGAGATTATTACTTTGAAATTGTATAAATGCAACATTTAAACTGATTTAAAAGAATGCATACACTACATTTACACTATAACCATGGATTTCATAGCATCAACATGGCTCCCAGCTAACATACGTACATAAACCTATTTAAAAGCATCCATACACTACTACATTTAAACTAACATACATACCATGCGGTCGTGATGCTCGCCGACCGTGAGCGTCCCCATGGTATGCATCGCCGCCGACCCCGAGGAGCCTGCTCTATTTGCCTTAGCCTGTTTGGATATAGCCTTCGCCGCATCCGACCCCCAATATTCGCAAAATTGAAGAAACACCTCATCGGTCATCCAAGTAGGTGTCAAGGGCTGTTGTTTCGCCACGAGCCGGTTAGTATAATATTGTTTCTTCGTGTTACCTATAAAAAATATGAATATCTCGTAAACATATAATGATGACATTATAAAATTAAAAGAGTATAATCACTCCTGCATTGCAATCCATATATTATATGTACACTCAATTTAATCGACGGATGAAACAAAATTGGGATGTTAATAATTATTGGATTTCATAATATATTAACAGTTTAGAAGTAATTAACGTATTATCATTCCCTAAATTTGAATTACAAACTTAAAAGCAACACAGATCTTCTTAAAATAAATATAAAGCTTCTAACTCATATTTAACAATATATTAACAGGTCCTCTTAAAGTGTCTAGGACTCGTTCCCGCTCCTGAACTCGAATCTCTACTCTTCCTCCGCCTCGGTCCCCGGGAGGTCTTTGTTCTAGGTATGTCGAAAAAGTTAGTCTGACCTCGTCCTGGCTCAGGTATTGTGTGAGCCAGTGGATCAATCGGCCCGGTAGCTCTCGCATCGCTTTTCCCCGCCTCAAGGCCTCCTGCGAGCTATCACTTCGGGATCATTTCTCAAAGCATCTCTCCGAAGCTCCCGTCTCTCATAATCCGCTGCAATGTCGCCGGTGCTTTCATCGTGGTTGCTCTTGGGCTCTATGTCTCTTAATGTCCGTGGAAGAATAGTCTGCCCCAAAATACTCTCGGCGTCGAGCCTCTATCATCACCGTACAGACCTTGCCGCTCCTCGTACCATATCAGATACTCGGTGGTTAGAAATGTGCTACCTCTAGTCGACGGAGTAGTGGTCATATCGTAAGAAAGCCCTCTAGAAATGCTCGCCAAAGAAATGTGTAGTCTCGAGGCTCGGTCATAATCATTGGCATGGTATTAGTCATCAATCAGCTCTCTCAAAGTCCGAATGGTCTGCTGCGGGTATCCGTACTGTCTGCTCACTAGAGATGGAATGCAAAAGGATGATACATGTAGTCCCGGAAGTCGGACAATCACTGACCCGTCCTGAATATCTCTCATAGTCTACAATCCCCATGCCGGAATCCAATAGTACAGGTTTGCGGTCTCATATCGGGCCAAGGCCAACCTCCTATGCCAACTCTCAGTAGCGGCATCCCTCAATATCCTGCGCTGTCCAGTCACCCAAGGTAATGCCGTCTGCCCCTCTGGCAGTGGCGAGATCAAGCGCAAACATGGCTGTGATGTTTGAGATCCTTAGAGAGAAGAGGACAGTGAAACTGGAAAAACTCTTATTAAACAGAAAATCCTTTGCTCAAACAGTGGAGAACTTATTTGCTCTATCTTTCTTGATCAAAGATGGACGGATTTTGATAGCTGTGGGTGAGAAAGGCTCTCATCTTATTTATAAGATGTTAACCACCAACCACAATACCCTAAGGTGCATCTAGGGTGTCAGGATTGATATCAGGTGCTCAAACATAGGCGATATACATCACCGTCCGCGATGCCGTCAATCGCCCCAAAATGGGATCTAGAACCACTAAGGTAGTGTGCAGTTGAATATGTAACATATTCAACTGCACACTACCATAGTGGTTCTAGATCCCATTCAGGTTTGAAAATTGTTAACGATGATCGTAGTTGTGCACACAAAAAAAGGGGCTTGACTCAAGATGGGCAAGCCTAAAAAAAAAAAAAAAAGTGAGAGGCATGAAGATCCCTAGAGACCAAGTATAAGCTGGTAGAGATTCTAAGATATTCGACTCCCGACTAATAATAAAAGGAAAAGATTAAAATAAGTACCTATAGCCCCGATAAAGGGCATACAATTTGTGTAGATAACCCTTGTTGCACAAATCATCACATGAGTTTTAAAAGAGATGGCTCAACATTTGATTTTGAGGAAGAGACGATTCGGGTGATCCAATGAAAAATACCTTTTTCAGGAAAGCAATATTCAAAAGACAAATATCAAGCATATCAATAAACCTCGGTTTAAAATACAACTCTAGATTCGACATACAATACCCTAAGCAAGTAACTTTAGAAATAGAACATTAAAAAATTATATTAATGAGCATAATTGAACTAGTCCATATAAGAAGCATAATGGGTGTGTGAGGATAAGGGAACAAAGATAAACTAACCTTTAATAGATACTTGTGTAAAAACAAAATTTAAAACAACTGACATGGTATGCTTAGGATATGCTTTGATCTAGTATGCTTTGATCTAAAAGTTATTAAGAGGGAAAACCCAATCAACAACAAAAATCATGCCCCTCATTTTAAACATGAAAGCTCCCGAACTGATACTAACTTAAGTAGAGAATCGACATGCCAAATATCTGATTGACATATCCTCAAACTCAGAAGAAATATTCCTCGTACATGCTTATAATGCTAACAATCATCCAGTTCTCAAGAACTTGAAACTCTTAGCAAAGCTAGCCATGTTCCATCTAATTGAGAGAACTTTGAATTAATACTAATGAAATTAACAGAAGCTAAGAAGAAAAATTGGACCCAATTTTTTAGATTTGACAGAACACAGAAATTACAGAAAATCAACCGTGAGTATCAAATTGAAAGACATTGAAATTAATTAAGTAAAAAATCAAATTAACAGGTAAACTGAATTAAAAAGGTAAATTCATGTATGAATTACATATTGAAAGATATTGAAATTAATTAAGTAAAAATCAAGAAATTAATACCTGGGTAATTGAGAGCGTCGGCTATAGAGAGGAGGGAAGGAGAATCGGAGACGGTGGAGATGGTGGACGGCGAAGCTTCGTCACGGCAGAGGTGGTGGAGTTGGGATGGACGGCGGTGAGGCGACGGCGGTAGACAAAGGGAAGGAAGAGAGAGCTCGGGGAAGAGAGAGAAAGCGGGAAGAGAGAGAGGCTTTTGGAGACTGTATTGATTTTAGGGCGAAAATTTTTTATTTATATTTTACCTCAGCGACGGAATATTCCGCCGCTGATAATCCGCCGCTAGAAATGTACGTTCACATGGATCGATGACGTGGCATGTACCACCGACGGAAATTTCCGTCGCTGGTTTAATTAACCTCAGCGACAAAAATTTCCGCCGCTATAATTAATAAATATCATTAATAAAAATCATTATTTATATTATATATAACATGAAAATTATTTTAAATTACTATCAAAAAAATAAATATGAGTCAATAAATATTATTTTTGAAAAAATAAATAAATCATAAATATATATTAATTTTAATTTAATAAATATCATTCTTTTTAATTATATAAAACATGAAAATTATTTTAAATTACTGTCAAAAAGATAAGTATGAGTCAATAAAATAAATAAATCATAAATATTAATTAATTTTAATTTAATAAATATCATTCTTTTTAATTATATAAAACATAAAAATTATTTTAAATCACTGTCAAAAAAATAAGTATGAGTCAATAAATATTATTTTTGAAAAATAAATAAATCATAAATATTAACTAATTTTAATTTAATAAATATCATTCTTTTTAATTATATAAAACATGAAAATTATTTTAAATTACTCTCAAAAAAATAAATATGAGTCAATAAATATTATTTTTTGAAGAAATAAATAAACCCTAAACCCTAAACTCTATACACTATACCCTATACCCTATACACTATACCCTATACCCTATACCCGATACTCTATACCCTATACACTATACCCTATACCCTATACCCTATACACTATACCCTATACCCTATACACTATACCCTATACCCTATACACTATACACTATACCATATACCCTATACCTTATACCCTATACACTATACCCTATACCCTATACACTATACCCTATACCCGATACCCTATACCCTATACCCTATACCCTATACCATATACACTATACCCTATACCCTATACACTATACCCTATACCCTATACACTATACAATATATCCTATACCCTATACACTATACCATATACCCTATACCCTATATCCTATACCCTATACCCTATACCTGATACCCTATACCTTATACACTATACCCTATACACTATACCCTATACACTATACCATATACCCTATACACTATACCCTATACACTATACCATATACCCTATACACTATACACTATACCCTATACACTATACCCTATACCCTATACACTATACGCTATACCCTATACACTATACACTATACCCTATACCCTATACACTATACCCTATACACTATACTATATACACTATACCCTATACCCTATACCCGATACCATATACCCTATACCCTATACCCTATACCCTATAACCTATACACTATACCCTATACCCTACGCCCTATACCCTATACCCTATACACTATACCCTATACCCTATACCCTATACCCAATACCCTATACCCTATACACTATACCTTATACCCTATACCCTATACAATATACCCTATACCCTATACCCTATACCCTATACCCTATACACTATACCCTATACCCTATACCCTATATCATATACCCTATATCCTATACCCGATACCCTATACCCTATACCCTATACCCTATACCCTATTCACTATACCCTATACACTATACCCTATACCATATACCCTATTACCTATACCCTATACCCTATACCCTATACACTATACCCTATACACTATACCCTATACCCTATACCCTATACCCTATACCCGATACCCTATACCCTATACCCTATACCCTATACACTACACCCTATACACTATACCCTATACCCTATACCCTATACACTATTCCCTATACCTGTGAGTACGCCAATCCAATTCGCGACCCTTTTAAAGTGCTTTTTAATGTAATAAAATAGCACTAGGGGCGTTTTGGTAAATTCCCGATCAATTCCAAGTCTTCCGGAAACTTATCTTAAAGTTCTTATGAAGAAAGTACTTGTGAGTGAGTTTTCCATATAAAAGGACCTACCAGGAATTATCAGCTTTGGACCTGTTGGGAATTATCACAGAAGGTTCCAGAATCAGTTATTTATGCCAAAAACGGTTATATGGCTGGATAGGTCGTGCGGCACAATTGACCATGGAAAAACGAAACGAATGGCCGTGCGACACAAGTGTCCTCATCCATGCAGCCTATAAATTGGACCTTCCCCCTCTCATATCAGGATCCTTTTCCAATACCCTAAAGTTACTCTGTCGAATTTGTGATAGAAAACCCTCTCTCTCCTTAAACCACACCAAAACCCCTCCAATTCCATCCTCCTTTCACCCAAACCATAAACCCATCTTCACATAATCCACCTTCCTTTGAAGATCCGAAGAAGAGCAGCCAATTGGTGTTCATTTGCACTCTCCAGTAGCTGAATTGAAGGCTTCCACACCTAATTTGGTGTAGAAGTAGAGGACTACAAGGGTAACGAATTTCTTCACCTTCCTTTTTCATTTTACTTGTTCATTTTAAATTATTCTTCTCTCCACTTGATAATCAAGATCCATTTGCCTTAGATTATCAAGTGGCAACTGCCATATCTCTGTTTAATTGCTATTGTTTGGTTTAATTGTATATTGGTGTTGTGATTGTACCTCCCTTGGTTGCTTGGTGCTCAAGGGAGTGTGGATCTCCCATATCCATGATCCCTTGGGTAATCTGTTATTAATTCGTGTTAATCTAAGTTGACTTGGTGTGCTTACTAGATCTGAATTGCTTCCTGTTGATTTCTGGTTTGAAATTGTGAGGTTCCTGCAGATGGTCTACTTATGTCACGCGACACAAGTGACTCATCAAGTCCTGTGTCATGCGACACAAGTGGCCCATCTGCAGAGAATCACTCTCAGTTGTATGTTTATTCCTCCCCTTTCCCCCTTGTTTGTCACTCATATTAGGGTATGGATCTTTCATATTCATATCCAGTTTGAAGTGATTAGATAGATTTACTTCCCTTGTTTTCAATAATGTAAAATCTCTGCAAAGTGACCTGTAGTGTCACGCGACATAAGTGACTTCTCTGGTCCTGTGTCACGCGACACAACAAGCCTATGCAGTAGGTTCATTTTAGTTGTAAGTCCTGTTCAATTCCTCTTGTAATATGGGATGTAGCCTCCCATAGTCAAATGGCTTACAAGTTGTTTCCCCTTCTTTTGAGCAATAAAACAAAGTACTTCTATGCATTCCATACATATCTTGTCATACACACTAGCACACACGTTTGAATGAATTAAATGTTGAACGTTAGAAAGACTCGTCTACGGACGAGGCGTGTTGGGTGAACTCTCGGTTCTTCCCAACACGTAACCTGACCCCCGAACCCATTTTCTCTTTACAAAAGGTTTTCAATGTTTCCTCTTAAAAATGGCGTGGCGACTCCTTTTTTATCATTATTTCGGGCGAGCGCACATTCAGTGGCGACTCCGCTGGGGAACTTGAAACTTGGTTTTCAAAAAGTGGGTTAAACTTTCGTGTACGTTCAACATACAATTCATTCACTTATATGTGCTTTGTTTGTGGCATCATATGTATTGTTTGCATCTTATGTGCTTTGTTTGATTGTTCTTGCTTTCTGCTTTGCTTGTTCTTTTGCTTGAGCCTGAGTTGCGTTGTTGAACTTCGAGGCTGGGGCTATTCCTAAGTGTGATCTTCAGAATTCTGGAATTGGACCCTTCTGTCACGCGACACAACTTGTATTTGCTGTCCTGTGTCACGCGACAGAAGTGGCCAGTTTGTAGAATTTTGGTTTCTTGGTCCAGTTGATGATTTTGGGCAGTCCCTGTGGTTTATTTATTGGTTTCCCGCTTATTGTACTCTGTGGGGTGTGTGTGTAGTTTCCTTTTTCTTTTTTTAAAATAAAAAAATGTATAAAAACCTTTTTTCGCAAAATAAAGGAACATAGCCATCCCGCACACTACTTCATGTAGATTTTAGAGTCCTCGGGTGCGATTGACGGCATCGCGGACAGTGATGTATGTCGCTTACGCTTGAGCGCCTAATGTCAAACCCATCCCCCTAGCGCGTTATAGGTGGCGCCACACTTCTAACCTCACCCAAAATGGTTGGTTTTTGACATGACATTTTTCAAATACATTAAAATGAATTGCTTCAAAACTTTTAATAGACCATCGTACCTATCCCCAAAACCTAGCACGTGTGGGCATGTTGCCATCGCAACATGGTTTCACGAAAGGACATGTCGTTCTCACAGCATGTTCTAACGAGAGATCATGTCGCTTTGTCAACGTGCACCGACGAGAGGTCATGCCGGATTTTTCCTTGAATTTCTTCAGGAATACCCGTTATGCTGCCCAAATTTCTCCAGAAATTGGGGCTACTCGTCCGTCCCATAAATGCTTTGGTTTTGATTAGGTATCATGGCCTATTATTAATTTTGACTCAATACGTTTGGTGTATTTGTGGATGGTGTGTCCCTAAGTTTCCCCAAGGTATAGTGTGCATAAGTAAAGGGTTATCCTTTCCCAACCGTTCTTAGGATTTAAACCACCGATTTATACTTGAAGATAAATAATTTGTTTGCACGAGTCCACCTTCCTTCTCCTTCTCCCTCTCCCTTGTTCCCTCGAAAATTTCCTTCCTTCCTTACCTTCTAAACCCACATCTGATCCCTGCAGCAGTGACAAGTTGAGTGTGTGCTCCATTTTCCAGCGTGTCTCCGAAGTGGTTGCAATCCTCGATAAACTTTCACCTGTCTTGATAATTGAGATGTCTGGTGCAAAAGATATGACCTCAGCTCAGTCTGGAAGTCCTGTTACTTCAAGTCAATTGGACCTAAATGATCTGTCAGTAGTAGAGTTGCGAGCTGCTCTTGAGGCCGCCATGGTTCGTGAATGCAAAGCTCAACTGCTTGCCCAGGTTTCCAAAGCCAGGGAGGAAGAGACACACGCTAGATTTGTTGAAGCAATGCGCATCCGGGGGGTCACAGTCATTCGCCACGAAGATGGGTCATATGAGGAAATCATCAATGCTAGCAATGTCGATCATGAGAAGGGAACAGTAGTGAAGGAGGTGAATGAGGATGAGCAAGATAAAATTCTTCCTCCAATACCTCGTGTGGTCCAGACTCAGATCCAGGACGAACAACCGATCCCTGGGGCTTTCAGTTTTCCTAATCAACTGGATTCGAAGAGTCAGTATCAGCCAGATTCCCGAGAGTCATACTATTTTGTGAATAGTCATTCCAACCAGAAAGGGTTACTGGCATTTTACTCTGATCAAGCTCTCTTTCAAGGAAGTGTTTCTCCACCACCGGTGAGTTCATTTGGCTCCAACTCACCATCCCCGCACGATCAGCGTATAGGACCAACTTCATACGCGACTGTAAATCAGACGTCTTTCATTCCGGCTGCAAATCCTGTCCAACCAGGGACGCCAATACTTAGCCCCCCTCCAAAGATGACCCAGACAGAAAAGAAAAGGCAGTATTGGGGAGAGTTGGGGATGCCCATAGATCAGTTCCTCAAAGTTTTGGTGAGCGGAGGCTTGGTTCAATCGTTAGTCAATTATACCCCCCTTCATAACAATGTAAAACTGGACCTAAACAAGTACTGCTGCTATCACCAATATCCAGGCCATATTACCTCTAAATGCAAGCAGTTGAGGGTAATCATCCAAGAACTCATTGACGAAGGAAAGATCGAGATGGGTCCCCACGAAAGAAACAATCTTCGGAATCTCCGTCAGTTTCCACCGCGAAAGAAGCGAGAATTTGATGATTTGGGAATAACAACCGAGGAAGCTTTTAATGGGTTGATTCGAATAGTAATGATAAGGCCACTTGATAATTATCATCCCAGTAAGCCCAATTTGAATTTAGATCGGAGCAAGTATTGTTACTATCATCAGTATCCCGATCACACCACCAACGAGTGCTCCGTTCTAAAGGTGCGTATTCAGAAGCTGGTCGATGAGGGAAGAATTGAGAAAGCCCCTCCAAAGGTGACCGACAATCCCCTTCTGCAATTCCAAAGATATCCCATGTGAAGAAGTCAATCAGTCAGTCAATCAGGCGTCGTAGGATCCTAGAGTGTTTTATTTTGTTTTTGATAGCAAGTGTTCTTATGGTTTGAATTTAGTGCATCCATGTTATGAGTCTTTTATTTTCAATAATAAAATGTTTGTTTCTATTCCTGCTAGACTCGAGACATTACTTGTGCACCCACGTTACACTCAATTGGAATGGTTTTATCCTAGATGATCACTTGTGCTGCTCAATCACTAACGCATTGAAATAATCAATATTTAAATTGATCGGAGTGAGGAAATCGGCTGATATCCTTCCCAAAGTGGGGCTTACCAACTCCCCACCTCGATTCTCCTGTGCTCACATACTTTCTTTCATCCTCGCTATCTCGTTGTTCGAGGAATTTGCATGAATCCTCCAAAGTAAGCTTAAGAAAGCAATGAAGACTCAATCTCGTTCCGGCTATCCGGTAGGGGCTGCGGTTGAAACCTTCACCCCTAGGAAAACCATCACCTTACCCTCACTAAACAATACCCCTTCAGTTCAAGATCGGCATGTTTTGAAACCCATTTAGCCATCGCTCGAAGAAGAGGGACTATCCTTGAGTTTCCCATGCCGCAAAAGAAAGATCGACCGTCTCCAAGTTTAAGAACGACGGAAAGCAATAATCCATCCTAGGGACTAGCTGATATTATCCTCTCAAAACAAAGTTGAAAAAAGAGAGAGACAAAAATAATAATAAAAAAAATATATAAAAAAAATATATAAAAAAGAGAAAAAAAAAAGAAGAAGAAGAAAAGAAAAGAAAGAGAGCCTAGTCCCCAGCGATCCTCTCAAAAGAAAAAGTCAAAGGATCCGGTCGTTACTCAAGAGGAGTCTCAGAGCCAATAAAGAAGTGCCACGGATGTCCCTCACTTTTACCTCTAACCAATCCCGGCCATCCTCTCGATTTTAGAGGATATTCCTACTACCTTGACCAATTCCAAGCCGTCCTCTCGATTTTAGAGGACATTCCTATTACCTTGCCTTTGACCAAAGCCAAGATTGCCCTCTCATTCTTAGAGGCAGCAAAGATGCAATCACAAGATTCCCTCGCCTTAGAAATCCCGAACACATACCCAAGAGCCAACCTCTCATCTTTAGAGGTTCAGCCAGCAAAAAGCCTAGCCGACCTCTCGTTTTAAGAGGTCATGATATCCTGAATCACCCGAAGACCGATCGAAACCCCGAGACCTAGTCGCAGTTCCTACCGGATGGCAGTTTCATTCCAATATTGTCGAGATCTAACACAGATTATTGCTTAAAGCGGAGCCAAATCCATCCCGGCTCAAAGGACCGTCAAGCGAAGATTGTGCAAATTCTATCCGTTCATTCGATGTTTATGTGAGCATATTTCATTTCTCCTCCGCAAACACTAGCCGTGGACGTCCCACTGGGGCTTCACATCTGTGTCTCCCATCGACACTCCAAGAGGACACATTCTTTCGATTCTCAAAATCCTCAAAAGTCCTCATATCCTTGAATTCCAACGTTCATTCTCTTAATTCGGGATAACCCGAACTACGGCGACCTGAGCTCCTCCCAAGGAGGGGAACGTAAGCAACCATAATTGGTTCGGTCGAAATCACAAACAGATCTCAGAAAATTTGGTCTCCTCAAGGACCATGCCCATACGTTGTTCATCTTTCCGATGTTTAATTCTCGATATCAGTGGGTTTTCTCCTCAGGATTGATAAAAATATTCGTTCATATCGGCTTTGGTGGTTGAGTAACCCTAACATCAATAAAGGGTTTTAAGCAGCCCCGTGATCATCGTGAATAAGACAGTTTTTTCAAGTGTCTCGGTAAGTCTTCTCTTTCTACACCATAGTAAGATAGAGCCAAACACTGTTGTCGGTCAGCAGGGGCTTCCATACACTCCTCCACACCTTGTAATGCTTATACTCTCCCAAAAGAGTTAGACCAAAAAGCGAGAGTGTCATACAGAAGTTCGGGATTCATTTCCCACCATTCGAAAGATACGCCCCTGCAAGTAAGCACTTCCGAGTCTTGTCCAGTGACGGATTGGCCATTGTCTGAGAGTGAGGAATTGATTTCTCGGCCACAAGATGATACGGTGTGCAACAAGGCCACATCAAATTTCACCAAAGTGAGGGTTGATGTTCTCTTGAATCCCCCTCGGGTTACTTTACATTATCAAATGGGGCTTGTTCAAGGATAGGAGATTTGGTATGTCCATTTGGGCAAATTCTGAGGCCCATTTTATAATTTTGATTGATAGGAAGAAATTGATCCCTTAAAAGTTTACCTCATGATGGAGATGTTGGTTTTCTGACCTTAAGCGAAATGAAGAGTCTGGAGACAAGTTTGGAAACTTGGTTTGGGAAACCTGTCAGTAAGGCTATTTGTGTCACGCGACACAACTCACCCCATGTTGTCCTGAGCCGTGCGACAGAACAAGCCCAACATCAGACATCAGTGACCTGCATTCAGCTCACCCCAGGGCACTCCCCGACCTGTTATTTGCTGCAAACTATCAACCACCACTACATAAACACATGGGAGAGGGATTCATTCAACCCATATACATCCAAACCCTCATACACATATCAATTCATTCAAAACACAAACCATCATTCCATACACGTATAAATTACGCCCATGTCTACCATAACCATCATCCCAATCAGTTGTCAAAAGTAAGATGGATTCGTGCAAATAATAATAGCTAATAAGTGCAAGCTAACAAGAAAATTGTTCAAAGTTTATAGGTTTGTCTAGAATACTTTGTTTCTGCAGGTGCAATAAGCAAAAAAACCATTAAACCAAGCTAAGGGGCTACTCTGAGCCATCTTCTTCCTCCTCTGAGCCATCTTCTTCCTCCTTCGAGCCATCTTCTTCCTCCTCTGAATCTTCCTCCTCTGGGCCATCTCCTTCATCCTTTGAGTCATCCTCTGAACCTTCTTCTTCATCTCCACCTGCATCGTCATCCTCATCGTCCTCAGGCTCATCATCAGGGTCATTAGAAGGTGCTTCATATGCTATGGTCCCCATGCCATATTATTCATCAAGATCAGGGATAACCATAGAAGTAAGCTCATAGTCAGTAGCAGTCTCGCCACCATCACTCCTGACAGATCTGGAAAGAGGCACATTTGCATTCTTGGTCTGAAGCTTTGGCTCACCAACACCCCCACTAGAGGCAGCATCGTCAAGTCGGCTTCTTTTTATTCCTGATTGACTGGGAGAAGGGACATTGATTGCATCCTGAGAGCGGCACTGATTCTTCCAAAAACTCACACTCTTATGAAGCTTCCCAATCATGCCTACTGCGCCGGTAAAATCCCGAGTGGGATGCCTATAAGCCTGGGTCGACACCTGTCACCAACAGACAAAGAGAAACATCAGAATGCAGTGTTTGATATCATAAAGAGATGCAAGCAAGTTAATGAAGATAAAAGTCAACTCTTACTGATCTAGAGCCCCGTGGGAGCTGCAAGCGGGGGTGAGTCTGTGACATGTCAATGTGCGCTCGCCGTATGCGGCACCACTCGAATAATCAATGAAAGTCGGAGGCAGAGGAGGCCTAGCTACATGACCAGTGGAGGGTCCCACACCCTGTATATCATAACCAGCCCTAACCTGAGGAGATTGCAACCTCCTAGCAATATACATTGTATAATCTCCCTCCCGGACAAAGTGATGAGCTTCCACACCTGTGATCAATGCTTCTACATTCTCCAGCTGACGAGGAAACCACATGCGGGCCGGGGGATCATCAGGAATCTGAGCATGCATGTGAGGCCCGTGCTGCCTAAACACCCTCTCCGCCAAATATAAAGCATCTCCAGTCAAGCCCACCAAGAGTTTGCGACACCCGGTTATAAAGAGCACGTAATCTAAGCCCTCATCTGGATATCTCTCAGTCCATGGAAACAAGGAGAGATTAGAAGGGACTCTCCTCAACAAGGGCATCACGTCAGCAAATGTAGAGGTCACCCTGCCCCTCGATCCAGATACCCGAACATATTTTCTAGCACCCTTGGTCCAACGTCTGAGGGCAGGGAATGTGTCAGCCGGGAACTCATCCTGAATTCTCCAAGGATAGGAACTGAATATCTCGTATGCCCAAGCCTGCAAAGAGACAAATCATGGAGTCAAAGATTGAAGACAAAAGTTATAAGTGCAAATGTGTGTGGGTAGAATCAAATAAGAATAAGGAGCTACCTCGAAGGCCATATGGCAGCAGTCAAAAGACTTAGCCTCTCCTCGGCTAATGTCATCCAAGGCCAAGTACATCTCTGCCAACCCAGCTTCCCCCCAAGACAAATTGCCAACATTACCCCAATCCCTCAGAAGCTCCAAAAGGGCCGTCAGTGCAGTAGAGGCCCCGTTGGGGAATAGCATGTCAGAAAAACCAGCCCATACAAAAGCCCTAGCCAACCTCTCAGCCCTCATCCGATTGTCCTCAAAATTATCAAAGATGGGTGGGTATGCCCGACTTTGAGCCTTAATAGCTCCATGGATCTCTCCCAGCTCATACCCGTTGCCCTTTCGATCCCGAAGAGCAAACCCCACCAACTCCCTCATCTCACTATCACCTAAAGTCTCGGGCTCAATATCAGGCTCAACAGCAAATATAGGCTGACCAGTGAAGGGCAATCCTGTAATAACTGCAAAATCATATGGGGTGACCGTGGCCTCGCCCCAGGTAAAATGGAATGAATGGGTAGTTTCCCACCAAAATTCCCGAAAAGCCTTCACGAGCTCAATACTCCTCTTGGTGTCCCCAATAGCCTTCGACATCTCAAAGAATGGTCCAAAGCCAGCTGCGTATACCAGTCCCTTCGGTGAATGCACCTCAGCCGCCGAGCCAGGCAAGCTCCTTCAAAGCCGCCCAATCACTTCAGAAGATCCTCGTGTGCGGAGATCCTGCAGGTAAGCACAGCTCAGGTATCAAAATTTCCTCAATTAAGCACATACATACCATCATCATCATGTTTGCATTTCGTTTACGATGATTGTTTATTTTCCTTAGTCTAAAATCATGCATAATCATCCCAAGCATACACTCTTGCATTGTAATTCAAAATCTTAGGTCTATGGACAATGAATGAGGGAAAAGAATCTCACCTTGGATTTCCTACCGACAGAAGTGTGCTTCTCTAATTGCGGATAAAATTGCCCTCTTGGAGTTTGGGGAATAAATGGCCTGTGGTTCCTCTTAATTTTCTTCCTTCGCCCAGCCATCTCCGCGTGTTGCTCCGCCTTCTTTGTAGGATACAATCGGGGAGGCATGATTGAAGAAGGGTTTGAAGTATCTGGAGGAATTGTGGAAGAAAAACCCTAATTTTCTCCTTTTCCCTTTCTTTCTCTCGTCGACTGAACAAGCTTTTGTGTTTCAAAATAGGCGACCACTCGTATTTAATTGAATCTGTCCGCCTGGCCTGTTGTGTCACGCGACACAACTGATCCCCAAAGCTGATTTTCCTATTTTACCCCTGTGGCATATTTCCCTTTCATCCTTATTGGCATAACATTCCTATTTTACCCCTGTTCATTCATCAAGTTGAAAGTTCTCATGCCCGTCACCAAGTTACCAGCAAAATTCTGTACCTCAATCAAAAGTTGAAACAAAAGAAGTGCAAATCCAACGATTTTTTCAGAAAATGTTCATCAAAATCATCAGCCCCATTGCCAAAGTGCCAGCAAAGTCTGTTGTTCCCTGATAATTCAACAAGCAGGATGCTTACCCTACCAAGCAAAGGTCGATGATTCCAAAGTCAGCCAAGAGTCAATGAAGGCCATACCCTGACAAAACAACAAATCGTCAACAACAGCAGTGCGAATCCCCGGCAGTTATATCTATCCCCAGCAGAACCAATGGTAGCCTCAGTCCCTCCGGCGGCTACAACTTCCCAACAATCGTCAGCAACAGTAGCCTCAGTCCCTCCGGCAGCTACAGGTAAGCACAGCACAGGTATGAAAACATGTCTCGCCCAAACTGTCAAATCATTATGTCTAAAAGTCACTTCCTTCCTTCAGTTCATTTCACTATTCGGGTTAAGATGCCTCCTAACAGTCTTTTATCGGGTCAGACACCTCCTAATGGTCTATTCGGGTTAAGACGCCTCCTAACAGTCTTTTATCGGGTCAGACACCTCCTAATGGTCTATTCGGGTTAAGACGCCTCCTAACAGTCTTTTATCGGGTCAGACACCTCCTAATGGTCTATTCGGGTTAAGATGCCTCCTAACAGTCTTTTATCGGGTCAGACACCTCCTAATGGTCTATTCGGGTTAAGACGCCTCCTAACAGTCTTTTATCGGGTCAGACACCTCCTAATGGTCTATTCGGGTTAAGATGCCTCCTAACGATCTTTTATCTGGTCCGACACCTCCTAATGGTCTATTCGGGTTAAGACGCCTCCTAACAGTCTTTTATCGGGTCAGACACCTCCTAATGGTCTATTCGGGTTAAGACGCCTCCTAACAGTCTTTTATCGGGTCCGACACCTCCTAATGGTCTATTCGGTTAAGACGCCCTAACGCCTCCTAAGATTTTATTGGGTCAGACACCTCCTAATGGTCTCCTCCGCATCTCCGAACTACGATTTGGCTTGATTCCCTCCTCGGGATATATAGGAATCCTTTCTTAAAAAGGTCCAGCCATCCGATTGTCTAAGTCATCGTCCAGCTCTCCGCCTTATCCCCAGTCACTCATTGGGATTGGGTCCTTTTATCGACAACCTCACTTCTTCCATAAGTGATGTTGCCGAGGGGCTCTGTGAGTATGCCAATCCAATTCGCGACCCTTTTAAAGTGCTTTTTAATGTAATAAAATAGCACTAGGGGCATTTTGGTAAATTCCCGGTCAATTCCAAGTCTTCCGGAAACTTATCTTAAAGTTCTTATGAAGGAAGTACTTGTGAGTGATTTTTCCATATAAAAGGACCTACCAGGAATTATCAGCTTTGGACCTGTTGGGAATTATCACAGAAGGTTCCAGAATCAGTTATTTATGCCAAAAACGGTTATATGGCTGGATAGGTCGTGCGGCACAATTGACCATGGAAAAACGAAACGAATGGCCGTGCGACACAAGTGTCCTCATCCATGCAGCCTATAAATTGGACCCTCCCCCTCTCATATCAGGATCCTTTTCCAATACCCTAAAGTCACTCTGCCGAATTTGTGATAGAAAACCCTCACTCTCCTCAAACCACACCAAAACCCCTCCAATTCCATCCTCCCTTCACCCAAACCATAAACCCATCTTCACATAATCCACCTTCCTTTGAAGATCCGAAGAAGAGCAGCCAATTGGTGTTCATTTGCACTCTCCAGTAGCTGAATTGAAGGCTTCCACACCTAATTTGGTGTAGAAGTAGAGGACTACAAGGGTAACGAATTTCTTCACCTTCCTTTCTCATTTTACTAGTTCATTTTAAATTATTCCTCTCTCCACTTGATAATCAAGATCCATTTGCCTTAGATTATCAAGTGGCAACTGCCATATCTTTGTTTAATTGCTATTGTTTGGTTTAATTGTATATTGGTGTGGTGATTGTATCTCCCTTGGTTGCTTGGTGCTCAAGGGAGTGTGGATCTCCCATATCCATGCTACCTTGGGTAATCTGTTATTAATTCGTGTTAATCTAAGTTGATTTTGTGTGCTTACTAGATATGAATTGCTTCCTGTTGATTTCTGATTTGAAATTGTGAGGTTCCTACAGATAGTCTACTTATGTCACGCGACACAAGTGACTCATCAAGTCCTGTGTCATGCGACACAAGTGGCCCATCTGCAGAGAATCACTCTCAGTTGTAAGTTTGTTCCTCCCCTTTTCCCCTTGTTTGTCACTCATATTAGGGTATGGATCTTTCATATTCATATCCAGTTTGAAGTGATTAGATAGATTTACTTCCCTTGTTTTCAATAATGTAAGATCTCTGCAAAGTGACCTGTAGTGTCATGCGACATAAGTGACTTCTCTGGTCCTATGTCACGCGACACAACAAGCCTATGCAGTAGGTTCATTTTGGTTGTAAGTCCTGTTCAATTCCTCTTGTAATATGGGATGTAGCCTCCCATAGTCAAATGGCTTACAAGTTGTTTCCCCCTTCTTTTGAGCAATAAAACAAAGTACTTCTATGCATTCCATACATATCTTGTCATACACACTAGCACACACGTTTGAATGAATTAAATGTTGAACGTTAGAAAGACTCGTCTACGGACGAGGCGTGTTGGGTGAACTCTCGGTTCTTCCCAACACGTAACCTGACCCCCGAACCCACTTTCTCTTTACAAAAGGTTTTCAATGTTTCCTCTTAAAAACGGCGTGGCGACTCCTTTTTTATCATTATTTCTGGCGAGCGCACATTCAGTGGCGACTCCGCTGGGGAACTTGAAACTTGGTTTTCAAAAAGTGGGTCAAACTTTCGTGTACGTTCAACATCCAATTCATTCACTTATATGTGCTTTGTTTGTGGAATCATATGTATTGTTTGCATCTTATGTGCT
The DNA here is from genome assembly GCA_022495995.1 of Adenophora triphylla var. japonica. Taxonomy (NCBI): domain Eukaryota; kingdom Viridiplantae; phylum Streptophyta; class Magnoliopsida; order Asterales; family Campanulaceae; genus Adenophora; species Adenophora triphylla. The sequence continues at coordinate 477,691 of JAFEMH010001059.1, forward strand.
TTGTTTGATTGTTCTTGCTTTCTGCTTTGCTTGTTCTTTTGCTTGAGCCTGAGTTGCGTTGTTGAACTTCGAGGCTGGGGCTGTTCCTAAGTGTAATCTTCAGAATTCTGGAATTGGACCCTTCTGTCACGCGACAGAACTTGCATTTGCTGTCCTGTGTCACGCGACAGAAGTGGCCAGTTTGCAGAATTTTGGTTTCTTGGTTCAGTTGATGATTTTGGGTAGTCCCTGTGGTTGATTTATTGGTTTCCCGCATATTGTACTCTGTGGGGTGTGTGTGTGTGTGTAGTTTCCTTTTTCTTTTTTTAAAATAAAAAAATGTATAAAAACCTTTTTTCGCAAAATAAAGGAACATAGCCATCCCGCACACTACTTCACGTAGATTTTAGAGCCCTCGGGTGCGATTGACGGCATCGCGGACAGTGATGTATGTCGCTTACGCTTGAGCGCCTAATGTCAAACCCATCCCCCTAGCGCGTTATAGGTGGCGCCACACTTCTAACCTCACCCAAAACGATTGGTTTTTGACATGACATTTTTCAAATACATTAAAATGAATTGCAACAAAACTTTTAATAGACCATCGTACCTATCCCCAAAACCTAGCATGTGTGGGCATGTTGCCATCGCAACATGGTTTCAGGAAAGGACATGTCGTTCTCACGGCATGTTCTAACGAGAGATCATGTCGCTTTGTCAATGTGCACCGACGAGAGGACATGCCGGATTTTTCCTTGAATTTCTTCAGGAATACCCGTTATGCTGCCCAAATTTCTCCAGAAATTGGGGCTACTCGTCCGTCCCATAAATGCTTTGGTTTTGATTAGGTATCATGCCCTATTATTAATTTTGACTCAATACGTTTGGTGTATTTGTGGATGGTGTGTCCCTAAGTTTCCCCAAGGTATAGTGTGCATAAATAAAGGGTTAGCCTTTCCCAACCATTCCTATACCCTATACCCTATACCCTATACCCTATAGCCTATACACTATACCCTATACCCTATACCCTATACCCTATACACTATACCCTATACACTATACCATATACCCTATACCCTATACCCTATACCCTATACCCTATACCCTATACCCGATACCCTATACCCTATACACTATACCCTATACACTATACACTATACCCTATACACTATACCATATACCCTATACACTATACCCTATACCCTATACCCGATACCCTATTGTTTTGGTAGAAAAAATAATAGAGTTGAATCTTGACTTTGACAAGTGTGTGGATTTAAATACTAAGGAGGGGACTGTGGAATTCGAATAAATAGAACAATAACATGAATAAAATGAAATGACAACACGATTTGTTAACGAGGAAAACCTCGGAGGTGATAACCTCTTCGGAAAAAACCCCGGGAGTTAGGTCTCCAACCTTAAAAGTTTCACTATGATAATTGAGTTACAACTTCGGAAGAGGATGGAGAGGATTACAATTGACTTGTGCGTGATGTGTGTGTATAAGAAAATCAGTGTGTATTTTTGTCTCCACCTCCCCTTAAATATAAGTAAGTATGAAAGGGTAAGAGTTTGTTCCTACAATTGCGGAGATGATCTTTATCCTCTTCAACGTCCGTGAGACCTAGTCCTCCTTGCCGTTGAAGCTATGTTGAACGTGCTAGAAAATATCCCGTAATCTTCTCTCTTTTTTACTGGAAAAAAATAATAAAGATATTAGGAAATATCAAGAAAATAAATATTAAAACGATACTTACAGTGGAATAACATCTTGACATGTAGGATCAACTGAAGATGTCATCATGCTGAAAAATACCCACAACAATTTGTCCCCAAAAACATTTGTCTATGTTGGCAACTGAAGAGGCAAAATGTTTTTCTCTCTAATTGAATGCTCAACTGCCAGCTCTGCCTGATGGGACGGTTTAGGGATACGTGGCGACAATGGACGGTTGGGGAGTAATGCTTGGAAAAGTAATTTTTTTGAAAAAAGAGTTCTTTTTCTTTTTAATAACCGCTTGGAAGGATTAAATAGGCTTCTCAAAGCTTCTTTTTCACCCCTATGAGCTTACGGCGCTGTTCATCCTCAAGGTAAAACTTCTCCATTTTTCATCTTCTTCCATTGTTTACTTCTTTTCTTTCGTCTGTCAACCATGGGTAGGACCAGGTGGTCTTCATCTAAAACTAAGAGTGTCCCATCCCCACAAGGTCCCATAGAGATTAGTCTCGATGATTTCGTTTGCGAAAACCTTCTTGCAAAACCAGATGAAGAGACTTGTTTGTTCAGTGATGCTCAAATCGAATCAATGAAACAACAATGCTACTTCCCAAAAGGCGCAATTTTTCACCTTTTTTCTGTAAATCTTAGGTCTGACTTAGTTTCCCGCAAATGGATCTGTTTTCTTGAATATCCCTTTCTTCTAGGGTTTAGCTACCCTTTTCCATTGTTGGTTTCCGAGTTCTTCCAAAAGACCCAACTTGCTTATGCTCAACTAATGCCCATGGCTTGGAGAGTTTTCGCTTTTGTTATCAAAATGAACAGGGAAAATGGGTTAAATCTAGGGCTTCAAGAGATAGCATATTTGTATGATCTCCAACCCTTTGGCTCAAAAAGGTATCTTTTTAGGAAAAGGTCAGGTAGGAACTCTTTGATGAGCACCACGTCTTCTAGTGATAGGGGATGGAAGAATAGATTTTTCTTTGTTGATAGGGCATCCATTGGAGAAGGGGATGAGATATCAAGCAAATGGAACAAGGGAGGTACTTAAATTCCTACTTTGTGACTTCCTGTTCTTGAAACACACTGAAATCGTAATTGTTCTTGCCTTTATGCAGATATTGACTGGGGAGAACTGTTTCCACCGGCTGAAGACAATTTAACCAAGGTTGACGAATTTTTCAGACTCCCTTTAGACAAGAGATCTCCTAAGGGATTACTGGAATCGTCTTTAGGTGTCCCGGAAGACCAAAAGGCCTCCACCTCTGCCATTATGTCTACAAGTAAGCATGTTGTCTTTTCACTTTAGTTTATCAATCTGATTTACTACATTTCTTGACAATCTTCATATGTCAATGCAGTTTCCAAACCAGTTATTTCAGGATCAGATTTTGATCTTGACGATATTGAAGCCATGTTCGAAGGCACTGCTCTGAAGATAGAGATGAAACCTCCACCTGCTCCTAAGAAGATTCCGGCTTTAGATGAGAGTGCGGGTATTGGTTCTAGGGTGAAGAAGAGAAAGGCCAGTCAAGAAGAGGTGGTTGAAGTTGGAGATTCTTTCGATGGAATGCCAGTAGGGGATTTCAAGAAGAAATACATGAGTTTTGCGACTGGGGTATGATGTTATTAATTGGATATTAACTAGCTCAAAAAGTTTTTATAACATCTAACGATGTCAAGTTATTATTTTACAGACTGTAGGGTATGTGGAGGATTTGGTAAAAGAAATTGAGATGCTGAAAAAGAAGTCAAAGGCTGACATTGCTTTGATTAGGAAGGAGAAGACAGTATTAGAGAACAAGGTGAAGGTGCATGAAAAGACCCTGGAGCAACAAGGCAAGTCATTGGAAGAGGAGGAGCAAACAGTAAAGGATTTACTGAATAGCTTGGCGAAAAGCGAGGAGGATCATCTTAAGGAGATTGCGGAGGTTAAAGGTTCTTGCAAGTTGGCCGCTGCTAAGACTGTTTCCCAGTGTAAGATCAAGATGATAAGGGAGTTTCGAGAAGGGAAGCCTGAGAGTTGGGATCTCGATAAGGAATTTGCCCACTTTTCCAGGTTGACAGGAGAACCAGTGGATGAAGGTGAGGTGTCCTCAAACCCAAATGAAGCGATTGTAAAAGATGCAACAGAGGTTGGAGAAGTCACTCCCCAAGCAACACCTGCGGCAGATGCCACTTGAAAAAGGTAAAACAATTCTGTTTTGGTTTTTGGATGATATTACTGGGGTGGAATCCCTTAAGACAATTTTAATTTTCATTTGGTTATGTAATGGGTCCATAAGGACCAAAGACAATTTCTTTTACGTGTTGGGTTGGTCCAACACTTTTGCACTTTAACTTTGGTAGTTTGGATGGTAACTTTAATCTAGTTAAGGTTTAGTAGTTTTCAAGCATGTCAAGGCTTGTTTTCTTTTTGATGAAATCTTTCTTCGTTTGGTTATTTGTTATGCTCGTAGGGTGACATGATAGTATGTCAAAGCTGTAGATACTTTAGATGACACGTATATGTCATAACCCGTAGATACTTTAGATGACACGTATATGTCATAACCATAAGAATAATACATGAGATCAATCATTTAACTGAGTGGGAATGGGTAAGCTATATGAGTTTACCCATATAGGCCCACCCCACACCTCAATTAAAGAGATAACTTGCGCTCCAGGCGAAGGTGTGGTAACCTAACATCTTAAGAAAGAGGTAATTAACTCTTTAAACCTTAGAAGGGATTGTGTACCTTTACTTGAGAAGAGATGGCCAGTCTCTAACGGAGGAGAATTCGTTGTTCCTTGTGTACTTTCGACATGTCTCAATGTAAATATGTCAACACCTCATAAGACAGAAACATGTTAAAAACGGACGCCAACTAAGGTTGACGTCTCTCCACAAGGTGTGTTAGTGACATCTTGATTAGCAATGAAGTAAATGAAAGAGTACATAGAAAAATAAAAGGTTATCAATAAATAAAAGATTATTCATACCTGGGAAGAGATGAGTTAAAGGGGGGTTTCGTTCAGATGTAATACCTTTTAAGGTGAATGGCGTTCCAACTTCGTGGTATCATTTGGCCATCCAAGGTTGCCAGGCGATATGCTCCTTTCCCTGCCTGTGCATCTATTAGGTAGAGTCCTTCCCATTTTGGGGCGAGCTTGCCTGTATTGGGCTCCTTTGTATTTTGGAATGCCTTTCGTAGGACTAAATCTCCTACTTGAAACCTTCTAATTCTTACGTTTTTGTTGTAAGATCTGGCTACCCTTTTTTGATATGCTGCCATGCGAACTTTGGCCATGTCCCTTAATTCGTCCACGGTATCTAAGTCATGTATCAAGATGTCCTTATTATGTTCGGATGTCAATAAACCGTATCCGGCCGTAGGTACAAGGACTTCGCCGGGAATAACCGATTACATTCAATACAAGCTGAATAGGGGTTTGACCGGTAGCGTTCTTGGATGTCGTCCTGTCAGCCCATAGAACCATTGGTAACTCTTCTGCCCATCGTCCTTTCTTCCGGTTCGGTCTCTTTTTCAAGTTGCTTATGATTATTTTGTTGTTAGATTCTGCCTGTCCGTTGGCTTGAGGGTGAACAGGTGAGGATGTCACCATCTTGACTCCCCAAGATGTCAAGAAATCTTGGGTTTTCTTACTAATGAATTGGGAGCCGTTGTCACAAATTATTTCTGAAGGTATCCCAAATCGGCTGAATATATTTCTTTTGATAAAAGATTACAACTTCTCGATCACGAACTTGTACGTACGCCTCAGCTTCTACCCATTTAGAAAAGTAGTCTGTCATAGCCAGTAGAAATACTCTTCCCCCTAGTGTCCTGGGTAATTTTCCTACGATGTCCATTCCCCAAACCATAAACGGCCATGGCGACAGGATGGGGATGTAGTAGCTCGGTCGGTTGGTGCAGATGTCCCTATGTCGTTGACAGCCAGGAATCACATTTCTTTTTTGCGTAGTCGACGCATCTTTTTCTCATTGTGGGCCAAAAATAGCCCATTCTAAGAGCCTTGGTATGTAGACTTCGCCCTAAGTATGATTTCCACATTGTCCTTCGTCGCGGCTCCTTGAGAACCCGATGGGCTCTATACGCTTCTAGACATCTTAAGTAGTGACATACGTGCCGGCTTTTTCTAAACAAGAGGTTATCAATAAGTAAATATTTAGATACTCTTACCACAGAAGGCTCTAGCATTTTTCTCTTCTAGCAGGATCGTATCATCTAAGAGATACTTGATAATAGGAGTCAGCCCAAGAGGTTCTTCTTTGGAGAGGAAGGTACGTCGACTTCTAGAGCGAACATCTCAAGATGATCGATTGCTGGGATGTCAATATGCACAATTGGGATACTTGTTTGTGAAACGCTTTTGAAGGCTGAACCCAAGTTTGCCAGAGCATCTGCTTGAGAATTTTCTTCTCGTGGGATTTGGTCCAAGGAAAATGATTTGAATTTGGCCGAAAGAATTTTTACGATTTCCAAATATGTCATCATCTTAGCATTTTTCACCGTGTAGGATCCGTTGTAATGGTTAACAATTAGTAAAGAATCCATAAACACCCGGATATGCTTGACATCTAGGTCCTGGGCTGCTATTAATCCTGCAATTAATGCCTCGTATTCTGCTTCATTATTTGTGGCCTTGAAACTGCAACTGATGGATTGTGGTATTGTGTCCCCTTGTGGCGATTTTTAGTACACAACTCCAAGACCTGTACCTCTCATGTTAGAAGCACCGTAAACGTGGTAGAGTCCAAATTTTCAGGATGTCATCATCTTGGGAGTTGCTTGACTTCCAGTTCCACTTCTTGTTGCATTGTTGGACTAAAATCAGCCACAAAATCAGCTAGGGCTTGAGACTTTATTGCAGTTCTAGGCTCATATTTGATGTCATATGTACTTAATTGTACATACCATTTCGCCATTCGACCTGACATCTCTGGTTTTCTCATAACATTCTTAATAGGATAGTTAGTGCGTACAATTATAGTATGTGTTTCAAAATAGTGCTTTAATTTAATAGAAGCAGTTATCAAAGCTAAAATTAACTTTTGTAAATGAGAATACCTGGTCTCCGCATCTAAGAGTGTCTTACTTTTATAGTAGATGGGTTGTTGATTACCATCTCGTTCTGTCACCAAGACTGCACTTACAGCGCCTTCTGATACTGCTAGGTAGATGTAGAGATGTTCATCCTCCTGGGGTTTGGCCAATAACGGAGGTGTCAACAGGTAAGGTTTGAGCTCCTGAAAGGCTTCTTCATGTTGGTCCTCCCATTGGAACTTCTTGTTCTTCCTTAAGATATCATAGAAAGGTTTGCATCGATTCGAGGATTTTGAGATGAATCTGGTGAGTGCAACAATCTTTCCCGTCAATCTTTGGACGTCCTTGACAGATTGAGGTGACGACAGGTTGATAATAGCACGTATCTGTTCTGGGGCAGCTTCAATGCCTCTTTTAGTAACCATATAACCCAAAAACTTCCCGGCCTTCATTCCAAAGTTGCATTTAGCTGGATTAAGTTTCATATTGAAACAATCCAAGATGTCAAAGGCTTGAGTGAGGTTGCTTATGTGATCTTTGGCTTTCTTGGATTTTACTACCATGTCGTCGATGTATACCTCCATTGTGTTCCCAATCTGATCTTTGAACATTTTGTTGACGAGCCTCTGATATGTTGCACCTGCATTTTTTAGTCCAAAAGGCATGGCAATATAACAATAAATACTTGTGGGTGTTATGAAGGCGGTGTCTTCTTGGTCGGATGGCTCCATCTGGATTTGTTGAAATCCTGAGGATGCATCCATGAATGTGAGGAGCTCATGTCCGGAGGTGGCATCAACTAACGAATCTATATGTGGCAAAGGGAAAGGATCTTTTGGACAGGCTTTATTCAAGTCGGTGAAGTCAACACAAACTCGCCATTTCCCGTTCCTCTTCTCTACCACAACCACGTTTGCTAACCATCTTGGGTAATCGACCTCTCGTATCATGTTGTCTTTGAGTAAGCGCTCTACCTCTTCCTTGATGATCTGGTTTCTGGTTTCTGCAAACTTCCTACGTTTCTGGTGTACTGGTTTAAAGCTGGGATCTATGTTAAGTTTGTGAGTGATGACATTTTTGCTGATGCCTGTCATGTCATCATGTTTCCAAGCAAAACTCTTTATTCTGCTTCTTAATAGGTCCACAAGCTTCTCTTCTATATCTGATGGGATGTCTGTGCCAATAAGTACTTTGATGTCCGGGTTGGAAGGGTCTAGCAATAAGTACTTTGATGTCTGGTGTACTGGTTTAAAGCTGGGATCTATGTTAAGTTTGTGAGTGATGACATCTTTGCTGATGCCTGTCATGTCATCATGTTTCCAAGCAAAACTCTTTATTCTGCTTCTTAATAGGTCCACAAGCTTCTCTTCTATATCTGATGGGATGTCTGTGCCAATAAGTACTTTGATGTCCGGGTTGGAAGGGTCTAGCAATACTTCTTTCACATCATCCTCCCTAGCTTCCAGGACTTCACGTACTTTCCTCTGTAATTGCTATGCTTGTTTTGGAGATGTCGACGCCTTCATTGAAGTTTTATAACATTCCTTGGCCACTTGTTGATCACTGTAAATCTTAGCGACACCCCAAGGCGTTGGAAACTTCACACACTGATGGTAAGTGGAGGGTACAGCCTTCATTCCATGAATCCACGGTCTTCCAAGAATGACATTGTAAGATGTTGCACAATCAATTACGTAGAACCGTTACATGGTATTGAGGCCCTTCGAGTATATTGGAAGCTTTATCTCCCCCACCATTTCCTTGACTTCACCACTGAAGCCTACCAGCACTGAGGACTTCTTAATGATCTCCGATTCTGGGATGTTCATTTCCTTAAGGGTACCCAACATAATAAGATTAACAGAGCTACCCCCATCAACCAGGATGCGCCGGATTGTACAGTTGGCGATCTGCAAGGAAATAACTAGACCGTCGTGGTGGGGTTCCAGCAAGTTATCTCGATCACTTTCATCAAAGGTGATTGGATCCTCGGGCAGGTTTCGACATCCTGGCCGTCTTTCCGGCTTCTCCTCTTTTCGACTCCTTAGCATGTCATTTTGCGGCAGAATAGGATGTACCACATATTTCTGAACCTCCACTGATAAAATTGATCACCTTTGTTGATGCTGGGGGAGAAACTGGTCTTTCGGCTTCATGAGGAGCTTCCGCATTTTCAGCCTTCTTCTTTCTGGATCCCAGCAACTCCTTAAGATGTCCTTTCGAGAGCAAGTAACTGATCTCCTTTCTTAGTGCGATGCAATCTTCAGTAACATGTCCAAAGTCTTCATGGTAAGCGCACCATTTTGACTTATCACGCCACCCCGTGGCCTTATCCGTCTTCTTTGGCCATCTGGCTTTGTCCCCAAGGTTGCCCATTGCACAGAGTATACCTGAAATGTCAACAGAAAAACAATAATCAGAAATGTTAGGCACATTATCGCTATCTTCATCCTCACCATCTATTGAATTAATTTTGCTAGTATCAATCCTTGGATAAGGATTGGAACGGTTGTTCCTGCGATGGGACGATTCTGTCCTTCTGTCGGGGTTATCATATGTCGACATCTTGGATGAGGACTTCGATCTTCGCAGCTCATCTTCCTCTAGTCTTATGAATCTCACTGCCCTGCTCCTGACTTCTTCCAACCGCTTACAAGGAGTCATGACCAAATCTTGATAGTACTGTGAATCTTTCTTTAGCCCCATTTTGAATGCATCTGTGGCTGTTGACATGTCAAGATTGGGAATTTCTAGAACTTCCTTATTGAACTGGTGGACATAATCCTTCAGGGTTTCATTAGGCTGCTGGGTCACATTGTAGAGATCACTTGTCAACCTCTCAAATTGTCGATCGCATGAGAATTGGTTATAGAACATATTGATGAAATTTGGACGTATGAACTAATTGAAACTAGGGGTTGCCTAATCAGCCATTTCCGAGAGCTGGTCCAGACAAGGTTGATCCAAATCCCCGCATAAGCTGTGCTTCCCGAATTGAAGAGGAATATGGATTATGTCCATCTTTTCTTGGTAGTGGGCAACATGCTCCTCCGGGGTCCGTAGTACCGTCATACAACTTCATGGATGGTACATCAAACGCTTCGGGATGTCAACATTTGCAATTGCTGACAAACCGGGATTGATTGTAGCAGCTTCTAAGTCACCGGTTGAATTGGAGGAGTTACGCCTGGCACGTTCATTATCGCTCTCCGAGATCCCCGCATCCGTTTGGCTAGTGGGTTTCCTGTAAAAGGGTCAACCATAGGAATACGATTGAAATTATTATTATTGAAAAGATTATTTAGCAAACCAGAGTTGTTCGTAGTAGTTGTGACAGTAGTGTTGTCAATGAAAGGGATAAACTGGGTGAATCCTGAGGAAGGTGGCGTGCAATAGGGTGTCCCCGGCAAAGATGTTGACATCATCAAGGATGTCAGCTGATGAGTTTGAGGCGGACTACCCATTGGGATAAATTCACTCTGAAGTGTAGATCCTTCGGTGTCGAAGTTGAGGTTCCTCGCACGCAATGGTGATATGTTTTCAAGCCGAGATGCGATGAACTGTTGATCTTTCTGCATCTTAATCATGGAATTGGCCAAGACCTTCGAATTGTCAGTCTTGCCGGTCCAACCTTTCCGATTCAACTTGGTCGATACTCCGGATGTCGGCATCTTCATTGGAAGAGGTCGCTCCCTTTTTGGAGTCTTCGTAGGCCGAGTTTGCTGAGGTCCGGTCTGAGGAGGCAGTGGTAACAAGCTGGTTCTACCTCCTGATGTGGGAGCAACGGCGGGACTCTTGCCGGCGGCGGACACATTGGGGGGTGCAGACATAACGAATTTGCTTAGGAAATGATCCAAATAACCGATAAACCACGAGGCCCCTCGGTGGGCGACAAATTGTTTTGGTAGAAAAAACAATAGAGTTGAATCTTGACTTTGACAAGTGTGTGGATTTAAATACTAAGGAGGGGACTGTGGAATTCGAATAAATGGAACAATAACATGAATAAAATGAAATGACAACACGATTTGTTAACGGGGAAAACCTCGGAGGTGATAACCTCTTCGGAAAAAAACCCGGGAGTTAGGTCTCCAACCTTAAAAGTTTCACTATGATAATTGAGTTACAACTTCGGAAGAGGATGGAGAGGATTACAATTGACTTGTGCGTGATGTGTGTGTATAAGAAAATCAGTGTGTATTTTTTGTCTCCACCTCCCCTTAAATATAAGTAATTATGAAAGGGTAAGAGTTTTTTCCTACAATTGCGGAGATGATCTTTATCCTCTTCAACGTCCGTGAGACCTAGTCCTCCTTGCCGTTGAAGCTATGTTGAACGTGCTAGAAAATCCCGTAATCTTCTCTCTTTTTTACTGGAAAATAATAATAAAGATATTAGGAAATATCAAGCAAATAAATATTAAAACGATACTTACAATGGAATAACATCTTGACATGTAGGATCAACTGAAGATGTCATCATGCTGAAAAATACCCACAACACCTATACCCTATACCCTATACCCTATACACTATACCCTATACACTATACCCTATACACTATACCATATATCCTATACACTATACCCTATATCCTATACACTATAAACTATACCCTATACACTATACCCTATATCTTATACCCTATACACTATACCCTATACACTATACCCTATACCCTATACACTATACACTATACCCTATACACTATACCCTATACACTATACCCTATACCCTATACCATATACCCTATACCCTATTACCTAAACCCTATACCCTATACACTATACCCTATACCCTATACACTATACACTATACCCTATACACTATACCCTATACACTATACCCTATACCCTATACCCTATACCCTATACCCTATACTCAATACCCTATACCCTATACCCTATACCCTATATATTGTGGTTCAGGGTTTATGGTTCAGGGGTTAGGTTTAGGGTTTAGGGGTTAGGGTTTAGGGGTTAGGGGTTAGGGTTTAGGGGTTAGGGTTTATGGGTTAGGGTTTAGGGGTTAGGGTTTAGGGGTTAGGGTTCAGAGGTTAGGGTTCAGGGTTTAGGGTTCAGGGGTTAGGGTTTAGGGGTTAGGGTTTAGGGTTTAGGGTTTAGGGTTTAGGGTTTAGGGCTTAGGGTTTAGGGTTTAGGGCTTTTTTTTTTTTTTTTTTTTTAAGGGAACCAGGACGGTACCTGGGAGATTTTTATTAAGAACAAAACTGATTACACGAGGGGGACAACCAATCACTTTCTATGAGTGAGATGGAGTCGGACCTCAACTCTATACTATTACAACAGCTTATGAAAAGCTTAAAATTTTCTATATCCCTATAACAACTATCCACATTTTTATCTCTATATTTATCAATCTCTATACCTCTTTGCCAACCACCCCAAATGCTATATTCAACTCTACATATAAACTCTTCAAACCATTTATACCTCCTATTCACAACATTTCCTGTGCAACTGCAACCAACCAACAAAACAGCCTCAAGCAATATCATCTTTAGCATGACCACTCCTAAAACCGCATCCAAAATAAAATGTATCAGGCCAGCTATACTCCCAACTGCAACCAAACAACATGGCTCTAAAACCGCAATCAAAACAAAATTCCCCCAATTCAAAACACTACTTTCCAGCTGCAACCTCAGCCAAACCAACTTCAACCTGTCAACCACCTTTGATCTAACCGCAACCAAAATCTCAATCAAAACCGCCATTAAACTGAGACCAATAAACTGGAAACAAACCGCTGAACCAAGCAACACCAGCATATACACTTTCCAAAAATTCGTGGAAACAAAGACCAAATGATCAATTGTCAACCTCCCAGCACACTGAAGCAACCACAACCAATTGCTACTCACACATTTACTTATCATTGAACTTCTCCACATCTCTTTGTAAGTGGAATCCAAATTTGGCAATAAAACCAACTGCCAGCCAACATAAATTTTCCCAACTACTCTTGAGTAACCACAGAAATCAACCAAATGTATTTCCCTAACCCAGAATATAATCAAAAGCTGAAAACCAATAAAGCTCAGATGTAATCTAACCCATTCCATATAGCCAAACAAATGAACTGGGTTGATCTGCTGGCCATCTTCCTTCACCATTTCAGCTTGTAAAAACATGACTGGGATATAGCAAAACCAACCAAAACTACTTTCTTCAACACCAAATATCCACTTAAAATAACCCCAAAACTGAATGATATATTGAATCCCTATATACCAGAGCAACACCAATAGATGACAACCAAACAAACCAAACCACTCTACACAACTATAAGCTGTCAGAAACCAAGTATCAAATCTGACTACAAACAAGATGTGAATACCTGAAATATGTTGATGTTGCCAGCACACAACTATCAACAAGCTGAAACCATCAGACTGCATCAACACCAGCAACAATCTGAAGGAATGAGACTGAGCTTTAGCATCCAAACAACCAAGCAAAAACCAACAATATCCCATTGTGAAATTCATATTAAACAGCCCCAGCAAAACCCAAAACTGAATCAAAGGATCTAACTTATAAACCTTGATTCCTCTAACTCCCAGCTCTTGTTTTATTATATCCATTCCCTTTCTTTTTTCTATTGTTCTTCCCCACATATAACTGATATTCTTCCTCATTATCTCCTCTTCCTCCTTCATTGGTCTTGTTCTCATCATCCTTTTCATTGCTTTTTTCATTTATTTCTTTTCCATCAATAGGACTATCAAAAACTTTGTTAGAAGGACAAGAATCTTCCATATTCAAAGTGCAAGGCCCAAGACATTCAGTTAGGTTTAGGGCTTAGGGTTTAGGGTTTAGGGTTTAGGGGTTAGGGGTTAGGGTTTAGGGTTTGGGTTTAGGGTTTAGGGTTTAGGGGAATTAGGTTTAGGGGTTAGGGTATAGGGTATATTGTATATGGTATAACGTTTTCAGTCAGTTTTTTAACGTTTTCAGTTAGTTTTTAAAATTTCAGTCTATTTTCTAACGTTTCAGTTAAATATTTTAATGTTTTTCAGTTAGTTAATTTTTTAATTAGTTATAAAAATAATTAAAAATTAAATTTTATAATCTCCGACGGAATATTCCGTCGCTGATAAATTAAAAAAAATTAATTAATCAGCGGCGAAAATATTCCGTCGTTGTAATATTTCAAAAAAATAAAATAAAAAACATTTTATTTTCACCGATGGAATATTTCCGCCGCTGATTAATTAATTTTTTTTAATTAAACAGCGACGGAATATTCCGTCGTTGTAATATTTCAAAAAAAAATAAAAAATATTTTATTTTCACCGACGGAATATTTCCGCCGCTGATTAATTAATATTTTTACTTAATCAGCGTCGGAAATATTCCGTCGGTGTATTCTTAAAAAAAATAAAAAATTCACCGACGGAATAATTCTGTAGCTGATAAATTAAAAACATAAAAAAATATTATTTATTCACCAGCGGAATAATTCCGTCGCTAGGTTTGAACTAGCGACAGAATATTCCGTCGGTAAATCTTGCGCCAAAATTGTGGCGGTAATAAAAGGGATATTCGAGGAATATTCGTTTTAGCGTCGAAATATAGCGGCGGAATTTAATTTCGTCGGTAAATTTGACGCCAAAATATTTCCGTCGCTAAAGCTTCATTTCCGCCGCTAAATAGCGACGGAATGAATCCGTCGCTGATGATTCTGTCGCTAAAACACCTGTTTCTGGTAGTGTCCAACCTTTTTCAGTTCGCGAATTCCATTATTTCCGCCCGAGTTTCCATCATCTCCGGCCCTCCTCACAACCTCAGTCCGGTCTATTTTCGGTAGTCTTCACAAATCCAAAATCCACACATCGGTCCTACGTCTGACTAGAAAGCTGTATTCCTACCCATACCCTGAATTTTGGCCAACAATCAACGATGTCCATGTCCGATTGCATCTGCCTGTGGACAAAGGGGATTTTCAGAGATTGAAGACCTTAGTTCTTCACCTAATCTGGGATTTAAATCCTCTTCTTGAGCTGGAAATTGAAGGTCTCTATACCTAACTCGGTATAGAGATTGTGGACTACAAGGGTAATTGACATCTTCTTTCATTATATCTCTCTTATTCATCCATTCTCCATGTTAATCAACGTGATTATTGTTCATTCTGAGTAATTATGCCATGTCCTAATTTCTGATGATGCTGATTATATTTTAATCTCCATGTTCAATCCATGATTTCGAATGATGTTGATGTGTTTGGATTCGTCCCTAAGATGAGTATGGATTCTCTATATCTACACTCTCTTCGGTGATAATCTCAATATCGTAGCTCCTGTGACCCAACTCTGTGTTAATTGATCTCAGTTGTTCATTCTCGTTTCCCTTGTAAGCTGAAGTATGTAAGTCCTCTGGAAATGGCACTATGTGTCGCATGACATTTTCAGTTGTAATCTGTCCAATTGCATTGTAATCGGGATGTGACTCCTCGCACCAAGTGGTTCACAAGATGTAATTCTCTCATTTCATCAATAAAGCAAAGCATTAAAATGCATTTTATCACATATTGTCTCACACAATTTGCACACACTTATGAATGATATTGGATGTTGAACATTGAAAGACTCGTTTACGAGGCGTGTTGGGTGAACTCTCGGTTCTTCCCAACATGTAACCTGACCCCCGAACCCACACTTTCTCTTTTCAAAGAGGTTTTCAATGTTTTCCTTTAAAAAGGCATGGCGACTCTCATTTAATTTACGACAAGTGAACATTCAGAAGTCTAACAATCTCCCTCATATACAATTGAGCTAACCTTTCCATCGAGAACTTGGTTAACACAGGAAGAAAATGAGCCGACTTTGTCAATCTATCAACAATAACCCGAATAGCATCCATTTTCTTCGCGGTAGGAGTCAAACCAGTTACAAAATCCATTGAAATCCCTTCCCATTTCCACTCCAGAATATCTAACGGTTGAAGTAGCCCCGCCGGTCTCTGATTCACAGCTTTGACTTGTTGACAAGTTAAACACTTAGACACAAAATCCGATATCTCTCTCTTCATCCCATTCCACCAATATCCTCGTTTCAAATCTTGGTACATCTTTGTACTACCCGGATGAATAGCAAACTTAGATTTATGGCCATCCTGTAATACACGCCTCTTGATCTCCGGTGATGAAGGAACACAAATTCTGCCTTGAAAAGTCAAAACTCCATCTCTATTCAACGCGAATTCCCCGGCTTTTCCTTCTTGCACTTGACCCAAAATCTTCTTCAACTCCGGATCACTTTGTTGAGCTTCCATCAAATCTCCATACAAAGAAGGAACTGCTCGGACATTCGCAAATATCAACTCACTTCTTGACTCTCGGGAACTCAAAGTTGACAAATAAGCCTTTCGACTCATCGCATCCGCAACTACATTTTCTTTCCCCAAGTGATACGAAATCACAAAATCGAAATCCTTCAAGAATTCTAACCATCTTCTTTGCCGATTATTCAACTCCTTTTGTGTAAACAGATACTTCAAACTTTTGTGATCGGTGAAAATGTCAAATCTCGCCCCATAAAGATAGTGCTTCCACTTATTCAACGCAAACACAATCACATCTAATTCCATGTCATGGGTAGGGTAGTTCTGTTCCGCCGGTGATAACTTCCGAGAAGCATACGCAATCACTTTTCCACCTTGCATTAGAACACATCCCAATCCTTCCTTCGAGGCGTCACTGAATATGACAAAATTCTCGCAACCATCTAGAAGGGTAAAAACGGGAGCTGATGTCAACCTCTTCTTCAACTCAACAAAACTTGCTTCACTCTTGGAATCCCACACAAATGATACATCCTTACTAGTCAGTCTCATCAACGGAGTTGCTATTCGAGAAAAACCCTCAATGAACCTTCTGTAATACCCTGCCAAACCAAGAAAGCTACGAACCTCTGTCACAGTTGAAGGTTGCTTCCAATTGACTACGGCTTCAATTTTTGAAGGATCAACGGATATCCCCAAACTAGACACCACGTGCCCCAAGAAAGAGATCTGCTCGAGCCAAAACTCGCACTTGCTGAACTTGGCGAACAACTGTTTCTCACGAAGAAGGGATAAGACAATCCTCTAATGATTCTCATGCTTTTCCCGGGATTTGGAATAAATAAGGATGTCGTCTATGAAAACCACTACAAATCTGTCAAGGTACGGCTTGAAGATACGGTTCATCATATCAATGAATATGACCGGAGCATTAGTCAACCCGAAAGGCATAACCACGAACTCATAATGACCATATCTCGTCCTGAAAGCTGTCTTGGAAATGTCATCCAGTCTAATCTTTAACTGATGGTATCCGCTTCTCAGATCAAGTTTAGAATAGATCACGGAACCTTGAAGTTGATCGAACAAGTCATCAATATGTGGGAAAGGGTATTTATTCTTTATGGTTGCTTGATTCAATAAACGATAGTCGATACACAATCTCAAGGAGCCATCCTTCTTCCGAACAAACAAAATCGGTGCTCCCCCAAGGTGACACACTTGGACGGATAAACCCACGGTCTAGCAGTTCTTGCAACTGATTCTTCAACTCCTTCAACTCAGCCGTAGCCATTCTATAGGGTGCTTTAGAAATAGGTGAGGTACCGGGCACTAGGTCAATACAAAACTCAACCTCCCTATCCGGAGGCATAGAGTACTCACTTGAAAACACATCACTAAATTCACTAACCACCGGGACATGAGCTAATTCAGGGGATTTCTTACTTGAATCTACCACATAAGCCAAATACCCCGCACACCCTTTAGATAGCATTTTTCTAGCCTTTAGAGCAGAAATAACATGTATAAAAATATAGATTTATCCGCATCAAACACAAAAGTAAGCATATCAGGCATAGCAAATGAGACCCGCTTTCTACAACAATCTACCAAAGCATGGCAATGACTCAACCAGTCCATACCAAGAATGACATCAAAGTCCTGGATTTGTATCTCTACTAAATCCACCGGCAATACATGCCCACAAATAGTCACATCACAACCATTATAAACCAAAGAAGAAGTGAGACACTCTCCCATAGGAGTCGATACCTCTAGCATATAAGGCATAAATTCAGTTAGCTTATGCAATGCAAATGCGAAATTAGACATCACAAATGAATGGGAAGACCCGGGATCTATAAGGATGCGGGCCTTGACTCCTGAGACAGGGACAATACCTTTAATGACGACATTAGGATCAACCTCTCCTCTACCCAAAGCAAACACTCTCCCCTATACTCTATCCTTTGGCTTCCCTTCGTTATCTCTTTTAACTCCTCCTCTTTGTCCCCCTTGATCGGCACCCAAAGCTTTCCCTCTCTGTAACTTAGGACAATTATTCCTAAAATGGCCTGATGCTCCACACTCTAATCATTTTCCCTGCTTGCTCTAACACCTATCTTCCGAGTGACCCATCTTCTTGCAAAAACCACATACAACCCCAAACTGACTGGAAGTAGGACGAGCTGCCGGAGTCGCCACATTTCCTCTTCTTGCTACCCCCGGGGCTGAGAACCGTTGCTGCCCTCTACTTTGTCCCGAACCTTGACCTTGGAACCTCTGTTTATTTCCACTTCCACCTTCAAACTTACCTCGATGCTCTTCAATATCATTCTCTATTCGATAGGCTCTATTCACCGCCACTTGGAAATTTGTGAAGTCGTGCGTCAATAACTGCTTTCGGAACTCCAGCCTTAACCCTTTCACGAACCGGTATACTCGTCTCTCTTTTTCCGGCACCAAATGGGGACAATATCGAGCTAGCTTCGTAAACTTTGCAGAGTACTGTGCTACGGTCATTGTTCCTTGCTCCAATCTCAGAAATTCTACCTCCTTTTGTCTCTTGTAACCATAGGAATGAAATGGTCGCAGAACTTACGAGTGAAGTTCTCCCACGTCTGCGGTGTATGGTCCCGGTCCCAACTATCCTTCACTATGTTCCACCAATGCTCGGCAGGTCCTTCCAACTTGAAGACAGCGCACCTCACTTTTTCCTCATCCGAACTCTCCATTGCTGCAAAAATCTTGTTCATAGCTTCAAGCCATCTCTCCGCCATCAACGGATCTGGATCTCCATTAAAGCTGGATGGAGCCATCTTGACAAACTTATCCAAACCATGCCCATGTCTGCCTTCTTGATGATGCTGTGCTTGCCCCTGAGCTGCCATGTTTTGCAAAAATACCCAAAACATGTTCATCATCTCAGCATACGGATTGCCATCTCCCCCGGTATTACCAACATTACCCTGAGCCCATTTCTGATCGTCATCATTCCTATCCATTAGAACAAACTCCTGCATCAAACGCTCGGCGTCAGTTACCACACACTCCCCCTTAAGCTAGACATCTACCCTTGACCTCTAAACGAGGCTCTGATACCAACTGTGGGGACCCCGACCCAGAACCTAACACGTGCCCCGAGCGGGAGTGTCCCCTTACTAAATAAAGACCACCTAAATTTTCAAAAACTTTAACTTAACTTTGAAAAGAACACAACTTTAACCTTACCATTCAAATACTAACTTGAGTCATCTCCACTTGGAGGAAAATTTAAAACAAACTTTGAAAGATAAACAACATGTTAAGTTACAAAAGATCCCAAATAAAAGTTATACAAAAGTTGTTATATAAACAAACTCCAACAAAGGAGTAATACCAAAATACAACCACAGTCCCATCTAAGACATATACATACCCAACAACCCAAAAGACACGTACAAACTCCGTTTCGTCCTCACTGGCCGGGTCCTCCTGTCTCAGGTCGATCTAAAACATTAAATGGAGAAGGGTGAGAATAAATCTCAATAAGCTATTATGAATGCAACAATATGCCAAGTAAGATGCAACACATAACAAGGTGCATATAACACATTGGAAAAGCCGTAAACACCTTACATTACCTTGGTTTACCTTTTCCCGTCTCAATAATAAGTCATACAACATTGGGAGATAAAACTCCACTCATTTGTGAACTGCTTAGGCATATTCACATCTTATAAGACCCATTTTTCAGGGAACCATATAAGATACTAGCAACTATGTAAGGCTTTTGGCTCAATACAGATACTATAACCCCAGTCTGTGGCCACAGAAGGGGACAGTCACAGGTATAATGTAATCCGATCACTCTATAGAACAATTTCCATAAATGATCGTATTTCGTCATACCCCTAAACATCAGCTGATTAACACAAGTTCAAGCATATAATAGTTGCTTGAAAAGAAATCCACCAAAGGGATAAATAAAGAACAACATGGTAATCATACTCATGTTTAAATCAATACCATAGTGCAACATACATTTCATACACTATTTATATCACAAACCATGGATATGAACTCAAGTAAGGCCACAATGTATAAACAACAAGCCCTACATGTTCAATATGCAATAATACATAACCTCTATAAAGGTCCAAGTTCAATTTACCAAGTTTGATTCACTTTGGTTAAGTTGCAAATCACGGTTGCCAATCATTTTCCGAACAATATTTAAACCCCTTCCACAATTCCATTTTGACCAAGCAAGATACCATTGTATAGCTAAAGTGTTCTACTTTAATCTTAGTTAAAGAGGGTTCATTTATATCCTAGGTAGATTAGGTTTACAATGCTTGAAAAATGGTTCAGAGGTGGCAGAGCAGGGCACGACTCGTGCCCAATGTATACCCCCTCAGATACAGTCGTCCCCCATTGAGCACGACTAGTCCAACCTCAAGGGACGAGTCGTGCCCTCTGCCCAGAAATCAGCAACAGAGCTGGAACAACAGAATTCAGTAACAACAATTAACTTTGGCCATATCCTTTGCTGCAAACATCAGTATTCAACCACCACTTCAGCTAAAACTCAATCCACACCAAGTACCATATAACAATTACCATTTACAAACTTTACAACTTAATTAAAATGGTTCCAAATACATCTCTAGTCAATTAGAAGGATTCACAATGGCCATGCACCTAGCCCATTACACCATTCACCCTTAAACCAACCTAATTACTCCCATCAACTTCCATTAACCACAAAACCATAACCTAGGTCATTATACTCAAATTTCTTACTCCAAGGAATTGCTCTAAAAGACCAAACAATAATTATAACAACAAAATATCAACCTTATACATTTCATGAACAAGTTTTGAAAGAAAATCATAATAACTTACCGGAATAACGCGAAATGGAATATTTATTTTTTTGGATAGATGCGCTCCCCTCGATGCCACGAACAATAATATCCGAACGGATTTAAAAACGGAAAGGTAATGAAGGGTCTAGAATTTTTGGAAGATGGAGTTATGGTTTGGTGCTTTCCATGGAGGTTTTGGTGAAGAAGACTTGAGCTGAGGTTATTTTAACAAAGCTTAATACTTTCCATGTAAAAAAAATGAAGGATAAACAGGAAAAGTTACTTCTTAGCTCCACAAACTTGAACCACCTAAATAACAACCTTTACTTCCTAACTTAACACTTAAGCACCTCAACATTTACAAACATTTCATTTAAAATTTCAAATATTCTACTTTCACCACAACACTTTATTTTGATTCCATTTAGACCCTAAATCACTAAATAAATTTCATTTTCATCCTAACATCACATAAATCATCAAAAACATAAATAAACACATAAAACTTAACAAGTAGCATAATTGGCATAAAATGAGATACTACCACCCCAACCCCACGTGTTCAACGTGTGCTAAAATGGTGCCTAATATTAGGGTCATGACAAGGCATCTTCTGCAGAGTCTTCTTTTCTTGCCTTAGGCATTGTTAGCTCGAATATTGACTCATCCCGCTTGTTTGTTGCAGGGGTGCTGACAGAAAGCTTTTCGAGTTCTTCTGCCAAAGAGGGGGTCTCCCCGAACCAAAATTCATTGTGAATAGTAGTGGTGGTGGGTCCCGATCGAGTTCGAGTTGGTGCATCGAGGAATGCTCTTTTGATGAGGTTTGGCTCGAGGCCTCTGAACCTTTCGAGGCTTTGTTGGAGCTTCTCCCATTTGTCCCTTGTTTTCGACCAATCTTGCTTGGCATTGATCAGCTTTGCCCTCTTTTCTGTGTCTTCGTTCAAATTGCCGATTTTCTTTGTGAAGTACCGGGCCATATCGAAGCTGTAAGGACAGAGGTCAGAGATTGCGTGCGAGCCTTTTTTATCTGTAGCTGGGCATTTTCCACGTGCAGCTTTTTTGTCTTCCGCAGCATCTTTTGGAGTAGGGACGTACCCTAGGCCACGGCAGGTATTTTGTTCTTTGACCTCGATGATCTTGTGGGTGCCTTGATGGTGCTTGCCCAGACCGAGCCCCGGAATGTAATTCATGAGTTTTATCATATTCATGGGAGGAGGGATTCGGTCCCAAGTTAGGGGGAGGTCTATGTGGCACACTTGGGCTTTCGGGCTTTCGACTGTGAACCCTATAGCATCATGCCTTCGTTGTCATGCTTGATTTCAAGGATCGGGATGCCACTTGTGCTGGTCCCTTCGGTAGTCACTTTGTCCTCATAAATGATGGGGAGATCACCTCCTTGGACGAACTTCACACATTGGTGTAGAATGGATGTAACCCCATTTATTTTATGTAGCCAAGGTCGGCCCAAGATGGCAGTAAAGGTGATTGGGATGTTGATAACCTGGAAGTCTGTTGGTATCATCTACTTTCCGAACCACAGGTTCAGAGTGGCTATCCCCAAGACTGAGCGAGACGTTGAGTCATAATATTTGATTGTCTGCGTTAATGGCTTTAGATCAGTTGGTTTAATTCCTAGCATGTCCATCATTTTGGAAGGGAGGACATTCATGGCTGATCCTCCATCTACCAAGATGAGAGGAAGGCGACGCTCGTCGAGTTGAACGATTATGTAGAGAGGCTCATTGTGGTTAGCCCCAAATTTCGATAGATCGAGCTCAGTGAAGGTAACGAGTTACCATAGTGAACGTTGCCGATCATTTGAACTGCCTCCTCCGGGGTCACATTGATTGGGACCATGGTCTGGGCTAGACTTTCTTTCATCTTGAGCTTGTAAGGATAAGAAGAAGTGAGCAGGGACCAAAGGATATATTGGCTTGAGTGTGCTTAAGCTGTGTTAAGATCGGGTCTTCAGCCTTTGGGTCAAGCACTTTAGCTTCTTTGGCGTAGGAGCCTTTTTTGGTTTGGGGCTCAGGTTTGGCTAGCCTCTTGTCTGTCCTCGGAGGATTCACCGGGATCTGGTCGGAACACGTCAGTACGTTCACTTCTGGCTTTGCTCCTTCTTTACTTGTCTCTCCCAATTCTATCGTGGGAGGGCCTTGGTTAGCGTACGGCCATGCATCGCTTCTCAGCTCGTTCACCGTTATTACTTTTGTTGGGGCTTTGACGATGGCCTTGATGTCTTCCCAAGATAAAGGTTGGGGCACCAGGATGCTTGGACCATTGGTTGCTGTGCGTAGCTCATCCCAGCTTATCATGGAGCAGAAGTTGCCGTGATCTTGAGTTGAGTCAGGCTGAGGAGATTTGTTAGAGTAGATGACATAGTAGTCAAAATTTCCCGATGGTTCTCCTAGGGTTCCAACTGTAGGATCTACGGCTTCATACCTCTTTCTCAGTTTTTGTTGAGAAGAGGATTTCTTCTTTCTTGGGGGACGGTCCTCATTTATTTCATCTTGGAAATCTCACTCAAGACAAGCGGGGCAGTCGCAAATATCCCACCAAATGTGTTCGGTATTTCACGGAGGGCTCAGAAGCTTGGGGTATTGACTTAGCATGTCTTTACCTAGCAGGCCTTGTGGCTTCATGTCGTAGCTAAGGGGCTCATGTAGAGGCAAAGGGTTAGATCCTAGAGTATATTGAAAGACTCTGGGGGCTGAGGGAGCGGGTACATCCTCGGGAGCCCCAGGTGGCTGGGGGTGGCCAATGTTCCGAAATGATGCATGGCACCTTCGATCCAAGCTTGTTGTTTGCCTTGGTGTTTTTCAAGAGCTCTGACAGCTTACCAAACCTCTGCCATTGTTGGGAAATTTCTCGGGGGCAAAATTTCGTTTCCCTTACTGTTATCTGTCGATCCTGCCATGGGAGAATAGCGGACTGTTCGGACCGTTGAATCGGAAAAGCGGTCAAACCTTGCGGCTTTGACACTGAAATGACGGCACCCGGGTACTCTCAATCACTCTCGGTTCGGTGGAGGGGGTGACGGGTAAGGTTTAGACAAGGGAAGGCATTTGTTGGATAAAGGGGGAAAGCTCATGTGACATGCAGTTTCCCTTTTCTTTATGCTTTTTTTTTTGTTGTTTGAATTTACTTAAAACGTGTTTTCTCAGAATCCTATGTTGGTTGGAAAAGATTGCTCTTCTTTTTCGCAACTATTCTAGATCCTAGGTCAGTGGAAACTATCACTACGACTATAATCCCCTCATTTTGCACCTTTATTTTGACTTCCCAGGGTGGACAGCCCCGGGCGAGGGTCCTATAGGGCAAACGGTTTCCACCGGCCAAAATAAAAATGAACCTAAGGACTGAGCCTGTCATGTTCGTTTTAATGCGTCGGCCATGTGAATAGTGAACAGAGCCGGCACCTGAGTCAAGATCAGGTCAAGAGTTCGGCATGACCTCTCTTTACCTTGCTTGAGAAAGGAATCTATGACGTTAGGTTTTGGCTAGGTCCTACTGTCATGGATGACGTATTAAAGGCTTGATGACATGGTGTCATTTGGGCATGGATGTATATCCGGGACGGAGCATTGTTTGGGTGTAGCTTTGGAAATCAAGATCAGGTTAAGATTTTAGCATGACCTTTCATTTCTTTTCTTGCGCAAGGGATCTTGATTTCTCGTCTTTGACTCAGATAATGGCCGATATGGGATATGTATCCAGGCTTTATGACACGGACTGGGTCAAAAACCAATCGAGTCTGGACAGAGTGTGACGCAAGCGTGCATGGTTGACACTGGCTAGGATGGGAAGTTTGGAATGATCCCGTGCGCGCTCGAAGGCATAGGAACACCAATCGAACTGCATCTGAGACCATCCCGGGTTTGGGGTTGTAGTGTGCAGTGTAGAGGATAAGAGTGCGCGTAGTGTGCGGTCACTAAAATTCTTTTTCTGAGTAAAACATAAAGTTTTGCATAGTTTTTAAATGCATGTACACAGATGTATTATGATGCATTTTTTTTTTTGATAAAAAGTAAAGCACATGCACACACACACAACAGTTAAAGAATGGGTAAAATGAAAGTTTGACCCTCATCATTGTTTTAAAAATCTTTTTTGTTTGTTTAAAAGTTTTTAAAACAAAATATCCCCAGCGGAGTCGCCAACTGAAATTACCCGGATCCGGCGCGCGGAGCGTGCATCTCGCTGCTGGCTGGTCGTATTATGTGTTTTCTTTTGTAGAGTCACCACGCCGTTTTGATTACGCCCAAAACATTGAGAAAAAGCATTGTTTTAGTGTTGTTGTGTGATGAGATTTTGAGTTCGGAGGTCAGGTTACGCCTCGGGAAGAGAATAGTAGAGCTCACCCGAGTCGCCTCGTATACACGAGTCTTTCGATACCCCTGTTTCTTTAAAAATTTTGTGTGTGTGTGTATGTGCTTTTAAAATGCATTTTGAAAATGATGTCTAAATTGTATGCTATGCATATTAAAATTAATTGAAATAGTTTTGGAAGGAGGCCTTACCAATGTTGGTTCGTGTCTATCTTCCGCTGGGGAATGTGTTTGATTGAGTGTGAATATTGCTCCGGGATGGACAGGGATTGCCTCGGGATGGACCGGTGTCTGCGGACAGAGCTTCGGTTTGATTCAAGATGGACCAGTGTCTGCGGACAGAGCTTCGGCGTGCCTCGGGATTGCTATGTGTATTTGGGCAGAGGTTCGGCGTGCCTTGGGATTGCTAGGTGTATTCGAGCAGAGGTTCGGTGCGCCTCGGGATTGCTAGGTGTATTCAGGCAGAGGTTCGACGTGCCTCGGGATTGCTAGGTGTATTTGGGCAGAGGTTCGGCGTGCCTCGGGATCGCTAGGTGTATTCGGGCAGAGGTTCGACGTGCCTCATGATTGCTAGGTGTATTCGGGCAGAGGTTCGGTGTGCCTCGGGATTGCTAGGAATGTGCCGACAGGGCTTCGGGATACTTCGAAATGGCTCGGGATGCTTCGAAATGGCTCTGGATGGACCGGCAGGGCTTCGGGATGCTTCGGGAGCACCTTGAGATGGCTCGGGAGATCTCGGGATGGCTCAGCAGGGCTTCGGGAGGGCTTCGGAGCGCCTCGGGAGTCCTCGGGAAGGGTCGAAGGGGCTCGGGATGCCTTAGAGTTATCCCAGCTTGTTGGGGGGGGGAGGAGAGAAGGGAGGTGTGAAGAATATGAGAGGGGGAGCCCTCTATTTATAGGCCCAAGAAAAATGCAAAGTGATCCGCGCTGATACTTATACAAATCCAATTTTTTGGTTTTCTGCGATTTGAGGGGATATTGTGGACTTTAAGGGGATTTTGTCATGATTATTTTCACCCTGCAAAGTGGTCCGTGCGGAGACTTTTGCAGGCTGACTATGTTTTGTAATTCCCAAAAAGTCCTTCTATTTTATTTTATCCTGGAAGGGTGCTACCTTGGTTTGGTTGGTGGTTTTGGACATTTTGGAGGTTACGGGTCTTCGGGATCACGTTTACGTGAGTCTGCGGTGTTTCCCGGGTGTTCGAATGGGGAGGGATCCGGATTGGGGTACTTACAGGCCCACGTAATACAGTAGGACAATTACGAACACTTGTTTCAACCACATAACGCTCCCCGTACGCTACCCATACCTTGTAACCATCAATAAACCCTACCTCCATAAGATGTTTCTTTACACATCCAACTCTCATAAATTTTCTATTCTTACACTTTTTACAAGGACACCTAATCTTATCATCACGCATGCACTGGGGATGCGCTCTAGCAAACTCCACGAAATGTTCTAATCCTTCTAAGAATTGAGGTCGAACACCCCTTCTACCGGGATTCCTACGATTATCCATCCAACAATGATCTTCTTCAGACATAATTAACTCCTGCATTTTATAATATATTAACAGTTTAGATGTAATTAACGTATTACCATTCCCTAAATTTGAATTACAAACTTAAAAGCTACAAGACACTTCATTTAGGTTTAGAATTGGGGTTGGCTTCTATCTCATCCCGAATTGCACGATTATATGAATTGCAAATATTACTTTGTCTACTTGCTTTATAATCGAAAATCAAGAAATTTCGGCAGCATAAACCCATGGTCTCCAAGTGCACGACATAGACTAGGTCAATCAAACACTATCGATTTGAATCGACAGTATGTAATCAAATATGTCTAGTATACACTCAGAGAACAATAGGAATGCAATCGAAATATCTCAACTATCGACTATTCAAGCAAGTTTAATAGACAAAGATGATACTTACAAAATCATATAATCGTGCATTTCAAGACTGTCAATACGGACAATTTAAGAATCAATGACTACATGTTGACCTCAACATGATAAGCTAAAGATTCTTAAATGGGTTTCTAAGTTTTTGTGTTGCACACAACCGTCACAACATTACGTTGTAACATTAATTTTTATTCATTATTGTAAAATGCATAATTTTACAATAATGAATTAACACACACATCTATCACATTTTTAAATTATTAATATTGTTTGATTTGTTGATCGTCATTTTTATCTTACTTAAAATGTCATTTACCTTCAAAATCGTTTGATTTGTTGATCGTCATTTAAATAATCTCATTTACCTTTTGAATCGTTTGATTTCTCGATCGTCATTTAAATAATGTCATTTACCTTCCGAATCGTTTGATTTGTCGATCATCATTTAAATAACGTCTTTTACCTTCCAAATCATATTATTTGTTGATCGTCATTTAAATATCGCATTTACTTTAAATGTCCGAGTCAAAAAATTGACTTGTCGATCGTCATTTCATTACTGTCAATTACGATAAATATCTTTATTTTAAAAGTATTTATTATTGTCATTTTATTAAAAGGGCGATGTTATAATGCCCGATTCATATCAAGAAATGATTCCTAAAATTCCCCTACACTTTACTCTTTGGAGATAAGTAATCTCGGGTCGAATAACAGAAGATCTTGATATAATGTATTTATATATATATTATGTCATTATCTCACCTATTAAAATATCTATCATTTTAAACCCTCCATCCAAACTTATTTTTAACTAATTTTCACACACACACACAAACACGCACAATTTTCGAGAAAGGTAGAAAGATTCGTCAATACGAGGCATTTCGGGTGTGCACAAATATTCTCTTCCCGAGGCGTAACGTGACCTCCGAACCTAACAATCTCTTTTCAGTCTTTTTCAATGTTTTGGCTTATAATAAAAATGGCGTGACGACTCTCTTTTTTCTTAAAAATTCATCCGTTCCTGTTTTTCGTGATTTCAAACAATTCGATGCGTCCGGGGTATTTCAGAACGGGGGTAATTTCAGTTGGCGACTATGTTGGGGAGTTTAACATGTTTTATTAAAACTGCTTTTGTTTTAAAATATTTTGTGGGTCAAACTTTCGTTTACCCTTTCTCTCTTTTTTTTGTGCATGTGTATTTTCTTTATATTTTGTAATTACTTGCTTTTCTTTCCAAAAAGAAATTTTAAACAGCTCCGGTTTTCAAAACGTTGGATTGTTTTAAAAAAAAGTGTTGGTTTTGCATTCTTTTAAAATCATAAAATGCTTTGTGCATATCTGTTGATAAGTTGGTTTTTTTGCATAATTTGAACTGCTCATAAATTCTTTAAAACACATTTTGAAAATCTCTGTTTTACTCAGAAAAAGAATTTAGTGACCGCACACTACGCGCATTGTTACCATGTATACTTGCACACTAGAACCCTTAACCCGAGGTGACCGTTCAGCTGCAACTTGAAGGTCATCATTATGCGTCTCTCGTGCGCATGGGGTCATCCCAAACAGCCTATCCTTGCTCGTGTAACCATGCATTCTTTGTGTCACACTTCGTCTGAGACCTTGGTTAGTTGTTGGTTTAGTTCGTGTCATAAAGCCCAAGTGTATATTATTACAGCGATCTTCCTCACAAGTTAAAACTTAAAAGTTGAGATCAAAGGTCATTTTTTGACCCAGAGTCTTAGCTTTTGAGTTTGACTTTGACGCAGAACCATGTTAAAAATATACCCGAAGGTTCAATGTGACGCAGTGTCATCAAACGTTTAACGTATAAACCATACCGGTCATAACTTGGCCAATGCTAAGAGCTAAGGCCCCTCGCGAAAGTGATTCAAAGAGAGGTCATGCCAAAATTTTGGCATGATTCCCGCCTTAACTCAAGGATGTTGACTTTGACCGTGACCTGCATGTCATATGCGTCAAAAGTTTGCATGACCAGCTATCCCCTAAGTTCACTTTTCCTTTTTTTCGGTGGAATCTTCTTGCTCTATAGGACCCTCGCTCGGGATTGTCCGTCCCGGGAAGACAATGTACATGTGAAAAACAAGAGGTCTATGGACGTAGTGTCGGGATCCACTGATTTAGGACCTAAAGTAGTTGCGAAAAAGAAGAGCAATCTTTTCCGACCAGTTAGGATTCTGAGAAAACGTGTTTTAAGTAAACTTGAGCAGTAACTGCACATTGCACGAGCCTAAAATCCTTTAGACAAATACCTCTTACGAAGCCTAAGCCCTACCTTTCGTTCCCTGCAGCGAGCAAATAGTGGTTCAGAATTTTGGGTTGCCGTCTCTTCAGCATTACAGTTATGGAATCGTCAGATAGTTCCTCAGTATCCTCGGTTCCTACAGTCAGATTCTCCGAAATGTCAGATTCGCCAAGAAATCGTGACGGGAATGGAACCCCGCCACCAACAAACGACATGACATTGGAAGAAGCCACCCAAGCCTGCGAAGTCCACAAGAAACAGAAAGAAGATCAGCAGAACTTCATGATATAGATCCTGAATGAGCGAGGCATAACAGCTATTCCCCGGTCAGATGGTACCTTCAATTTAATCGAGGATGATGATCCTCCCGGATCATCTCCCCAAACCTTCAAC